>JAGXJF010004455.1:0-24151 GCA_019208055.1 Stipa capillata
AGTAAGCTTTCGGAATTTTTTAATATCGTGCAAAACGGGCTCGCGGATCAAGACTTCAAGGCGGATCCAGGGGCGCCGCTCGTATTTCTGCCAAGCACGCTACGTCGTGAGGAGAGACGTGGGGAGTGGTGGTTCTAGGGCCATTTTTGGTGGGAATCTACTGTTCACCGCCCTCTACGCAGTGGTTCGCACGTTGTCCTAAAACCGCCGCCGTGTGTGATTTCCGATCCTGCTCTTGTCGGAACACCGTTCGGAGTCAAGGAATGGCCTTGAGGGTCAAACGATTCAAATAATGGTCGATTCTGGGGGTCGAACGGGCAGATTTTTGGTGAGAATCTATTGTTCACCATCCTCCACGTAATGGTTCGCACGTTGCCCTGAAACGGCCGCCTTGTGTGATTTCCGATCCTGCTCTTGGCGCATCACGTTCGGAGTGAAGGAATGGCCTTGAGGGTCAAAGGTTTCAAATAATGGTCGATTCTGGGGGTCGAGCGGGCTGATTTTTGGTGAGAATCTACTGTTCACCATCCTCCACGCAGTGGTTCGCACGTAGCCCTGAAACGGCCGCCGTGTGTGATTTCCGATCCTGTTCTTGTCGGAACACCGTTCGGAGTGAAGGAATGGTCTTGAGGGTCAAACGATTCAAATAATGGTCGATTCTGGGGGTCGAACGGGCTGATTTTTGGTGAGAATCTACTGTTCACCGTCCTCCGCGCCGTGGTTCGCACGTTGCCCTGAATCGGCCGACGTGTGTGATTTCCGATGCTGCCCTTGTCGGAACACCGTTTGGAGTGAAGGAATGGCCCTGAGGGTTAAATGATTTAAATAATGGTCGATTCTGGGGTCGAACGGGCTGATTTTTGGTGAGAATCTACTGTTCACCATCCTCCACGCAGTGGTTCGCATGTTGTCCTAAAACGGCTGCCGTGTGTGATTTCCCATCTTGCTCTTGTCGGAACACCGTTCGAAATGAAGGAATGGCCTTGAGGGTCAAACGATTCAAATAATGGTCGATTCTGGGGGTCGAACGGGCAGATTTTTGGTGAGAATCCACTATTCACCATCCTCCACGCAGTGATTCGCACGTTGCCCTGAAACGGCCGTCGTGTGTGATTTTCGATCCTGCTATTGTCGGAACACCGTTCGGAGTGAAGGAATGGCCTTGAGAGTTAAACGATTCAAATAATGGTCGATTCTGGGGGTCGAACGGGCTGATTTTTGGAGAGAATCTACTATTCACCATCCTCCACGCAGTGGTTCGCACGTTGCCCTGAAACGGCCGCCGTGTGTGATTTTTGATCCTGCTCTTGTCGGAACACCGTTCGGAGTGAAGGAATGGCCTTGAGGGTCAAAGGTTTAAAATAATGGTCGATTCAGGGGGTCGAATGGGCTGATTTTTGGTGAGAATCTACTGTTCACCATCCTCCACGCAGTGGTTCGCACGTTGCCCTGAAAAGGCCACCGTGTGTGATTTGCGATCCTGCTCTTGTCGGAACACCGTTCGGAGTGAAGGAATGGCCTTGAGGGTCAAACAATTCAAATAATGGTCGATTCTGGGGGTCGCACTGGCTGATTTTGGTGAGAATCTAGTGTTCACCATCCTCCACGCAGTGGTTCCCACGTTGCTCTGAAACGGCCGCCGTGTGTGATTTTCGATCCTGCTCTTGTCGGAACACCGTTCGGAGTGAAGGAATGGTCTTGAGGGTCAAACGATTCAAATAATGGTCGATTCCGGGGGTCGAACGGGCTGATTTTTGGAGAGAATCTAGTGTTCACCATCCTCCACGTAGTGGTTCACACGGTGCCCTGAAACGGCCGCCGTGTGTGACTTTCGATCCTGCTCTTGTCGGAACACCGTTCAGAGTGAAGGAATGGCCTTGAGGGTCAAACGATTCAAATAATGGTCGATTCTGGGGGTCGAACGGGATAATTTTTGGTGAAAATCTAGTGTTCACCATCCTCCACGAAGTGGTTTGCACGTTCCCCTGAAACGGCCGCCGTGTGTGATTTCCGATCCTGCTCTTGTCGGAACACCGTTCGGAGTGAAGGAATGGCCTTTAGGATGAAAGGTTTCAAATAATGGTCGATTCAGGGGGTCGAACGGGCTGATTTTTGGTGAGAATCTACTGTTCACCATCCTCCACGCAGTAGTTCACACGTTGCCCATAAACGGCCGCCGTGTGTGATTTCCGAACCTGCTCTTGTCGGAACACCATTCGGAGTGATGGAATGGCCTTGAGGGTCAAACGATTCAAATAATGGCCGATTCAGGGGGTCGAACGGGCTGATTTTTCGTGAGAATCTACTGTTCACCATCCTCCACGCAGTGGTTCGCACGTTGCCCTGAAACTCTTGTCGGAACACCATTCAGAGTGATGGAATGGCCTTTAGGGTCAAACGATTCGAATAATGGTCGATTCTGGGGGTCAAACGGGCTGATTTTTGGTGAGAATCTACTGTTCACCATCCTCCACGCAGTGGTTCACACGTTGCGCTGAAACGACCGCCGTGTGTGATTTCCGATCCTGCTCTTGTCGGAACACCGTTCGGAGTGAAGGAATGGCCTTTAGGGTCAAAGATTTCAAATAATGGTCGATTCAGGGGGTCGAACGGGCTGATTTTTGGTGAGAATCTACTGTTCACCATCCTCCACGCAGTGGTTCACACGTTGCGCTGAAACGGCCGCCGTGTGTGATTTCCGATCCTGCTCTTATCAGAACACCGTTCGGAGTGAAGGAATGGCCTTGAGGGTCAAACGATTCAAATAATGGTCGATTCTGGGGGTCGAAAGGGCTGATTTTTGTTGAGAATCTACTGTTCACCATCCTCCACGCAGTGGTTCGCACGTTGCGCTGAAACGGCCGCCGTGTGTGATTTCCGATCCTGCTCTTGTCGGAACACCGTTCGGAGTGAAGGAATGGCCTTGAGGGTCAAACGATTCAAATAATGGTCGATTCTGGGGTCGAACGTGTTGATTTTTGCTGAGAATCTACTGTTCACCATCCTCCACGCAGTGGTTCACACGTTGCCCTGAAACGGCCGCCGTGTGTGATTTTCGATCCTGCTCTTGTCGGAACACCGTTCAGAGTGAAGGAATGGCCTTGAGGGTCAAACGATTCAAATAATGGTCGATTCTGGGCGTCGAACGGGCCTATTTTTGGTGAGAATCTAGTTTTCACCATCCTCCACGCAGTGGTTCCCACGTTGCCCTGAAATGGCCGCCGTGTGTGATTTCCGATCCTGCTCTTGTCGGAACACCGTTCGGAGTGAAGGAATGGCCTTTAGGGTCAAAGGTTTCAAATAATGGTCAATTCAGGGGGTCGAACGGGCTGATTTTAGGTGAGAACCTACTGTTCACCATCCTCCACGCAGTGGTTCACACGTTGCCCTTAAACGGCCGCCGTGTGTGATTTCCGAACCTGTTCTTGTCGGAACACCGTTCGGAGTGATGGAATGGCCTTGAGGGACAAACGATTCAAATAATGGTCGATTCTGGGGGTCGAACGGGCTGATTTTTCGTGAGAATCTAGTGTTCACCATCCTCCACGCAGTGGTTCGCACGTTGCACCGAAACGGCCGCCGTGTGTGATTTTCGATCCTGCTCTTATCAGAACACCGTTCGGAGTGAAGGAATGGCCTTGAGGGTCAAACGATTCAAATAATGGTCGATTCTGGGGTCGAACGGGCTGATTTTTGGTGAGAATCTAGTGTTCACCATCCTCCACGCAGTGGTTCGCACGTTGCCCTGAAACGGCCGCCGTGTGTGATTTCCGATCCTGCTCTTGTCGGAACACCGTTCGGAGTGAAGGAATGGCCTTGAGGGTAAAACGATTCAAATAATGGTCGATTCTGGGGGACGAACGGGCTGATTTTTGGTGAGAATCTACTGTTCACCATCCTCCACGCGGTGGTTCGCACGTTGCCCTGAAACGGCCGCCGTGTGTGATTTCCGATCCTGCTCTTGTCGGAACACCGTTCGGAGTGAAGGAATGGCTTTGAGGGTCAAAGGTTTAAAATAATGGTCGATTCAGGGGGTCGAACGGGCTGATTTTTGGTGAGAATCTACTGTTCACCATCCTCCATGCCGTGGTTCGCACGTCGCCCTGTAAAGGCCGCCGTGTGTGATTTGCGATCCTGCTCTTGTCGGAACACCGTTCGGAGTGAAGGAATGGCCTTGAGGATCAAACGATTCAAATAATGGTCGATTCTGGGGGGTCGAACGGGCTGATTTTTCGTGAGAATCTAGTGTTCACCATCCTCCACGCAGTGGTTCGCACGTTGCGCTGAAATGGCCGCCGTGTGTGATTTCCGATCCTGCTCTTGTCGGAACACCGTTCGGAGTGAAGGAATGGCCTTGAGGGTCAAACGATTCAAATAATGGTCGATTCTGGGGGTCGAACGGGCTGTTTTTGGTGAGAATCTACTGTTCACCATCCTCCACACAGTGGTTCGCACGTTGCCCTAAAACGGCTGTCGTGTGTGATTTCCGATCCTGCTCTTGTCGGAACACCGTTCGGAGTGAAGGAATGGCCTTGAGGGTCAAACGATTCAAATAATGGTCGATTCAGGGGGTCGAACGGGCTGATTTTTGGTGAGAATCTACTGTTCACCATCCTCCATGCCGTGGTTCGCACGTCGCCCTGAGAAGGCCGCCGTGTGTGATTTGCGATCCTGCTCTTGTCGGAACACCGTTCGGAGTGAAGAAATGGCCTTGAGGATCAAACGATTCAAATAATGGTCGATTCTGGGGGTCGAACGGGCTGATTTTTCGTGAGAATCTAGTGTTCACCATCATCCACGCAGTGGTTCACACGTTGCGCTGAAACGACCGCCGTGTGTGATTTCCGATCCTGCTCTTGTCGGAACACCGTTCGGAGTGAAGGAATGGCCTTGAGGGTCAAATGATTCAAATAATGGTCGATTCTGGGGGTCGAACGGGCTGATTTTTTTGAAAATCTACTGTTCACCATCCTCCACACAGTGGTTCGCACGTTCCCCCGAAACGGCTGTCGTGTGTGATTTCCGATCCTGCTCTTGTCGGAACACCGTTCGGAGGCAAGGAATGGCCTTGAGGATCAAACGATTCAAATAATGGTCGATTCTGGGGGTCGAAAGGGCTGATTTTTGTTGAGAATCTACTGTTCACCATCCTCCACGCAGTGGTTCGCACGTTGCGCTGAAACGGCCGCCGTGTGTGATTTCCGATCCTGCTCTTGTCGGAACACCGTTCGGAGTGAAGGAATGGCCTTGAGGGTCAAACGATTCAAATAATGGTCGATTCTGGGGTCGAACGTGCTGATTTTTGCTGAGAATCTACTGTTCACCATCCTCCACGCAGTGGTTCACACGTTGCCCTGAAACGGCCGCCGTGTGTGATTTTCGATCCTGCTCTTGTCGGAACACCGTTCAGAGTGAAGGAATGGCCTTGAGGGTCAAACGATTCAAATAATGGTCGATTCTGGGGGTCAAACGGGCTTATTTTTGGTGAGAATCTAGTTTTCACCATCCTCCACGCAGTGGTTCCCACGTTGCCCTGAAACGGCCGCCGTGTGTGATTTCCGATCCTGCTCTTGTCGGAACACCGTTCGGAGTGAAGGAATGGCCTTTAGGGTCAAAGGTTTCAAATAATGGTCGATTCAGGGGGTCGAACGGGCTGATTTTGGTGAGAATCTACTGTTCACCATCCTCCACGCAGTGGTTCACACGTTGCCCTTAAACGGCCGCCGTGTGTGATTTCCGAACCTGCTCTTGTCGGAACACCGTTCGGAGTGATGGAATGGCCTTGAGGGTCAAACGATTCAAATAATGGTCGATTCTGGGGTCGAACGGGCTGATTTTTGGTGAGAATCTAGTGTTCACCATCCTCCACGCAGTGGTTCGCACGTTGCCCTGAAACGGCCGCCGTGTGTGATTTCCGATCCTGCTCTTGTCGGAACACCGTTCGGAGTGATGGAATGGCCTTGAGGGTCAAACGATTCAAATAATGGTCGATTCAGGGGGTCGAACGTGCTGATTTTTGGTGAGAATATACTGTTCACCATCCTCGACGCAGTGGTTCGCACCTTGCCCTGAAACGGCCGCCGTGTGTGATTTTCGATCCTGCTCTTGTCGGAACACCGTTCGGAGTGAAGGAATGGCCTTGAGGGTAAAACGATTCAAATAATGGTCGATTCTGGGGGACGAACGGGCTGATTTTTGGTGAGAATCTACTGTTCACCATCCTCCACGCGGTGGTTCGCACGTTGCCCTGAAACGGCCGCCGTGTGTGATTTCCGATCCTGCTCTTGTCGGAACACCGTTCGGAGTGAAGGAATGGCTTTGAGGGTCAAAGGTTTAAAATAATGGTCGATTCAGGGGGTCGAACGGGCTGATTTTTGGTGAGAATCTACTGTTCACCATCCTCCATGCCGTGGTTCGCACGTCGCCCTGTAAAGGCCGCCGTGTGTGATTTGCGATCCTACTCTTGTCGGAACACCGTTCGGAGTGAAGGAATGGCCTTGAGGATCAAACGATTCAAATAATGGTCGATTCTGGGGGTCGAATGGGCTGATTTTTCGTGAGAATCTAGTGTTCACCATCCTCCACGCAGTGGTTCGCACGTTGCGCTGAAACGGCCGCCGTGTGTGATTTCCGATCCTACTCTTGTCGGAACACCGTTCGGAGTGAAGGAATGGCCTTGAGGGTCAAACGATTCAAATAATGGTCGATTCTGGGGGTCGAACGGGCTGTTTTTGGTGAGAATCTACTGTTCACCATCCTCCACACAGTGGTTCGCACGTTGCCCTGAAACGGCTGTCGTGTGTGATTTCCGATCCTGCTCTTGTCGGAACACCGTTCGGAGTGAAGGAATGGCCTTGAGGGTCAAACGATTCAAATAATGGTCGATTCTGGGGTCGAACGTGCTGATTTTTGGTGAGAACATACTGTTCACCATCCTCCACGCAGTGGTTCGCACGTGGCCCTGAAACGGCCGCCGTGTGTGATTTTCGATCCTGCTCTTGTCGGAACACCGTTCGGAGTGAAGGAATGGCCTTGAGGGTAAAACGATTCAAATAATGGTCGATTCTGGGGTCGAACGTGCTGATTTTTGGTGAGAATCTACTGTTCACCGTCCTCCACGCAGTGGTTCACACGTTGCCCTGAAATGGCCGCCGTGTGTGATTTCCGATCCTGCTCTTGTCGGAACACCGTTCGGAGTGATGGAATGGCCTTGAGGGTCAAACGATTCAAATAATGGTCGATTCTGGGGGACGAACGGGCTGATTTTTGGTGAGAATCTACTGTTCACCATCCTCCTCGCAGTGGTTCGCACGTTGCCCTGAAACGGTCGTCGTGTGTGATTTCTGATTCTGCTCTTGTCAGAACACCGTTCGGAGTGAAGGAATGGCCTTGAGGGTCAAACGATTCAAATAATGGTCGATTCAGGGGGTCGATGTCACGGACCCGGAATTTCATATGATTAGGGGAACACGAAGTCGCGAAGGGCCGAAGGACTCGTCAGCCCGGTGGCACGGTACCTGCGCCGTGCGCACCAAGGTGGAACGATCCGACACCCGCCACATGCGAGCCGGCTGGAAGCGACCAATCTTCCCAGAACCACATACGATTCCATGACCCGGTGAAGGTTTAGAGTCGTTCCCAACTACTACCAGGCAAAACAAGGTCGGAGGAGCCCGGCGGTTCTACCCACACCCTAACCTAGCTCGAAGGCTAGTGGGTCGCTCGAAAGCCCGGTAGAACGCCCACACCCTACCTGGCCGGCACAGCATCTCAGCCAGCGGGTCACTCAACCGATTCCTGCTCGGCCTAGTAACAAGAGGTACAACCGTAACCCTTCACGGCATACCCATACGCTTCATATCATACACGCATTGCATATGGGCAGCCCGAATAACAACTCGGATATCACAACAGAGCTCTACAAATATGATATTATTAGTAACTGTCCACGATGGGACAACACATTACATAATTCGGTCATAACCGAAAACATATCCGAGTACGGAGAAGTTAAACGACAGCGGAAACAACGTAAATGAGTCCCACAGCGGTATAGTGACCGCTGAAAAAAAGCTACAACCTATCCCATGAACCGACTAACTAACCGAGGAAACAACAATTTCAGGCATCATCGAAATAGTCTTCAACCACCGGCTCACCTGCAAGCTCTAGGAATAACCTAGGTGAGTACAAACGTACTCGCAAGACTTATTCGTGCTTGATTAAATGTCCTACCCATACTAGTACAACAACAATTAAACATGAATGCTTCTCAGAGTAACAATATACAAATTAAGAACATACATTAACAAGGTGAAATAAAGACAAGCTAAGTAACAGACTAACTCAGGATACGACATATCACAACCAATTCACCACGAGATCCATCCAACAAATCCAAATCCATTGGGGCAGCCCATGAATCCAATCCAAATTAATCTATTACACATCATCCAATTCGATTAGGGCAGCCCCTAAGTCAAATCCAAATTGATCCAATCCACACATGAGTCAAATCCAAATTGATCCAATCCACACATGTTTAGTTTAATCTCTCGAACCGCTACCGACAACTCAACCCCTGCAGGCATAGTGAGTGCATAACAGTTTGGAGGTAGCGAGCCTCCAAAGTGCATGGAGGCTTACCCCAGCTATCCTCAGTGTTGGTTCTCGCTAGCGTTCCCGTGTGATAAGGGACGGTGACACGCTGAAGATAGGGTTGGTGTGACGACAAAACTCTACTTACTCCTGTGTCGCCGTCACCCCGCTATTAACACCAACCGTGTGCATCGCTCTTCGGACGTGCAAACATAGCTCGAGCCTTGTGTGGCCAACAGTGTAAATAAACAGTAGAATGCGTAGCTCAAAGAAAGACTTAATTATTAGGTGGCCCCCTAGACTCGGCCACATATGTGACGCTTAGGGTTTGAGATATCCGAATACAACTCTGAACCCAAGTCGGAGTCGAATTCATAGTGCCTCGGTAAAATGGCCATAACTTTGTCATACAAACTCCGTTTGAGCTCTACCACCCGTCAAAACGACCGGAACGAAAAGTTGCATCTGATTCAATGTTACCTTGCTCGCTTGATCAGGCATTTCTTTCTCTATTTGATTTGGACAATTTAATATATTCTGAGCGACATCTTGACAACTCATAGCTCTTCGGACGCGCGAATGCACCTCGAGCCTAGTGTGGCCAACGGCGCAAATAGACCATAGAATGCATAGCTCAATGGTAAACTTTTTAGGTGGCCCCCTAGACATGGCCACATATGTGACGCTTTGATTTGGTATCCTTATTTTGATGTACGGCGCGTGCATGGCTTCCTAGCAAGCATGAAGCATGATTCAACGAGACCTTCAGGCCTGATTAGGCATTGCTTTTGTTATTTCATTTGGATAATTTCATCTGGTTTGAGCGACTTCTTGATATCTAATAGAACTAGTAGCATACAGAAAATCATGTCTAAAAAAGAATAAAAGACCCTCATCCGGCACTAGCATGTCATAACCGTGTGCATCGCTCTTCGGACGTGCAAACATAGCTCGAGCCTTGTGTGGCCAACAGTGTAAATAAACAGTAGAATGCGTAGCTCAAAGGAGGACTTGTTAGGTGGCCCCCTAGACTCGGCCACATATGTGACGCTTAGGGTTTGAGATATCCGAATACAACTCTGAACCCAAGTCGGAGTCGAATTCATAGTGCCTCGGTAAAACGGCCATAACTTTGTCATACGAACTCCGTTTGAGCTCTACCACCCGTCAAAACGACCGGAACGAAAAGTTGCATCTGATTCAATGTTACCTTGCTCGCTTGATCAGGCATTTCTTTCTCTATTTGATTTGGACAATTTAATATATTCTGAGCGACATCTTGACAACTCATAGCTCTTCGGACGCGCGAATGCACCTCGAGCCTAGTGTGGCCAACGGCGCAAATAGACCATAGAATGCATAGCTCAATGGTAAACTTTTTAGGTGGCCCCCTAGACATGGCCACATATGTGACGCTTTGATTTGGTATCCTTATTTTGATGTACGGCGCGTGCATGGCTTCCTAGCAAGCATGAAGCATGATTCAACGTGACCTTACAGGCCTAATTAGGCATTGCTTTTGCTATTTCATTTGGACAATTTCATCTGGTTTAAGCGACATCTTGATATCTAATAGAACTAGTAGCATACAGAAAATCATGTCTAAAAAAGAATAAAAGACTCTCATCCGGCACTAGCATGTCATAACCGTGTGCATCGCTCTTCGGACGTGCAAACATAGCTCGAGCCTTGTGTGGCCAACAGTGTAAATAAACAGTAGAATGCGTAGCTCAAAGGAAGACTTGTTAGGTGGCCCCCTAGACTCGGCCACATATGTGACGCTTAGGGTTTGAGATATCCGAATACAACTCTGAACCCAAGTCGGAGTCGAATTCATAGTGCCTCGGTAAAACGGCCATAACTTTGTCATACGAACTCCGTTTGAGCTCTACCACCCGTCAAAACGACCGGAACGAAAAGTTGCATCTGATTCAACGTTACCTTGCTCGCTTGATCAGGCATTTCTTTCTCTATTTGATTTGGACAATTTAATATATTCTGAGCGATATCTTGACAACTCATAGCTCTTCGGACGCGCGAATGCACCTCGAGCCTAGTGTGGCCAACGGCGCAAATAGACCATAGAATGCATAGCTCAATGGTAAACTTTTTAGGTGGCCCCCTAGACATGGCCACATATGTGACGCTTTGATTTGGTATCCTTATTTTGATGTACGGCGCGTGCATGGCTTCCTAGCAAGCATGAAGCATGATTCAACGTGACCTTACAGGCCTGATTAGGCATTGCTTTTGCTATTTCATTCGGACAATTTCATCTGGTTTGAGCGACATCTTGATATCTAATAGAACTAGTAGCATACAGAAAATCATGTCTAAAAAAGAATAAAAGACTCTCATCCGGCACTAGCATGTCATAACTGTGTGCATCGCTCTTCGGACGTGCAAACATAGCTCGAGCCTTGTGTGGCCAACAGTGTAAATAAACAGTAGAATGCGTAGCTCAAAGGAAGACTTCTTAGGTGGGCCCCAAGACTCGGCCACATATGTGACGCTTAGGGTTTGAGATATCCGAATACAACTCTGAACCCAAGTCGGAGTCGAATTCATAGTGCCCCGGTAAAACGGCCTTAACTTTGTCATACGAACTCCGTTTGAGCACTACCACCCGTCAAAACGACCGGAACAAAAAGTTGCATCTGATTCAATGGTACCTTGCTCGCTTGATTAGGCATTTCTTTCTCTATTTGATTTGGACAATTTAATATATTCTGAGCGATATCTTGACAACTCATAGCTCTTCGGACGCGCGAATGCACCTCGAGCCTAGTGTGGCCAACGGCGCAAATAGACCATAGAATGCATAGCTCAATGGTAAACTTTTTAGGTGGCCCCCTAGACATGGCCACATATGTGACGCTTTGATTTGGTATCCTTATTTTGATGTACGGCGCGTGCATGGCTTCCTAGCAAGCATGAAGCATGATTCAACGTGACCTTACAGGCCTGATTAGGCATTGCTTTTGCTATTTCATTCGGACAATTTCATCTGGTTTGAGCGACATCTTGATATCTAATAGAACTAGTAGCATACAGAAAATCATGTCTAAAAAAGAATAAAAGACTCTCATCCGGCACTAGCATGTCATAACTGTGTGCATCGCTCTTCGGACGTGCAAACATAGCTCGAGCCTTGTGTGGCCAACAGTGTAAATAAACAGTAGAATGCGTAGCTCAAAGGAAGACTTCTTAGGTGGGCCCCTAGACTCGGCCACATACGTGACGCTTAGGGTTTGAGATATCCGAATACAACTCTGAACCCAAGTCGGAGTCGAATTCATAGTGCCCCGGTAAAACGGCCATTACTTTGTCATACGAACTCCGTTTGAGCACTACCACCCGTCAAAACGACCGGAACAAAAAGTTGCATCTGATTCAATGGTACCTTGCTCGCTTGATCAGGCATTTCTTTCTCTATTTGATTTGGACAATTTAATATATTCTGAGCGATATCTTGACAACTCATAGCTCTTCGGACGCGCGAATGCACCTCGAGCCTAGTGTGGCCAACGGCGCAAATAGACCATAGAATGCATAGCTCAATGGTAAACTTTTTAGGTGGCCCCCTAGACATGGCCACATATGTGACGCTTTGATTTGGTATCCTTATTTTGATGTACGGCGCGTGCATGGCTTCCTAGCAAGCATGAAGCATGATTCAACGTGACCTTACAGGCCTGATTAGGCATTGCTTTTGCTATTTCATTCAGACAATTTCATCTGGTTTGAGCGACATCTTGATATCTAATAGAACTAGTAGCATACAGAAAATTATGTCTAAAAAAGAATAAAAGACTCTCATCCGGCACTAGCAAGTCATAACTGTGTGCATCGCTCTTCGGACGTGCAAACATAGCTCGAGCCTTGTGTGGCCAACAGTGTAAATAAACAGTAGAATGCGTAGCTCAAAGGAAGACTTTCTTAGGTGGGCCCCTAGACTCGGCCACATATGTGACGCTTAGGGTTTGAGATATCCGAATACAACTCTGAACCCAAGTCGGAGTCGAATTCATAGTGCCCCGGTAAAACGGCCATAACTTTGTCATACGAACTCCGTTTGAGCACTACCACCCGTCAAAACGACCGAAACAAAAAGTTGCATCTGATTCAATGGTACCTTGCTCGCTTGATCAGGCATTTCTTTCTCTATTTGATTTGGACAATTTAATATATTCTGAGCGATATCTTGACAACTCATAGCTCTTCGGACGCGTGAATGCACCTCGAGCCTAGTGTGGTCAACGGCGCAAATAGACCATAGAATGCATAGCTCAATGGTAAACTTTTTAGGTGGCCCCCTAGACATGGCCACATATGTGACGCTTTGATTTGGTATCCTTATTTTGATGTACGGCGCGTACATGGCTTCCTAGCAAGCATGAAGCATGATTCAACGTGACCTTACAGGCCTGATTAGGCATTGCTTTTGCTATTTCATTTGGACAATTTCATCTGGTTTGAGCGACATCTTGATATCTAATAGAACTAGTAGCATACAGAAAATCATGTCTAAAAAAGAATAAAAGACTCTCATCCGACACTAGCATGTCATAACCGTGTGCATCGCACTTCGGACGTGCAAACATAGCTCGAGCCTTGTGTGGCCAACAGTGTAAATAAACAGTAGAATGCGTAGCTCAAAGGAAGACTTCTTAGGTGGCCCCCTAGACTCGGCCACATATGTGACGCTTAGGGTTTGAAATATCCGAATACAACTCTCAACCCAAGTCGGAGTCGAATTCATAGTGCCTCGGTAAAACGGCCATAACTTTGTCATACGAACTCCGTTTGAGCTCTACCACCCGTCAAAATGACCAGAATGAAAAGTTGCATCTGATTCAATGTTACCTTGCTCGCTTGATCAGGCATTTCTTTCTCTATTTGATTTATAAAATTTAATATATTCTGAGCGACATCTTGACAACTCATAGCTCTTCGGACGCGCGAATGCACCTCGAGCCTAGTGTGGCCAACGGCGCAAATAGACCAAAGAATGCATAGCTCAATGGTAAACTTTTTAGGTGGCCCCCTAGACATGGCCACATATGTGACGCTTTGATTTGGTATCCTTATTTTGATGTACGGCGCGTGCATGGCTTCCTAGCAAGTATGAAGCATGATTCAACGTGACCTTACAGGCCTGATTAGGCATTGCTTTTGCTATTTCATTTGGACAATTTCATCTGGTTTGAGCGACATCTTGATATCTAATAGAACTAGTAGCATACAGAAAATCATGTCTAAAAAAGAATAAAAGACTCTCATCCGGCACTAGCATGTCATAACCGTGTGCATCGCTCTTCGGACGTGCAAACATAGCTCGAGCCTTGTGTGGCCAACAGTGTAAATAAACAGTAGAATGCGTAGCTCAAAGGAAGACTTATTAGGTGGCCCCCTAGACTCGGCCACATATGTGACGCTTAGGGTTTGAGATATCCGAATACAACTCTGAACCCAAGTCGGAGTTGAATTCATAGTGCCTCGGTAAAACGGCCATAACTTTGTCATACGAACTCCGTTTGAGCTCTACCACCCGTCAAAACGACCGGAACGAAAAGTTGCATCTGATTCAATGTTACCTTGCTCGCTTGATCACGCATTTCTTTCTCTATTTGATTTGGACAATTTAACATATTCTGAGCGACATCTTGACAACTCATAGCTCTTCGGACGCGCGAATGCACCTCGGGCCTAGTGTGGCCAACGGCGCAAATAGACCATAGAATGCATAGCTCAATGATAAACTTTTTAGGTGGCCCCCTAGACATGGCCACATATGTGACGCTTTGATTTGGTATCCTTATTTTGATGTACGGCGCGTGCATGGCTTCCTAGCAAGCATGAAGCATGATTCAACGTGACCTTACAGGCCTGATTAGGCATTGCGTTTGCTATTTCATTCGGATAATTTCATCTGGTTTGAGCGACATCTTGATATCTAATAGAACTAGCAGCATACAGAAAATCATGTCTAAAAAAGAATAAAAGACTCTCATCCGGCACTTGCATGTCATAACCGTGTGCATCGCTCTTCGGACGTGCAAACATAGCTCGAGCCTTGTGTGGCCAACAGTGTAAATAAAGAGTAGAATGCGTAGCTCAAAGGAAGACTTCTTAGGTGGGCCCCTAGACTCGGCCACATATGTGACGCTTAGGGTTTGAGATATCCGAATACAACTCTGAATCCAAGTCGGAGTCGAATTCATAGTGCCCCGGTAAAACGGCCATAACTTTGTCATACGAACTCCGTTTGAGCTCTACCACCCGTCAAAACGACCGGAACGAAAAGTTGCATCTGATTCAATGTTACCTTGCTCGCTTGATCAGGCATTTCTTTCTCTATTTGATTTGGACAATTTAATATATTCTGAGCGACATCTTGACAACTCATAGCTCTTCGGACGCGTGAATGCACCTCGAGTCTAGTGTGGCCAACGGCGCAAATAGACCCTAGAATGCATAGCTCAATGGTAAACTTTTTAGGTGGCCCCCTAGACATGGCCACATATGTGACGCTTTGATTTGGTATCCTTATTTTGATGTACGGCGCGTGCATGGCTTCCTAGCAAGCATGAAGCATGATTCAACGTGACCTTACAGGCCTGATTAGGCATTGCTTTTGCTATTTCATTTGGACAATTTCATCTGGTTTGAGCAAAATCTTGATATCTAATAGAACTAGTAGCATACAGAAAATCATGTCTAAAAAAGAATAAAAGACTCTCATCCGGCACTAGCATGTCATAACCGTGTGCATCGCTCTTCGGACGTGCAAACATAGCTCGAGCCTTGTGTGGCCAACAGTGTAAATAAACAGTAGAATGCGTAGCTCAAAGGAAGACTTATTAGGTGGCCCCCTAGACTCGGCCACATATGTGACGCTTAGGGTTTGAGATATCCGAATACAACTCTGAACCCAAGTCGGAGTTGAATTCATAGTGCCTCGGTAAAACGGCCATAACTTTGTCATACGAACTCCGTTTGAGCTCTACCACCCGTCAAAACGACCGGAACGAAAAGTTGCATCTGATTCAATGTTACCTTGCTCGCTTGATCAGGCATTTCTTTCTCTATTTGATTTAGACAATTTAATATATTCTGAGCGACATCTTGACAACTCATAGCTCTTCGGACGTGCGAATGCACCTCGAGCCTAGTGTGGCCAACGGCGCAAATAGACCATAGAATGCATAGCTCAATGACAAACTTTTTAGGTGGCCCCCTAGACATGGCCACATATGTGACGCTTTGATTTGGTATCCTTTTTTTGATGTACGGCGCGTGCATGGCTTCCTAGCAAGCATGAAGCATGATTCAACGTGACCTTACAGGCCTGATTAGGCATTGCTTTTGCTATTTCATTCGGACAATTTCATCTGGTTCGAGCGACATCTTGATATCTAATAGAACTAGTAGCATACAGAAAATCATGTCTAAAAAAGAATAAAAGACTCTCATCCGGCACTAGCATGTCATAACCGTGTGCATCGCTCTTCGGACGTGCAAACATAGCTTGAGCCTTGTGTGGACAACAGTGTAAATAAACAGTAGAATGCGTAGCTCAAAGGAAGACTTCTTAGGTGGGCCCCTAGACTCGGCCACATATGTGACGCTTAGGGTTTGAGATATCCGAATACAACTCTAAACCCAAGTCGGAGTCGAATTCATAGTGCCCCGGTAAAACGGCCATAACTTTGTCATACGAACTCCGTTTGAGCTCTACCACCCGTCAAAACGACCGGAACGAAAAGTTGCATCTGATTCAATGTTACCTTGCTCGCTTGATCAGGCATTTCTTTCTCTATTTGATTTGGACAATTTAATATATTCTGAGCGACATCTTGACAACTCATAGCTCTTCGGACGCGCGAATGCACCTCGAGCCTAGTGTGGCCAACGGCGCAAATAGACCATAGAATGCATAGCTCAATGGTAAACTTTTTAGGTGGCCCCCTAGACATGGCCACATATGTGACGCTTTGATTTGGTATCCTCATTTTGATGTACGGCGCGTGCATGGCTTCCTAGCAAGGATGAAGCATGATTCAACGTGACCTTACAGGCCTGATTAGGCATTGCTTTTGCTATTTCATTTGGACAATTTCATCTGGTTTGAGCGAAATCTTGATATCTAATAGAACTAGTAGCATACAGAAAATCATGTCTAAAAAAGAATAAAAGACTCTCATCCGGCACTAGCATGTCATAACCATGTGCATCGCTCTTCGGACGTGCAAACATAGCTCGAGCCTTGTGTGGCCAACAGTGTAAATAAACACTAGAATGCGTAGCTCAAAGGAAGACTTATTAGGTGGCCCCCTAGACTCGGCCACATATGTGACGCTTAGGGTTTGAGATATCCGAATACAACTCTGGACCCAAGTCGGAGTCGAATTCATAGTGCCTCGGTAAAACGGCCATAACTTTGTCATACGAACTCCGTTTGAGCTCTACCACCCGTCAAAACGACCAGAACAAAAAGTTGCATCTGATTCAATGTTACCTTGCTCGCTTGATCAGGCATTTCCTTCTCTATTTGATTTGGACAATTTAATATATTCTGAGCGAAATCTTGACAACTGATAGCTCTTCGGACGCGCGAATGCACCTCGAGCCTAGTGTGGCCAACGGCGCAAATAGACCATAGAATGTGTAGCTCAATGGTAAACTTTTTAGGTGGCCCCCTAGACATGGCCACATATGCGACGCTTTGATTTGGTATCCTTATTTTGATGTACGGCGCGTGCATTTCTTCCTAGCAAGCATGAAGCATGATTCAACGTGACCTTACAGGCCTGATTAGGCATTGCTTTTGCTATATCATTTCTACAATTTCATCTGGTTTGAGCGACATCTTGATATCTAATAGAACTAGTAGCATACGGAAAATCATGTCTAAAAAAGAATAAAAGACTCTCATCCGGCACTAGCATGTCATAACCGTGTGCATCGCTCTTCGGACGTGCAAACATAGCTCGAGCCTTGTGTGGCCAACAGTGTAAATAAACAGTAGAATGCGTAGCTCAAAGGAAGACTTATTAGGTGGCCCCCTAGACTCGGCCACATATGTGACGCTTAGGGTTTGAGATATCCGAATACAACTCTGAACCCAAGTCGGAGTTGAATTCATAGTGCCTCGGTAAAACGGCCATAACTTTGTCATACAAACTCCGTTTGAGCTCTACCACCCGTCAAAACGACCGGAATGAAAAGTTGCATCTAATTCAATGTTACCTTGCTCGCTTGATCAGGCATTTTTTTCTCTATTTGATTTGGACAATTTAATATATTCTGAGCGACATCTTGACAACTCATAGCTCTTCGGACGCGCGAATGCACCTCGAGCCTAGTGTGGCCAACGGCGCAAATAGACCATAGAATGCATAGCTCAATGGTAAACTTTTTAGGTGGCCCCCTAGACATGGCCACATATGTGACGCTTTGATTTGGTATCCTTATTTTGATGTACGGCGCGTGCATGGCTTCCTAGCAAGCATGAAGCATGATTCAACGTGACCTTACAGGCCTGATTAGGCATTGCTTTTGTTATTTCATTTGGACAATTTCATCTGGTTTGAGCGACATCTTGATATCTAATAGAACTAGTAGCATACAGAAAATCATGTCTAAAAAAGAATAAAAGACTCTCATCCGGCACTAGCATGTCATAACCGTGTGCATCGCTCTTCGGACGTGCAAACATAGCTCGAGCCTTGTGTGGCCAACAGTGTAAATAAACAGTAGAATGCGTAGCTCAAAGGAAGACTTATTAGGTGGCCCCCTAGACTCGGCCACATATGTGACGCTTAGGGTTTGAGATATCCGAATACAACTCTGAACCCAAGTCGGAGTCCAATTCATAGTGCCTCGGTAAAACGGCCATAACTTTGTCATACGAACTCCGTTTGAGCTCTACCACCCGTCAAAACTGTAAAGCCCAAGCCGTGAATAAGTTGGTTAGCTTGAATTTGATCTTAATCAGCTTATAAAATCTTTCTCATCTGCTGCATACATCGATGCATCTGCATTTCAAGTCAAAACCCTAAAATAGAATGTGAAATGTCGCGCTAGGGTTGAAGTCAACTAAACATAGGAGAGTAAGAACCAAGGGTTGCTAACAAGTTTAATTCATTAGACCTAATTTAGCGATTATACATAAAATTACCGATTTTCTTGTGCATCTCTTAAACTCTAACCTTTTCACTAGGTCCTTTGTTCCGAGATAAAGTCATAACCAAGAGTAACCAAATGTTTATTTGATAAGAACCCAGAGGAGCAATATATTTGATAGAGTTCCTCTGACTGATTCAAAGCTTTCGAATCATTATTCCTCTAATATTTGAAGTTGCAAATTAATTGGGAGCATGAGGGAAAGAACTCTGGATTGGAAAAGGAAAAGGGACTTCTCCTGTGTACTGGGCCGCCGGCCCATTTTCTTTTTCCTTAGCATTTTCGGTTTCTCTTCTCCTCATGCCGAGCACTGCCCAACGTGCGCCGCCGACAACTCTCTTTCCTCCTCGAGACTTCTTGCTGAACCGCTGGCCTTTCCACAGCATGTCATCGCCACGTATCTGGCCATGCATCCGTGAATTACTCTACTCCCCATCCCTCTCCATGCAAACATTGATTTTCCCCTCGGACGTGCCAAGGTGTTTCTTAGTTCTCGCCGGGAATTGCTCCCCGAGCTCGTTGTTGCCCGCCAATTCCTCCGCCGACGCCTGGATTCCCGTCGTCCACACTGAAACCTACCGGCGAGCTTCCCTGTTCCATCGCCGTGCCCACCCCTCTCCTCTATCTCCTCAACGTTGCGCTGGTCTTGCTAATGCCGTGCCGTGGCCCTTGCAGAGGACTCCCTGAGGTCACCGGCGTGGCGTCTCCCTCCCCAACTCCGGCGAGGCCGATCCCCGACGTCCTCCTTGGCAACCCACGGCGAGCTCTCCCTCAGTGTGAACCGCCGGCCTTGTCCTTCCTCCTTGGGTGAGCCGACTCTTTCTTTTATTCCCTGCGTTCGTTTTAAGCTTTCCGCTGGTCAGCTCACCTCACCGTTTGATCACTAACTGGACTCAAGGGATGAACTGATTAGCAATTATTTTCTTTTAATTTGTATGCAGTGTTTAGTTGGAATGACAAATCTATGCGTCCAGTAGGTCATGTTCCCCCCCCCCTCATTCTAGTTTTTATGCCCTATTACTTAACAGCAAGTGTTAGTGCTCTAGACACAAGCGTATGTGAGTTGGAGTATTACCTATCTCTTTGGATTCTTGATTTAGTTCGTAAAGATTCCAAACTGTGAATAGGCCTTGTTACAGCCTTTGAGGTGTATCAAAATTAACACACTCAATTTGCTTGTGGCCTGATGATGTCAATCATTTCATTCCTTTGTTCGGCCCAATCCCAAATCTGATCCTATAGCTAGTTGTTTCAGCATTAGCTCAAAGATGAGTAGTCTTAAGACAGTACGCACTGGTCTAGGGTGGTTAGTATGTTAGCTAATCTGCTTGCCGTTTACAAAGTGTGGCAAACAATGTGGGAGCTAAAACTAATCATCCTAGATAATTAATCTCTTTTCTTTGCCAATGAGGCATGTTAGTAACGCATGGATATATGTTTCCTTTCACTAAAATTGAGTATTGGTGTTAATGATTAACCTTAAGCAAAGAATAGATGATCCGGGCATAGTTAATTCTCATGAAAAGGATTCCTCTCTTTTGCTGAAGTGTATAATGATACATATATATGTACCTATGCCCAATACTTATGAAAATGATTAATTGTTACTGAATTATACCTTAGGTATGTATCCATGAATTAGGATGTGTCAATTCAGCATGAGCACCCTTAAGGAGTAGCATGCCTTAGTCCTAGATGAGCAAGTTGCAAACATAAAGGAAAACAACACCTTAGTACTAGAGTTGGGAGTTCCAGCACTGGTCTAAGCATGTGTTTAATTTGCTAACTGAACTCAGCTCTTAGCCCCTCCAATGATTTCACTAAAGTCTGGCTATTAAATCTACCACTGGTATTGGTACAATTACCTGGGCGTTGCCCTCTTCTTAATGGCCAGATTAATAGTTCATTCCAAATCAATCTCACAGTCAGCTAATTAGTGTTTGAGGGTACTAGGATGAGTGGTTTTAGGGATGAAAGGTGGATCTGATTATTAGGAAGATTTGTCCAATTGTATTGTGAGGTCAATGCATTCGGTTGAGTCTCTATAATCACCTCAATTAGTGTATCAATTAGTTAAGGATCAGCTTATGCATTGAACAAATTCAGTTGGATTAATAATTTGTTCCGAGTCAATCTCATGCTTAGCTAGTTCATGTTGAATGCATGAGTGTCTAAGGCATTAGGAGGAGGAAATAGAACTGATTACTAGGAGGCACTGTCCAGTAGCTGGATGAATCCATATTTTCGGCAAACCTCTATAACTATCTCAAATAGTGGATCCATGGATTAAGTAGTCAAGCTATACAACAAATTGAGTTAGTTGAATCCCTCTTTAGCACCCATTGCAGGCAACAAGTTTTGGTGATTTAGAAACAAGTATTTGTGAACTAAAGTGTTGTCTATGTTTTTAAATTCTTGATTCAGTTTCTTAAACATTCCAAGCCATAAATAGGTGTTGTTTCAGATTTTGAAATGTACTAATATTAGCACACTTGAATTAATTATGGCCTAATGATTCTAACTCACCAATTTCACTATAAGGCTCATTCCCAGACCTGATTCTATCTTTATTTATTCTAGCATTAGTCAGGTGGTCAGGAACACTTAAATCTGAATTAGTATGGCTGTAAATAGATTGGACTGCTATTTCTTAAAAGGGATTGTGAATTAATCCTTTGATAGGCTGCTGCACCTCCTAATCTGAATTAGTAAAGAGCAAGTGTTTGCTTGGGTGTCAATTCACTTAGGGTGATAAACCAGCTGCTGTTCTTGCATTTAGCATATCCTCATTTTCCATATACTTGCATATAATTATCTCAGGTTGATTACAAGAGCCGATACTATACTTAGCCTTAGTATTTTCTGTGTTTCACCCATAAATGTACTCATCTATATCAGTGTATGATCTGATAAGAACAAGTACTTACTGGATTTAGAACTTCAAATTTGAGAAAAGAACTGGTTATAGCCGGCTCTTCCATTGCTGATGCCGATTGTAGTAGTATTTCGTTATGGTTTGATGAACCAAATCTTAATTGATGCATTCCAATAAGAGCGGGTTATGCTGTTAGCTAGTTAGTTTGATCTAGTATTATGCAATTGAGAAGAGCACCCACTAATCTTAACTTCTTTTACTAGTTCCATGAATATGTATATAAGTATATACTTGTATATGAGTGTTATTTTAATTCTAAGAAAGAATGAAAGATCTTGAAGATTGAAGTCATTCCCAAATACATGACTAAATATTCACAACTCTAGTTCAAACTAAATTGATAACCTTGAATTTGCATTTTCATCTCATATAGTGTAGAAAGCATGGCATACATAACATTATTTTCAAAGTACTCTAGTATCTCTTATTGGTTTCTTTTTCATTGTTCTTGGTGTTTCGGTGTTCCATTTGCTAGAGTCAACTACTGAGGGTTTTATTGAGTGTGATCAGCAGCAGGAGGTCTACCCCGAGCAGTCAGGCAAGCTTGCACGCTTGTTGAATTAATTCCAGTGACTCTTATGCGTACTTGTTCAATTTATGTCGTGTAGTTTGAATGTTTCCAATGGTTGGCCGTGTTATCTGATTACTAGCATGAGTAGGTCGCTCATGTGGGTGTTTGGCATGGATGTGTCATTTAAATCACCTTAACGAAAACTTGAACCCTTTGGGGAGTTGTGAGAGACGGGATCGGACCCGTGGAAGACTTGACGGGTATTGCGACCGCATGATCTTACCATAGTGGTCAATCCTTGTGCCGGCGAAGATACGTTCGATGCGAGTTAGGGAAGGGTAATGGTCGGCCAACTACTACCCTCGACTGTATCGACGTACCTTCGTTCGAGGTGCAGGTGATAGTCGTTACCTCCCTCGACTAAACTTGATCCGGGATAGGTGTTCCGGAATCCCTCTACTGGCTAGCAGGTCTTAGAGGGAATAAAAGGAATTTGGTTGTGGTGATTTGCTGTGATTGGAGTCACAAGTTGAGTAGTAGCTCAATTTTAATGCAAATCTTGATGATGGTTACTTGTTGGTAACTATTCGATGCTTGTGGTATGATGCTATTGGTGTAGCTTCAGATCTGGAATTGTATTTCTTCTACCGTCATTTAATTGTTCAATATGCTTAAGTTTAACTTGGAATAAGCAAATGCAACTTGTGAGTACGAAAGTACTCACTCGGGAATTCAAATCCTGCAGGTGATCCTAGTATCGACGATTTTTACAATGCTGAAACTGAAATGTCTTCTGAGTAATACTGCAGGGTTGTCCGACTAGGTCTACGGAAGGGGTGTATAGCTTTTGGGGAGTGGTTTTAGTGAATCACTCCCATGTTCATGTTGTTATTCCGCTGCTGTTTTGAGGTTTATGTGTGCTGAAAATGACCCTTAGGTCATGTAATAATGCAGTTAGGATGTTTCCTTGGTATGGATAAATTATATGCTTTAAATCCTCCTCATGTGTAGAGTTTTGTGATGGTATTCGAGTTGTTTCTAAAAGCTGCCCAGGTACAATGCGTGTATGTGATGAAGTGCTTGGGTATGCCGTGAAGAATTACAACTGTTCTGTCTTTCACTGAGTCGAGTAGCTGTCGGTTGAGTGACCCGCTGGCTGAGATGCGATGCCGGCCAGGCAGGGTGTGGGTGTACTCCACCGGGCCTTCGGGTGACCCACTAGCCTTCGGGCTAGGTTAGGGTGAGGGTGGACTCACCGGGCTCCTCCGCTTCTATTCTGCCAAGTGGGTTTGAGAACGGCTCTAAGTCTTCACCGGATTTTGCAATCTTATGTGGCTTTAGGAAGTTTTGTCGCTTCCGGCCGGCTTGCGATGGGCAGGTGTCGGATCACTCCGCCTCGGTGAGTACGGCGCAGGTACCGTGCCATCAGGTCGACTGGTCCTTCGGTCCTTGGCGACGATCCGTTCCTCTAGTCATATTTGATTTCGGAGTCCGTTACAAAAACGACCGGAACGAAAAGTTGCATTTCTTTCTCTATTTGATTTGGACAATTTAATGTATTCTGAGCGACATCTTGACAACTCATAGCTCTTCGGACGCGCGAATGCACCTCGAGCCTAGTGTGGCCAACGGCGCAAATAGACCATAGAATGCATAGCTCAATGGTAAACTTTTTAGGTGGCCCCCTAGACATGGCCACATATGTGACGCTTTGATTTGGTATCCTTATTTGATGTACGGCGCGTGCATGGCTTCCTAGCAAGCATGAAGCATGATTCAACGTGACCTTACAGGCCTGATTAGGCATTGCTTTTGCTTTTTCATTTGGACAATTTCATCTGGTTTGAGCGACATCTTGATATCTAATAGAACTAGTTGCATACAGAAAATCATGTCTAAAAAGAATAAAAGACTCTCAT
>JAGXJF010004456.1:0-312140 GCA_019208055.1 Stipa capillata
GTGGAGATGGTGATGAAGGACATCAATGGCGAAGGAGACAAAGGGAAAGAAGATGCCAGCGATGAGGGACGATACCTCTTCTTCTCAATGGTGATTCAGTGGTGTAAAAAGGTAGGAGGACCTAGGGGATTCCTCGCCCTACCAAAGATGTGTTTTGGGGCAACGGCAGTGGTGGGGAAAGATGAGAGATGCCTCTATAGAAGCGTTCCTTCTCTTATATATTGGTGTGCGTGTCACGTCCCAAAACTCTCTGGATCAAAATCCTTGCAACGAAGTGTAGCTACCGTAGAAAGGACTCAAACATCTGAACCCTTAGGGCCACAAGGCAGTCACGTGACCATCCGCCGTGACCGCCCCATCCCTCCTGGGTGCCGGTATCATTCCTCCTTTCGAGTACGCGCTTATTTCCATGAATGTTCTTGAAATCTGACTTTTTCCTAGTTTCCTGAAGGTTCCTACACAAATAAAGGAGATATTTGCACTTTAGCAACAATTAGTTAGTCATTAGTCAACATTAATCAAGATAATGTGATGAAAAATCATCATTAAGCTTAATAAAAGTGATAGACATTTTATGAGTGTCAGTCCACCTTGTTTGAGGCCCTTCCGAGTTTGAAAGTATGGTCCAATATCATCATTGAGCTCAATTCCACCACTATATCTAGTGATAAACTTCTCAACCCAAGAACACCAACTTGGTGAGAAACCCTTTATCCTTAAAATTTGGTGTAGAAAGGACCATTTGACCTTGTCATAAACCTTATCAATTTCCACTTATGCATCTTGTGGATTGTCTCATGCAATATCGCCACTTCTTTCATTATATTTCTACCTGGCATGAAAGCCATCTAAACTTGGTTTCATAACTTTTTGTGGAACACCTATGATCCTATTAGTGCCTATTTGAGTAAATCTTAAAACTCGCATTCAGCACACAAATTGGCCTATAATATTGAATTTGTCTTGCATGCTTATTATTTGGAAGGAGTGTGATAACCCCAAAATTTAAACTGAAAAGAGGCAAGGTGCAATAATGGAAATGACGAAACAGAGCCTTTAAATCATGCTCAATGGCCTCCCAGAACACCTGATAAAATGTAGTGGGAAGACATAGTCTAAAGTGTTGTGTCGCTTCATCAAACCATACTTACTTTCCAAATATATAAGTAATAAGTTATCAGCTTGAAGTCGGATGAGAGAAAATCTCCAAAGAATGATCCATGGAGCAGCCCAAGACATCGAAGGCACTCGTTTTCAAAATCTTTTACAAAATCACTGCAATTAGGCCAACTCAATAATTAACGAAATCTTCTGATACTCTTGATGCATACTAGCAAATAAGCACGTGCAATGCCGGTCTGACATTGAAAAGCAGAACGCGATCATTTATTTTCTTCATAGGGAAATAATATCGAGTATTAAGTTAGTTAACACTTTTCGTATGGTGCCTTACGGTGGCTAGTTGCACTCTATGTGACACCTCGGTGAAGCCAGTGGCTGCACCTCGCTCTGTGCTCCAATGAAACCACTAGACGCCACCACTAGTGAGTGCCCTGCCTTCTTATATATGTGGCAAGATGAAGTAAAGCTTCTAGATGGTTGCATGGATGTGTGGGAGCAAGGGAGGGAGAATAGAGGAATAGAATTTGAAAAAGAATGTAATATATGGTAATTATTCTAGTTTTAAGGGATTAAATTTGTACTAAGATATAATTTTTAAGGATTCAACTAAATTCTTGAGCCGTTAGATCAGATCAGATGGCTAAGATGGTTTGATTCAGACTATAGTTCATATTTTTATAAGTAGTTTAGAAAATACAAATACCAACTATTTATTTGTGTCTCTTCCGTTCCATCACAGGCCAAGTATGAGTATATGTTTATATGGAGATTTTATGTTTGGTTCGTGCAGAGTAAATGTGTTCAACATGAAGCATCACTCAATTCTAAAAAAAAATCAAAGAAGCATCTACTTGGTCACCAAAAAAGAAGAAAAATCCACTTAAAATAATGTATGAAAGAAAATTTAAAGAAATCAAAGTATCAGACTGAACACATAGCATATTGCTAACATCAAAAGTCTACAAAACTAGGGTGTCGAAAATGCAAGCGCGATACTTAAGATTCTTCAAGGGTGCAATTGTTCATCGGTTATTCTACATGAACTTATTTCCATATAGGCATATAGCTAAAATTACCCTTTTGCTATTTGCATTAGGCAAGCAGGAGCACACCGAAAAGGATGATAACCTCTAGATCTAACAAAGCTATGCAAAATATTGATAAATACAATGCATATTTGTTCGAATATTTTAGAGAAGTTGAGAAATTGAACGATGAAGATATCTTCCAAGGGGGCTCAAAGAAGATGAGAAGTATTTTGTCATGGTAAAATTGGAATACTCTAGAAGATTCGCGAGGTTGCATGCACATATAGATACTATTTTTCATGGAAGTTGCTAGAGTAAAATTCATGGCAAAGTAAGAAACATCTAGAGCTAGATATTTGGAGGAGTATTTTAGAATAAAGATGTTTTGTGTTGTATGACTTGGATTGTGCCAGATGTCAATAATCCAACGGTCTCATAATTCTATAAATAGGGGTTCCCTTTCCCTTCCCATGTATCATGTTGATGAGAAGGTGGTCCGATCTTTCAGTGAGATGAAGATAACTAACGATTTTAGTGGAGTTTGATATTGACGATCCGACTATACCGTACGCGACGATATGCCTTAACAATATGGCACACCATTCAATTTAACAAGAAGGGCCTCTTTGATTAAAATGATTTTCCTAGTGATTTCGAAGGATCGTAATCCTTAGGAAATTTTCCTACGTGGTTGCTGATTTTTATGTTTTTGGTCCATAAGAATTTTTCCTATGGGCTAGTTTACTCTCTCTCTCTCTCAAGAAAATTTCTATTGACTTATGCCCCTTGAAAAATTTATGTGGTTTAATCCTACAGAATTCAAGAAGGCATGACGTTGTAATCCTATATTTTTTCTATTGCTGTGCTTTTGAAATTCTGCGACTAAAGAGGCCCAAATTTGAAGACAGTTAGCACACACTGAAGGCTATAGTCGTACCATTAATATTATATGAAAAAGGGTATATATGGAAATCAAGAAATCAAGCAACATATTCCCAATTTTGAGAACCAAGTGTCATTTGTTCAAATGACATGGTTCAAATTTTGCATTAATAATGTATTATTATCTGAGTTGTGAAAAATCCACGTTACCCCATATGGCAAAGCTAGCCACTCCACGAGTCTGTCACCAGGAAGGTGAAATTGCTTCCATAAACTAGCTTAAGAGTTATTGGCACCGGTTTGAAAAGTCTCTAGTAGAATAACCAATTTTTCTGTTCAGGAGCAAAGTAATAGAATAGGAAAATACCTTTTAAAAAATTTGTATGCCACGAAGGAGACCTGGCTCTGCCCTAGGTCTGATTTTTGAAAGAAAAAAATGTAAATCTATCAGCTATTTGATGTGCATAGGATAAGAGGCGTTCGTCCTAGTTGCTCCTTGTCTTCAACCTTAGATTCTCTCCCCTCTCCTTGTCTTCTCTAGCTTCCGATGGTGGCTTTGGCACTAGTGAATAGGTTCGCCGTGGCTCCACTATAAAGGGGGCAGGGTAACACCAGGTGGTAGACCAGACGATAGGCTAGCGATACGAGAACCCTTAAATGTTAGGTTGGGCTAGTTAGTCGGCAAAAAAAGAGAAGCCCACTGCGCTGCAAGCTCTTCATCAGCCATGGAAGAAGAGGAGGGTGGTTGATGGCAGTGATAATCGTAATATCAGAGGTGCATCTGCATTATACCGTCGCAGAGTATAACATTCGTAGTCTCTCCATTCTCCCAAGTACTTGCCCCCTTTGGATTTCAAATTTAAACTGCTGAACATGCGAGGCACCGCACCCTGCTGCTTCCATTTTATGTTCTGAACCCCACTCCCCAAGGCGTCATCAAGAAGGGGAGAATAAGGCACGCGAAAAAAGAAAAGAAAAAACACGAAAATAAAACCAAGAAGCGACCAAAGCAGGAGGAAACAAATCCCTCGAGTCTCCGCGCTCCCCCGTCTCTCCTCCACCCTCGAGTTCTTGAAGAATCCATTTCTTCAAGAACTTGAATGCAGTAGGCAGAGGGGGAGGGGGAGAGAGAGAGAGAGAGAGAGAGAGAGAGAGAGGAGCCGAGGTCCGCCAATTCGCGATCCCCGGCCCGTAATTCAGCCGCGATCCGGTCTGATTTTGGCCGCCGCGGCCATGGACATGATCGACAGCATCGAGTGCGTGTCTTCGTCGGACGGTATGGAGGACGACGACGCCATGTCGTCCAACCTGCCCCGCCCCTTCCTCAAGACCTCGGCCGCGGCTGTCGCGGCGGCGAGCATCGGGGTGGTCCCCAGCGGCGGAGGCGCGTCCGGCGCCGGCGCTGGCGGGGGCATCCCCGGGCCGTTAATCCCGCCGGCGACGAGCGTCCACGAGCTGCTCGAGTGCCCCGTCTGCACCAACTCCATGTACCCCCCGATCCACCAGGTCAGCGCCTCGGTTCATGCGCTTGAATTCTTTTTGTTTCTTGATTGCCTCCAGGATCCTGGGCTGGTCTTGGGAATTTTCGTGGTTTGGTTGATCTGGGTAGGAAAGGCGGGATCTTGGTTGCTTGTTTGGGTTCTTGGACCTGGGATCCGGGCTAACATGATATTTTGTTAGGTGTCATATTGGTTGCGTTGTCGGTACATTCAGGTCATGCAATTTTAGTTCTTGCGTGACTACTATAGCATTTAAATTTGCCTTAACATACCAACTGCAAGAAGATATTTAAATTGTAAAAAGTGAGATATATATATGTGTGCAGTCATTTTTGTGCAATCAGGGTGGGAGGCAGAATGTTAGTCAGGATGTGGTCTAGATTCTTCAATAATTTCTGAAGGTTTTGGCTCTTTGTAGACAGATTTAGATTCTTCATTAATTCAGAGCGCTACAATGCTAGAAAAGGAGATTATAATGCTATAATGTATAGTTGGAGTTCTTAGGGTATTTGAGCTGTTCCATGCTTTATCATCAGTTAACAGAGAAAAGAATACATCCTTTTTGGAGAAAGGAAAATGCATTCTCGTTTGAACTGTACTATTCTCGTTTTTCCCAAAAAAAGAAGGGATACTCTTTTGTTTTTCTCTTTCTCTTGTTTGGTTAACAGAGTGTATGTTAAAGTTCTCCCGTCTCCAATTGTACAACATAATCCACCCGTCTCCAATTGTACAACATAATCCAAGCGTCAACACCATTTGGTACTTACAATGGAGAGAATCAATTGTAGCTTTATGTATCGTCTGCTAAATTCATCCACATTATTGCAAGTTAAAGAGTAGCAAATATTCATCACATAGAATTTGTTGTAATCAATCATTTTCAAAAAGATATTTCATCCTTGTTTGTTATTGATTGATGAGCATGTATGAAATATGATGTTTATGATTGAAAATATTTATTCTGTCATGATACTTTGTATACAACTTGGAGGCTCAAGAAATTTTTTGTGCCTGCACAATCTCATGATTTTCCCTTTCCTTTCTTTGCTTGTTGGATAATGGAGCTTGTTTGGACTTCATTATAATAGTTGATTTGAGCAGATGTGAACCCTTAAACTGAACTGAAATTCTGTTGGCCATGAGTCTTTTATTTAGTCACATGATAGCATTTCTAAATTGATACATAATATCTTGGTATTACTGATTTTAACAAGACCTTCTTGCTTTAACTTTTAACCATAACTCCACTCCACAAGCACTTCAGATTGGTCATGGTGCATGATACCAAAATAGAATAGCATATTAGGTATCTATTAGTTTATATATGATTTTGGTGAATGATTAAACACATATATAGTGATACTCTAATTATTGTGCCTAAATAACCTATTTGCTGGGATATTCCCATACTTGACTGAATTATCATATACCTCACCCGCACATGGTGGTCAAGTATCGCAGAACTTACTCAACTACTACCCGACCTGGGAAATTTCATTCGAATATGAAAACCATTTATTTTGTCAGGACTAGCCCGAGTAACAGCCATGTATTCATGGATACTTGACCGGCTTACAAAACACAATAATATGGACATAATGCAATATTATCTTGAGTTTTTTTACTTATAATTAGCTGTGTAAGCCTTTTGTATTTGAATTAAACCGGATGACCAGACTAAGCACTGAATGTCTTTCATGCTTGGTAAACAGGTTTTTGTTTATAACGATGATCATTCGATAGCCTACTGCCCAAGACTACCTTATTTTGACTGTGCCAACTGCCAAGGATACATTAATGTTCTTCCCATATGTGTTGTCTTTCATTAAATAAGTCCTCTCTGTGCATCTTTTTTTCGTAGCTGAAATTTCAAAAAAATTTAGTATTGGTTCATTTTGTGCTTATAATGCCTGTTTTTCTCATGCTATTGACACTGAGAAGTATTCTGTGGAAACATCTGGAGTGTCTTTGATATATCTTCGCATGGTTCAAGTGTGTGAACTGTTACGTTAGTATAAATGTTGTATGAAGCCTTCAAATTTTACTATGAATGCATCCTGCATTACACTTTAAACCATCTATTCATGCTGGCTGTGTAGGTAGCATACGTCCTTTTTTATGCTATAGCACAAGATGCACACATCAATAGGGCCTCTGCTTACACATGGGCTGCATATTCTTGGAATAAACATTCTTTAGAAGGATTCCTTTTCCAGTTTGTAGTTAGCATAACTGTTGCATAATCTTTCATTTGACTTGAGTGAACTCAGTCTTCTTAAGTAAATTTTTGTGGGGAATAGGAATAATCAATAAGCTGTAGGAAAAATATGCTGTAATATAATACAAATACAGCAGAACAAATAAGTTTATGCATGATCGAAGTTTCTTAGTTTTTATGAGCTTTTCAAAATTACAAAATTACAATCGGTCAATCAAGCTTCATGCACAGTATTACACAATTACCAAATGCCCTTCCAGGTTTAAACATTTTTGTAATCTTGTATACTAATATCGGTATGCTATCTAATTATGCCTAACTAGTTTCTTGCCTTCCATTCTGCTTTGATAGATTTGTTTGAATTATGCATTTCAAGATATTGTTTACTACAGGCATCTTGCTTTTGACATGTCCAGAACTTCTTCAATTTAAGTTGACAACGACAAAATAACCTTTTTCTAATTTTACAGTGCCAAAATGGTCATACCCTTTGCTCAACCTGCAAAGCTCGGGTGCACAACCGCTGCCCTACCTGTCGACAGGAGCTGGGTGACATCAGGTGTTTGGCATTGGAAAAGGTGGCTGAATCACTTGAGCTACCCTGCAAATACTACTCGCTAGGTTGTCCAGAGATCTTTCCATACTATAGCAAGCTGAAGCATGAGTCACAGTGCAATTTTAGGCCATACAACTGCCCTTATGCGGGATCTGAATGCTCCATTGTTGGGGACATTCCTTTCCTTGTTTCACATCTGAGAGATGACCATAAGGTTGACATGCATTCTGGGTGCACATTCAACCATCGCTATGTCAAGTCAAATCCTAGGGAAGTTGAAAATGCAACTTGGATGCTAACTGTAAGTACATGCATTCATGACTTGTTGCTTCCTAAGCTGCTTCCTAAGTTGAAATTCAACTTGGATACTAATCTGGTATAACGCCTTTGTTTTCAGGTCTTCCATTGTTTCGGGCAGTACTTCTGCTTGCACTTTGAGGCCTTCCAGCTTGGAATGGCACCCGTCTACATGGCATTCCTCCGCTTCATGGGTGATGAGAATGACGCAAGGAACTACAGCTATAGCCTTGAGGTGGGTGCCAATGGCAGGAAGATGATATGGGAGGGCACCCCCCGGAGCATCCGGGACAGTCACCGCAAAGTGCGGGACAGCCATGATGGCCTCATAATCCAGCGCAATATGGCACTCTTCTTCTCGGGCGGGGAAAGGAAAGAGCTGAAACTGCGGGTGACAGGCCGTATCTGGAAGGAGCAGCAAAATCCTGACTCGGGAGCGTGCATTCCTAATCTCTTCAGCTGAAGTGAATAGCCCCCACAAGATCATATGATTCAGGTGTATATCGAAATGTGCTTGCCATTTTCCTCTCTACTTGTGTTTGCCCCTTTTCATTTTTCTGGCACTTTGTTGTAACATGCTCAATATTCTTTTGGGTCAGGAAAAGACGTGGAGCACTCTTGAAATCACGTGATGAGCATTTTCCTCCTTTGCCTCCTATATGTTCTGTGATTCTAAATGTCCGTCATGTGATTCTGCTTTAATGATCCAGTGATACACTCTACATCTTTGTTTCGAAATATCCTTTTTTCTCTATCCATAATTTGTAGAATACCCAACTTTATATTGAAGACCATGAGTGAACAATATATAACCCTCGAACGTTTGGGCATCTTTCTCATCCTCACTAGACTCGGAGACGCCAGATCAAGTGACGTGTATTCCTGATGGCAGCTCTCAAGGATCTCTGTACATGTGTAGGATGTAATAAAACCAAAAGAGATTTACTATCAACGATAAGCAACTTGCCTGGCGCTGATCTCGGCTGAATGCGGCGACGCCGGTCTTCCAGAGGAGTCAAGTCTAGCAAAACCCATCACGGGTAAAAAAAGAAGAATACAATCTAGACCGAATCATCGCTGTCAATAGTAATAGTACCTGGGAAAATAGATGAGGAACATGGATGAGTGGTATATGAACTAGGCATATAAAGGTTATGTTTGGTTGAACTGTGGTTTACCCAAAACAGTTTTTGCTGTGTACTGTAGAAAAGTTAGCTGTGGCTGTCTGCCGTAGAAAAGTTGTTGTCCTAGCTACAAGTAAAAATGTCTAAAATAACCCTAGGGTATTGAGAGCTTATTTATATACTGATTTAACATTAATTACTTTGTTTTAGTTTGATTAAGCTGTAACTAATCGGTTTTCAACCCGAATTAGTAAATATAATTAATATATAGGCTGAAATTAGTGTGTATGAACCGATACTAGTATAAATAGTTTTCTCTATCTACAAAGAATTAGCATCAAGCACTATCTCTGCCGAGTTTCTCATGGATCAGCACCCTCTCATCACTGTCCAATTTCTCCCGGATACATACAAGCTCTAAAATCTTCACAGAAATGAACAACAGGCACTATCATCCAGATCCAAATACACTGATATTCTGCTATGGAAGCACAAATTTTCATCCAAAGTGTATTTTTCATCCAAGCTGAACAAACAACAGACAGTAGATCTGCACCTTCCAAAGATCAGAACACACCCATGCTTACTATCCAATATCCATCCATTTGCAATTCAGCGTGTATTGTTTTCAAACAAATTACCGAAATTAGAGAATTATTCAGACTGGAGGAGGAGGGCGCTGGGAGGGCGCTGGAGATGGCTCGCTGTCGCTAGATGAAGTCTCCAGGTCCGGATGCCGGATGAATCTAGGCGGCGGCGTTGAGGCCCTGGAGGAGGAGGCTGGAGGGGGCCGCGGGGGGAGGAGCGCCGTGGAGGAGGCGCCGCCGCCGGAGGAGAAGGCCGGAGGAGAGGCGCTATAGGAGGTTCGCCGGAGGAAGAGGATCCGGGGGAAGAGGCGCCCCAGGGGTTTCGTTTGGGCGAGGACGGCTGGAGGAGGAGGAGGAGCCGCGCAACCCTAGCGCCACCTCTCTCGCTATCTTGGTCGGGAGGAGCGAATGAGCTAAGGGGTGAGGAGAAAACGAGAGATGTTGAGGATTTCCCCATATATATCTGGTGGCCAGGACGGGTAAATACCAGCCAACTCCAGGGGCAATTTTGGAAGGGCTCCCACAAAGGCCAGCAGAGCACGTCCTGGTTCTCTCCGGCGGGGATGAAAACCAAACGAAACGGTCAGAAATAGGCTGTACTGCTTCTGTGTCTACGCTGTTTTATCGGAACGAAAATAAAGACGGAAATAGAAATAAAAATTACCTCAAACGAATACGATATTCAAAGGGAAGCGATGATAAATATTTATCGGAACATAAAAATCTCTTAAATCATGCAAAAAAAAATTAAAATAGTTTAATTTTCTATGAGAAAGTAATTATAGCATGAGCCTACACATACAGAGTGTATAGCGTATACTTGTACATCGAAAATAGACCCGTTTGACTACACAATAAAGTTTGATTTTGAAGATAGCGATTTACCCCTTTGTCAAGTTATGCTACCCAGGCGAACCAGACCGACTTGATATGTTGAAGCAGTGTTCATAACACAAGTAGATCTTGAGGGCTATGATACGTACATTAATATTGGGAAGGATATTGTGTCGTCGGAAGTAGCAGTCAGTCCCAAGCCCGTCATGAGGAGACTATTCGGATTGGTCAAATGACTGCATGGGCTTATCCGAAAATATTTCATTTTTGTTATATGGAATTTTCGGTACCTTCTCCGTTTTTAACAGAATTAGCCGGCTTGTTTTCGTTTCCATTTGCACATAAAATTTAAGTTTCCGTTTCCATACCAATAATTTTCGTTTCTGTTTCGTGTAAAGACTTTCGTTTCTGTTTTTTCAAAAACAACCGAAAAATTTACGTTCCATTTTCATCCATACAATCAAACGCATTTGCCTTATTTGATGTTTGGTTCGTATTTTTGCTTATAAGCCAAAATATCCGCTAAGTCTAATCAAACACGAGACCCTTAGTTATATCTCATGCTCCTGCACATTTCTTAGGGTTTTGCGCAAGAGGTTATCCATTTGTGTTTGATATTCTAAGAACAACTGAACCCCTTTCGAGTACTTTTCTTCATGTCTATGCCTGCTAGAATTGATATTAAGTAATGAATTGTGTTATGCCATCTATAGTTAGAGATTACGTTTCATCAAAACGCATGTAGTCTCTTTAACAGTTGTATTATTAATATTGTCTTAATTCTTACCGATTCATTTACTCTTGTATTATTAATTTTTACATTACTTTTTTAAGTAAACTTCGTAAAACTCCATACCTTTTGTAGAAACTATCATAAAGCTCTGAACTTAAGGAACTATTTCACAAAACTATGTAAATTTATATCGCAAATCTCCCTGTTTTGGCACACAGCGTATATCTGAGCACGCGAGCTTACAGGTCACCTGCTCAGTTCCTGGTTTGCTTTTGTTACGAACAAACTGCCTCAGGCAGTTGCTCTTTGTGAGCAATCGGCAGTTGCCGAATCTTTCTCTACAACTGCTCCCGGCAGTTCCCAGATTAGCAACTGCAATCTTTGTAATCTCTATATAAGGATAATCTTCAATAAAGAATGACACGCTTGAGTCTACTGTTCATTGCCATTTACTTTACATCCCAACACATTATCAGACACGCTATAGTTCTCCACTGAGCACGAGAGCATCAAGAACAGAGAGTTCAGAGCAAGAAGAAGAAGGAAAAGGTGAGAATCAAGCACCATGCCAAGGGGTTTCACCTCCCTGCATCGCCTCATCCGCCACTTCCTTCGTGAGCGCCGCCGTCGCTTCGCTGGTCGCCACCGTCGCGGACGTCGTTTCGGACCTCACCGTCCTTTTCGTCGCCAGCGGCAGCGCCACGGCGCCCCGGCGCCGGCGCTGCCCGCCTGGCTCCTCGCCGGCCCTGCGGCCCCGCCGCTCTACGCCGACGAGTATGCGGCCGTCTTCGACCCGGCTCTGGCGCCACCGCCTCCGCCGGTTTGGTGCCCGGATCACGGGTGGGGGCCTTGCCCCTCACCTCCACCGGAGCCGGTCGTCGAACACGCGGTCGCGCCAGCGCCGCCGCCGGTCGCCGTGGCCAGCGCCGCCTCGCCGGCGCGAGTTGCCTCGCCGTGGCGCCCCTGGCCGCCCTCGGCCTCCCGCCCGGCCTCGCCAATGGCCGAGGTCGCGCCGCCCTCCGCCGGTGCAGATGCGCCTCCACGTGCGCCCGCCTCGCCTCCGGTGTCCGCTGCATCGCGCACGGCCGGCCCCCGCCGCCGGTTCGTCGCGCCCTTCCCGGGGTCGCTCGGGACCCGCGCCGGCTCATGGTCGCCGGCCGCCCTCGGGCTCCCGAACGGCCTCGCCACGAGGGCCGCGCCGCCGGGCTCCTCCTCCTCCTTCGAGGACGAGGCCGGGGGGCCGGCCGCCACATCTCGCCGCGGTTGAAGGGGCCGACCGGCCGGGTCGCCGCCGCACCGCGCTGCCGTGGCCCCTGCGCCACCGCCGCGTGCTGCCGTCGCCTCCCGGTCGCCGCCGCCGGCCCGGGCGCCGCCGGTCCGGTCGCCGCCGCCGCTCGGTTGCCGGCCCCGCGCCGCCGCCCTTGGCCGCCGCCGCCCTCGGGTGGAGCGCGCCTCCGCGCGCCAAGGCCACCGCGCCCTCGCCCGGCTCCCGCGCTGCCGCGGGCCTCCCCGTGGCCTCCCCGACGGCCGCCCGTGGCCGCCCCGTGGCCGCCCCACCGTGGGCGCCCCGCGCCCGGCCGCCCCCTCCCGCAGGCGCCACCGCCGCCCTCCCGGCAGCCGCCGCGCCGCTCCCGGCTTGGCGCGCCGCCGGCCGCCGCCGGTCCCCCCCATGGCTCCCTTAGCCGCCGCCGGCCCCTGGGTTGGGGTGTGGGAACCCTAACCACCCCACACCCCCCCACCCCCTCCCTTTGGCTTGGCCGAGCGGGCCCTTGAGGCCGGCCCACTGGCCCCCTCCCTTGCGCGCCCTCTACACAGGCCGAAAGGCCAAGCCGGCCCAGGCCCAGGCCGGCCAACCCCCCTGTTGTTTTGCAATCAGGCCCTCGGGGTTTTGTGTATAAGGGCTCCTATCTCTTATGATTTCGCATCTAAGTCCTTTTTACTTGTGTTCTAGCAGTTTTACTTCTGTTTTAGACCTTGTAAATTACGGTATTTCTATTCCAGTACTGTATTTTCATTTCAGCACTGTATTTCTGTCGAATACCATGTATTCCAGAATATCAAGTAATGCAATGTATTTCCATGTTTTTACACATGTTGAAATCACTTGCATCCATTATTTGCAATTGAAATCTTCATTTCTTGCAAATAAACATTGATTCACCTTAATTAAGTCCTTCCGACTTAATACGAGCAGGAATCAATTTGCAAAATTCCACGTGATTTTCTTCAAATCGAGCAATGACATACGGTGTTAGGTATATGAGTGTCTACTGATATTCATCAGATTATACTTGAGTATCTACTGATTTTTAATCAGATTATACTCCCTAATGCCACGAGATTCACTCTCGACAACATGTCATGCTTCGCACATTTGAGATTCACACGAACCGTTTCAAGCTAATTCCTTGAAGCTTTATTAAATTTTGCAAAGTTCTTTACAACATCAACCATGATGGTTCTTAATTTACCGAACGTAAATTAATTATCTCTGGTTTACCCATGTAGGTCAACGATGGCCTCAAAGGAATTCGAGGTACTTGCCCTCAATGGCCACAACTACCCTACATGGGCCATGGACATCAAGATCAGTCTCGCGTCCCGTGGGATTGTGCGTGCCATCCTAGACCCGAACACCCTTGTTCCGGAGGGAGAAGCACCACTAACAGAAGCACAGAAATATGCTGCCTTATACATCATTCGGCACCATATTCACCCAGATTTAAAAGCTGAGTACTTACAGGAGGAATCTCCTCATACTCTGTTTCTGGCCCTCAAAACGAGGTATGAACAGCAGAAGGCAGTTCTCCTGCCTGAAGCACAACTTGATTGGACTCATCTCCGCCTTCAGGATTTCAAATCCATCGGAGAGTACAATCATGCGGTTCATAAGATTTGTTCCAAACTACGCTTTTGCGATAAGGAACCTACTGAGGTGGAGAAGATAGAAAAGACTCTATCTACTATGCTCCCCGCAGATAGGATCCTTCAGCAGCAATATCGCGCTCGCAACTACACCGTCTATTCCGACCTCATCCATATTTTACTTCAGGCTGAAAAACATGATGAGCTACTCGTCAAGAATGGCTCTCAGCGCCCAGTTGGGGCACAGCCTTTACCTGAGGTTCATATGAATGTCGCGAATAGACAGAAGTTCGACGGTGTCTCCAAAGGCAAACCATCGAACTTCAAGGGTAAGCGAAAGCGCAGTAGGAACAAGAAGCCAGGAAACTTCAACAAGGGGAAAGGCACCGCAAAGCCTAAGTTTGACAAAACTAAGCTTTGCGACAAGTGCGGATGCTACTCGCACCCCACTAACAAGTGCAAAACCCCAAAACATCTGGCTGCTCTGTACCAACAATCCCAAGGACGCAAGGCACCTCAAGGGAAAAGGTTTGAAGCCAACTTCAACCTTCATCCAGACAGCGCAAATGGAGATGGCAGTTCGCTCGAGGTTCCTCCCGGACGAAGCAACACCATACCTCTCCATAAGCTAGAGGATCCTGCCGACACGGAGAACATGATGATTGAGTTCGCCTCAACTGACATGTTCGGAGACTTCGACTAGTCTCCCAATCTCCTTTATGATCTACCTTAACTACGTCCATTTGTGTTGTTGTATTAAGAACATATGTATTGTTGTCTTTTATATTGTATCAGCATATTTGATATGATTATCTACTATATATTTATATGAAGTTTCTTATTGAAAGTTCTTTTATATATAGTTATCTACGGGACAATCCGATGGAAGAAGAATTATGCCTTGTGGACAGTGCTACCACAAACTCGATACTAAGGGAGTTAAAGTATTTCCAAACTCTGAGAAAGATGAATGGAGATATTTTAACCATCGCTGGACGCGATACGGTAATTGTTGGCACTGGACGTGCCATATTTACCCTCCCAGGAGGTACACAAGTGACAATAGAGGATGCCTTGCTGTATCCCGACTCGTCACGTACCCTCATTAGTTATCGAGATATCCGTAAAAATGGATTTCACATTGAAACCCATGAAGACAACAAAGAGGAGTACCTCCTCTTCACTAGAGATTACGGATATGGCAAGCAAGTACTTGAAAAAATTCCTTCTCTATCGTCGGGATTGTACTATACGTACATCAAGCCCGTAGAACATGTTGCCTATAAAGTAATTTTTCAGAATGTCAACGCATTCCAAACCTGGCATGATCGCCTAGGCCATCCCGGCATCGGGATGATGAGAAAAATTACTCGCAATTCCATCGGTCACAATTTGCTTGAGTCAAAATTCCCTGAATCTTCAGACTTTGTATGCACATCTTGTGCAACGGGAAAGCTAATTTTGAGACCCTCGCACCTCAAAATAGAAGCTGAACCACTTCAGTTCCTTGAACGCATTCAAGGAGATATTTGTGGTCCCATCCAACCATTTTCTGGACCCTTTCGGTATTTCATGGTTCTTATTGATGCATCTACACGATGGTCACACGTGTGCCTTTTGTCCACACGAAACCATGCATTTGCCAAGATAATGCGGCAAGTCATTCAGTTACAAGCCCATTATCCAGAAAGTCGAATTAAGACAATTCGCATGGACAACGCTGCCGAATTCTCCTCACGTGCCTTCAATGATTATTGCATGGCTTTGGGGATTGAAGTTCAGCACTCGGTCCCATATGTCCACACACAAAATGGTTTGGCCGAATCGCTGATTAAGAGGATTAAACTCATCGCAAGACCTTTGTTAATGAATTGCAGCTTGCCAACCTCTTGTTGGGGTCATGCAGTCTTACACGCTGCTGACTTAATACAATTGCGACCTACTGCATATCACAGTACTTCCCCTCTGCAATTGGTACGTGGAAATCCTCCTAGCATTTCCCATCTGCGTAAGTTCGGATGTGCTACGTACATCCCGATCTCACCACCGCAGCGGACATCCATGGGCCCACACAGGAAACTGGGGATCTATGTGGGGTACAAATCGCCGTCGATTATAAAGTACCTGGAACCCCTTACTGGGGATCTATTCACAGCCCGTCACGCTGATTGCATATTCGATGAGGAACATTTCCCGGCATTAGGGGGAGATTTCAAGTACCAGAAAGAATGCCTGGAAATCGATTGGAATGCTACAGCCATTTCATCCTCTGATCCACGTACCCAAGAGACCGAACTCCAAGTTCGGAAAATCATCAATTTGCAACATCTTGCAAATAATCTGCCAGATTCATTTACTGATCTAAAAGGTGTTACAAAATCCTTAAATCCGGCCAGAAATGCGCCCGAAAGAGTGGAGGTACCAGCAAAAACCACTCAACTCCCTGTTCCTCAAAAGAGGGGGAGTAGTACGGCTTCTGACCCGGAACAAGCTTCACGCAAGCAACTAAGGAAATCGAGGAGAAAACCCTCAAAGTCAAGTCAACTCAACGCTGACGAACACCTAATGGGTAGTGCACACCCAGTGGATGGGCAACCTCCACAACCTAGCTCCAGTCCGCGCACACTGGCTAGGCCATCGGAACACCCAGACTCACGCGTATTGGGAAATCACGAAGAGTCATCTAGGGTGCAAGAAATTTCCACCAACTATATCGATTCTGGAGAATCATTCAACCGTAAGTCTACGATTGTCGACATCTATTTTTCTGCTACAATTGCAAATACCCTTCTCAATGATCATGATCCAAGGACTATCGTCGAGTGTCAAAAACACTCCGATTGGCCTAAATGGAAGGATGCAATACAAGCGGAAATTGCCTCGCTTAACAAAAGAAAGGTATTCACTGAAGCAATACCTACACCTCCCAAGGTTTTCCCTGTGGGATTCAAATGGGTTTTCGTCCGGAAACGGAATGAGAACAATGAGGTGGTGAGATACAAAGCAAGGCTCGTAGCACAAGGGTTTACGCAGAGACCTAGCATTGATTACAATGAGACATATTCTCCGGTAATGAGTGGAATCACTTTCCGATATCTCATATCCTTGGCAGTACAAAATCGTCTATCTATGCAGTTGATGGACGTCGTGACCGCATACCTTTACGGGTCACTAGATTCGGACATTTACATGAAGGTTCCTGACGGAATCCCTGTCCCGAATGCAAGCGCAAAACGCAACATGTACTGTGTAAAACTGAATAAGTCATTGTATGGCTTAAAGCAGTCGGGACGGATGTGGTACAACCGACTCAGTGAGTTCCTTCTTCAGAAGGGTTACTCCAATAGTGATGATTGCCCATGTGTCTTCATCAAGAAGTCCTCTACAGGATTTTGCATCATCTCAGTGTACGTCAATGATCTCAACATCATTGGCAACACACAAGATATTGATGAAGCACGCAATCACCTAAAGACGGAATTTGAGATGAAGGATTTGGGTAAAACCAAATTTTGCTTAGGTCTTCAACTTGAGCACCTTCCCTCAGGAATCATGGTACACCAAGCTGCCTATATCCAGAAAATATTGGAGAAGTTCAATATGGACAAATCCTACCCATCTAAAACTCCCATGGTGGTTCGTTCTCTAGACGTAGAGAAAGATCCGTTCAGACCAAGGGAAGATGGGGAAGAGATATTGGGACCCGACGTTCCATATCTCAGTGCCGTTGGAGCGCTCATGTATCTTGCAAATTGCACAAGACCCGATCTTGCTTTTGCAGTGAATCTACTTGCTAGACATAGCGCAGCTCCTACCAAACGCCATTGGTCTGGAGTCAAAAATATCCTTCGATATCTCCAAGGCACAAAGGATCTTGGTCTATTCTTTCAATTCCAGAGAAATCAGGACTCCAATATGATTGGATACACAGATGCTGGCTACTTATCTGACCCCCATAATGCCAGATCACAAACCGGCTTTGTGTTCCTACATGGTGGAACTGCCATATCGTGGAAGTCTTCGAAACAGACTCTTGTGGCAACTTCTACCAATCATTCTGAAATAATTTCATTATATGAGGCATCACGCGAATGCGTATGGCTTCGCAGAATGATAAATCACATACAGCAGTCATGTGGAATTGGTTCTATCGAATCACCTACCATTATCTACGAAGATAATGCGGCTTGTGTTGCACAAATGCAAACAGGATACATCAAGAGCAATATCACTAAGCATATTGCCCCTAAGTTGTTCTTTCCTCATGAACTTCAGAAAAGTGGGGAAATTGACATCTTGCAAGTCAAATCATGTGACAACCTAGCTGATTTGTTCACGAAGTCTCTACCAACTTCTACATTCCAAAAGTATGTTCATGAAATTGGTATGCGACGACTTCGAGATTTGCAAGAATCAGGGGGAGCGTCTTCCTGAGTTAAGTCCTGTTCAAAGCATCATATTACACTCTTTTTCCCTTTATGAGTTTACTTTACAGATTCTCATCAAGTTTTTTAATGAGGTAATATCAACATAAGAATATATGTCATATTTTCCGTTTTCCCCACCGGGGTTTTTAGGGAAGTATATACGACATATTTATTGCTCTCTAAACTCTATGAGTCTTCTCGTATTGAGTTCAACGAGACAATAATCATAATATGCTGTCGCATTTTCTCCTTATTTTCCCATTGGGTTTTACAGGAGTTTTAAACAGCATATCAAACTCTATGCTCCTCATATTTTTCCCACAGGGTTTTTGGAGGAGTCACATTTTCAAGATAATCTTTATTGCAAGAATGAGATTGCTCAAGGGGGAGTGTTACGAACAAACTGCCTCAGGCAGTTGCTCTTTGTGAGCAATCGGCAGTTGCCGAATCTTTCTCTACAACTGCTCCCGGCAGTTCCCAGATTAGCAACTGCAATCTTTGTAATCTCTATATAAGGACAATCTTCAATAAAGAATGACACGCTTGAGTCTACTGTTCATTGCCATTTACTTTACATCCCAACAGCTTTGATGGCATGACGTTACACTAAAGCCAAGTACTGAGCAGATAACCGGTTGGGTCCACGTCGTCAGATAAACGTGTGTCAAAACATGGAGTTTTGCAATAGAAACATGAATTGTTTTTGCTATTAGTTTCAAGGTCACCTTCGAGCAGCAGCCCCCGGCGCCGGAATCGGTACCGGCCCCTGTCGAGCAGCGGACCCCCGCGCCGGAGTTGTCGCTGGCCCCTACTGAGCAGCCACAGCCCCCGGTGCTGGAGTCGGAGTCGGCTCTGGTCGAGCAGGTCGTGCCTCCGGATTCTTCGGCGCCGGAGAGTCTTAGCCTTTCCTCCTTTCTGCAGGTAATGCATGGGAGATTAGTGATAAGATAATTTTACTTTGCTCACACTAACCTGTTCTTTTTCAGCTCGCTATCTCCCGGGTGGCTCCACTTGAGAAGGCCCAGGCGGAGCTGGACCTGGCGCGTGCAGAGTTGAGGAAGCGCCTCGACGAGTCCGAGAGATGGCGGTCGGAGAACGAGGTGCTGCAGAAGCGCCTTGAGGACTCCGAGAAGCAGCGGGTGGTGGTTGAGGCTGATCTTTCGGCTTCGAAGGCGCGCCTCTCGGAATTGGAGCCTTCCCTGCAAAGAAGTCAGTCCTACGCGGGAAAACTGGAGGGAGACCTCGAGCGGGCCTTGAGTACGCTCGAGAAGACGCTGGGCAAAGTCGGCGTCGTTGTCCCCCCGGGCCTTGCTCCGACCAACCGCCTCGCGGATCTGGCGACGTCTGTCTCCCAGCTGAAACCCACCGTCGAGAAGCTTCTTGATGACGAGCTTCGGCAAGGTGTACACGACGCCCTGGCCTTTGCTTTGGCTCTTCTGAGGCGCAGGCACCCGGACTTATCCCTGGAGGCGCTCGCTGCCGATCTGCCGGAGGGCGAGGAAGAGACGCTTCTCGACGCAGTGCAGGGAGCGGCGGACGCCTTTGGTGATCAGGTCCAGGCGCCTGGCCTAGAGTAGAATTCTGTAATAGCATACTTTTACACAAATACCGTGGTTAGTAACTGTGCGATAACTTGTGTATTTTTTGGTTTTTCGAAACCTTGTCTAATCTGCTTATGTGAAACCTAGTCGGATGCAAGCGTAGACTTTAGTCAGAACCAGTGTCCTTTGCCTCCCTTCGATGTAGGAATACGAATAGTGCCGTAGGTCGTTCTTGCTGTGATTGACCAGTCCTTAGGTTTAGTCGGATGGAAGGCTCCGTGGCTCCTCGTCATCAGTAAACGCGATAAGGGGTCTTTCGTACAGCTTGTCGTGGCTGTGGCGGCACCTCCGTATTTCTCTGTTGAGGGAAGACTCCGGTGTTTGGCTAGTAAATTCTATACTTGCCCGACGAACAAAGTTTCACTCTACCCGAGGTATTTTCTGCTCCAAGTAGTCGAAGACGTGGATAAGCGTACGGGTTTCGTTGATCTAGTCGTACTCGTACCTTTCCCCCTTCCTTTACTCGGGATCAGGAGACATTGCTACGGAACTGGGGAGCTTAGTCAACCAGGCCTTAGGTTTGGTCAGGTGGGGGGCTTAGGGGCTCCCCTGTCACCTGCAAACGCATTAAGGGGTTTTCCTCGCGTCCCTGACAGTTATAGCGCCGAGCCCTTATCCTTCGTGCGGGTTGAAGAAGTCGGTACTCGTACTCGTACATCAACTCGCCGTGTTCTTATCCAGCCCCCGACTGACTTTTCGAGAGATATCTCGGATAGGCAGTCTGAATTAATAATGAAAAACATTGAACTAGAGACTTGATATAATTCGAAAACTGTGTCTTTTACAGGCTACTGTAAGAAAAAAAAAGAACTCTATGAAAACTAGGAAAAAACTAAGCCGTCCCCTCCTCATCCAGCTTCTCGCCGGTTGCCCCAGAGACTCTCGTCCTTTTGTCATGACCCGCTGACGAAATTTTGTTGAGTGCGCGTGCTGGGCGGCGGCGTCCGGAATGTCTTATCATCGACTTGTTTGCAGCTTGACGATCTTTAAGGCTGGAGCTGGTGCAACTTTGGAGTCTGCCGATGAGGAGGCGATGGTCGTGCGATCTTACCGAAGGTGGTTGCACGGGACTCTCTAATGGACGCGACCTTTCTACCGTTGACACGAGCGACCTGGATCGGGCGGCTTCTCCCGAGGAGCCGTTGTCCTGTTTAGGGGAAGGCCCTGTTTTCTCCCTGTTCCGACCTAGTCGTGGAACTCTTTCTCTGACTTGGAGGGGGTACTTTCCGAAGTCGTCGCTCGTAGTCGTGGAGGTGGTCTTGACAACGTGGTGGCGGGAGGCATCACGCTGGCGTCTTGGTTAGAGGGTAGGTGCTGCTCTGCGAGGTCGAGGCTGTGCTTGTCGCAGAGGAGTGTTTCTCTGGGGGAACTCTTTATCGTGAGGACACCTTTTGGGCCGGGCATCTTTATGCACTGGTAGGCGTAGTGCGTAGCTGCCATGAACTTGGCCAGAGTAGGGCGCCCCAAGATAGCATTGTATGCTGTCTCGAAATCGACTACGTCGAACAGGATTTTCTCTGTTCGGAAGTTCTCCGGTGTACCGAAGGTAACCGGGAGCGTGACTTGCCCGATCGGCGTGGCCGATGAGCCCGGGACGATACCGTGAAAAGCGTGCGTCACCGTCTGAACAGACGATCGTGGCACTTGCATTGCGTCGAGGGCGTTGGTGAATAGGATATTGAGGGAGCTCCCTCCATCTATTAATACGCGACCCACTCGGCAGTTGTTGATCGTTGGCTCGACCACGATTGGGTACTGTCCCGGCCGAGCGCAGTTTCCGGGGCAATCGGTCTGGTCGAAAGAGGTCGTGACCTCGGACCACTTGACCGCTCGAGGAACTCACGATACACTCGCGAGAACTTCTCGGGCGATCGCCTTGTATTGCCTCTTGGATTCGTAAGAGGTTGAGCCCCCGAATATGTGCTCGATTGCTTTGACATGTCCCTGGAAAGGCTCAGGAGTGGAGTCATCGTCGTCGGAAGTCGTTTCCCGACTGTTATTAGCGACCTGAGAGTTTTCCTCGCGGAACTTCTCTCTTTCTTCCCGAAGATACTTCTTGAAGATGCGACACTGTCGCAGATCATGCGAGTCGGTCTGGTGGAAATCGCACCAGGGCTTGGACGACTTGTCGGAGGATGTAGTAGGTTTATCCTTGGGGCGTGGTCGCCAGGTGCGCTTTTCAGAGATCTCGGCCATTACCTCGTCGGATCTAATCCTTTTCTCCTTATTCCCTCCGGAGGGTTCTTCTTGCGCTTAGTCTTGCACGAATCGCCCCTTATCGGAGGGGAGAACTGGTCGACTCACCCCGCTGTTGCTTAATGTACCGCAGGGTTTCCTCCGCACAAGCGGCCTTCTCGGCCAGATCCATGAGTTGCCTGGTGGTTTTCGGTGGTCGCATGATCAGATCGTGCGTGCACATCTCGTTTCTGCTGCCTCGAGTGAAGGCGCGGATGACATCCGAGTCCGTTATCTCTGGGATAGTGTTGAGGACAGCATTAAACCTCTTGGTAAACTCTCGGAAGGTCTCGTCTGGTCGTTGGACGACAAGGAATAGATCGTCGACCTGACCAGGTCTTGGGAAGGTACCCTGGAAGTTCCCGAGTAACATGTCGCATAACTGTTCCCACGAACGGATCGTTCCTGGGGGTAGATTCGTCAACCATGTCCTAGCGGCTCCTCTGAGAGCGGTAGGAAGATAGTTGGCTATGACCTTCTCGTCCCCGCCGGCTGCCTCGATCGCGGTGGTGTAGATCTGAAGGAATTCCACGGGATTTGTGGTTCCGTCGTACGACTCTAGCGATCCGGGCTTGAAACGAGAAGGCCAGCGTACCTGACGGAGTTCCTGGGATAGTGCCTGGCATCCGCTGAAGGACCCCCGATAAGGCGCATTCTCGCCGCTATTCGAGGTCGAGGTTCAGCCCCGAGCATTGGCGTTTTGTACGTGGTCTCTCCGAGAAGGCTGTTGCTCCTGTTGGCGCCTCTGGCGGCGGCGTTTGTTGAGCTGTTCTCGAAGGTCAACCGGTGGCTCCTCCTGAGGAGACCTGTTCCTAGGGTGTCGTCCCTCCCGATCGCGTTCTTCTAGCGGAGGAGGGGTGTCCACCCGAGTGGAGCTGCGGGCCACCGACTGGGCTCGAGAAGACTCGGCCTGGTTCTGAGCCTCTTGGAGGTCAGCCCCCAGCCGTTGCAGCCACTGCACGCCCACGGGTGTTGATAGATCCGCCACGGGAGGCTGTGACAGCAGGTTGCGCACTTCCGCAAGTCTTCGAGCAGTTCGGGACACGTACTCCCTCGTTCCCGGGGGGGGGGATCTCTCCACAGCGGCAGGCAGGTCTCCATTCCGGCGAGGAGTTCTCTCCCCGGCGGCGGGTAAGCCCCCATTCATGTGGGAGGCAACCATTGCATTGTGCTGCTGTGAGCCCCCGGGCAAATTCTGATCTTCGAGGTCTTCTCGACCATCATCGATCGCGAGTACCATTCGAGGTCCTTGGCTGGACGATGCGTACTCGTATTCCATCACGTTGTCCTCATCGGACGCGACGTGGGTAAGATCTTGATCTTTCTCACGATCAGAGTTTGCAGGAGAAATTCCAACCATGGGGCTGGTCGTTCCTGCCGGGAAGTCGTCATTCAAGACCAGCTTCCCGCTGAAGGCCCTGGCGCACTCGGTTCTGAAGTGATCTGCTTCGCCATCCGAGTCCTCTCCAGGGGCGTACTCTCCGAAATCCACTCGATCCGTAACCGGGTACGGGTCCATAGGGCCGAAGTTGTCGTAGAAACCCTGGTCTGAGTACCCAGTACGGGGCGAGATTGCGATCGGTTTTCCTACCGGGTTTGCTTCTTCCTCCTCGGTCAAAACTGGTGAGGGCTGCGCAACCGGCGCTAGGATCTGATCGCGCTTAGTTGCGCGTCCTGCTGACTCTGATTCTTCCTGGACGGCTTGGTCCGGAGAGGTCCCCACGGTCGGCGCCATCTGTCGACGATCGGTGAATCGGCGATCTTACGGTATTCGTAGAATGATGATTACTGGGGGGTAGGGGCCTCTAGGGCCCAAGTGCCAGGAGCTCTGACAGCAGGGGACAGCCGTTTTTATACAGGTTCGGGCCTCCCTCAGGATAATAACCCTACGTCCTGTTGCTATATATTGATGGAGAACTCGCTTTACAATGGGGGGTGTATGTTAGTGGCTACCCTAGACCTAATCGTAGACTAATCTATGCTAAACCGCCGGGCTCGACTCCTTCGAGGCAGCGGGTCTTCTAAGGCTTCGCCTCCTGAGATCCTATGCTGCTGGTGCTGCGACTGGATTGATCTGTTGGACCTGTCCTCCCCTATGAGGTTGCTGATCCTTATATAGGGGGTTCCCAGGGTCGCACTAGACGTGGACTTACGCCCGAGTAGGACTCTGATCTCCTTAAACGTCGGATTGACTTCCTAGTTTAAGGGGAGTCTTCCCTTCCTGAGAGGGGTTACTTTGTCGTCCAGGGATCCTTACCGGGTACGCTATACCTTCCTAAAGTCCCGGGAAGGAGTCCGGCGCGGGGCGCTGCTCAGTAGGGGCCAGCGACAACTCCGGCGCGGGGGTCCGCTGCTTGACAGGGGCCGGTACCGATTCAGGCGCCGGGGTCTTGGCAGGAAGGATCGACACCCTAGTCGCCGAAAACAATCAAGTCAAACCTTCAGCAAAGCGAGTCAAAAGAAAAAGGCGGCAAAAGAAAAACTAACCTCAAGCGCTTCCCTGCTGAAGGGGGCTTCCTTGCTAGGACATCCGAATCTCGCTTGCCGGAGGCCAGCGGCGTCTTCCCCTTGTCCGCCACGGTCACCTCCCCGAGAACGGTCGTGGGAGGGGGAGTCGGTTCCTTGAGGGGGGAGCTGCTCGCTTCGGGCTGTCCGACACGTCCACCCCTATGTTTATTCTTCGGGAAAGAATATGGGAAAAGAGTAGTCGAGCGAGAATTCAAACCTGCGGTTGAGGGTCCTGGGCGGGAGAGCTCAACGAAACGACCTCCGCCCCGACCTCGGCTGAGGAAGGACCTCCCTCCCTCGTCTCGGAGGACGGCGGGGCCGTGTCGAACATCTCAATGTCATCATCCTGAGCAGGAGCACCAGCTCTTTCGGCCTCTGAGTCAGGACCCCCGCGGCCTACGCGCTGCGGAAGAAGAAGCCCGAGGGCCTTCTGTAAGGCTACTCGGACGAACCCAAGCTAGACAAGGAGATAAGATGGATAACTCACCGAGAATACTTCCCGTCAGCTATCCGGACTCTGCTTCAGAAGAGGCAGGGGCACGTCTGTACGCCCGCCTTGGGGGGATTGCTCGAATAGGTTGTTCAACCTACTCTGAAGCTCCCCCGGGGACAACTCTGCATGGCACGACAAGGCGGAAGTACGTGAGGAGTCTTGTCAATTGAATTGGCACGGAGGAGGTCGTAGTACTTACTCGTGTCGAAGTCCCTTGTCTGGTCTTGGTTCTTCGGGATCACCCAGGCCGGCTCTCGACCAAAGAGGGCTTATCCGGCGTCGAAGGAAATCCTCCGCGACATCCCACGCCGTCAAGCCTTTGGCGGCGAGATTGGCGATATCGTGGACGAGCGCCGTGAGGTGCCTAGTCTCCTTCGGGGCCTCCCCCCAGTTCTTGTCCAGAAGAGGGGCGAGTCCGCAGTAGGAGATCCCAGAATTCGCTGGGGGCTGGCAGTAGAACCACCGAGCATGCCAGCCCGACCACGAAGATTTCCAGGAGGAAGCAATGTAGGCATCCTTCCTCCCTTCTCGAAGACGGAATCCGGCGCCGCCGATGACTCCTGTGCCGCTGCCCTTCATCCGGCGGAGGTTGTAGAAGTACCTCCAGAGCTCCAGCCTCGGCCTAATGCCAAGGTAGGCTTCGCATAAATGCGCGAAGACCGCCAGCATTAGGACCGAGTTCGGGTTGAGATGAATTAACTCGATCCCGTAGAACTGGAGCGCGAGGAGGAAGAAAGACGAAGGTGGGAATTGAAATCCACACCTGAAGAAGTCCGCGAAGATGACAGTCCAGTCCGTATCGGGGCTGGGGACCGTCTCCTTCACGGCCTCCCGGAAAGGCACGAACACCTCCGGGAGAATCACCTCATCCGATACGAGCTTCTCCAAGGCGGAGGAATCCATCACCGAGGCCTCGAACTCAGGGATGGCGGTGGTCGGTTCCCTCGAAGCTTTTCCCCGATTCCTTTGCGGGCTCGGGAGACTTCTTCACGGCGCCTTTCTTGCCCATTTTCGCTGATCGATCGGGAGAGTATGGAGGCGAGGGTTTGCAAGGGCGCGAGGAAGAAGGTGAAGGGAGCAAGCAGGCTAGGAGGCAAAAAGACGATGCGGGCAAAACCCCGATTCTTGGACTCCTAAAGATTCAAACTTTCGCCGGAGCCGAGCGCGGTTTTCGGCACGATCAGTTCCATCGCATTTAATGCGGACAGTTGCTTTTTTCGCTTACAGGGCGCTTCGCGGGAAAAAGAGGGTCTGGCAACCCACGACCCAGGCGAACGCGCCGTGGTTCAGCACACGTTACCGGTGCAATGGCGCAGAGAGAGAGAAAAGATTCTTCATCACCACGCGAATTTTCCGTCACGATGGTTCCGTTTCCTAGAAATATGCCAGGCGGACGCATGTCCGTGATCGACGGATCAGATCAGATCAGAAAAGTATTCTGATTTTCCAAAGGACTATTCCGATAAAGCTTTCACGACTACTCGGTAGGGATTGAGCCTACTCGGGGAAGTCGCCGACAAGGACTACTCGGATCGCCTACTCGGAGTTTCCTCCCCGATAAGGGCAGATTTCCAACAGAACCATCATGACCTCCCTTCACGTATTGATGAGGGGGCTTGATGATGAATAGTACGGTATCCCGCGTATTAGGGGTATCCGTATACCGAATCCCGGGACTTTAGGAAGGTATAGCGTACCCGGTAAGGATCCCTGGACGACAAAGTAACCCCTCTCAGGAAGGGAAGACTCCCCTTAAACTAGGAAGTCAATCCCGATGTTTAAGGAGATCAGAGTCCTACTCGGGCGTAAGTCCACGTCCAGTACGACCCTGGGAACCCCCTATATAAGGATCAGCAACCTCATAGGGAGGACAGGTCCAACAGATCAATCCAGTCGCAGCACCAGCAGCATAGGATCTCAGGAGGCGAAGCCTTAGAAGACCCGCTGCCTCGAAGGAGTCGAGCCCGGCGGTTTAGCATAGATTAGTCTACGATTAGGTCTAGGGTAGCCACTAACATACACCTCCCATTGTAAAGCGTGTTCTCCATCAATATATAGCAACAGGACGTAGGGTTATTATCCTGAGGGAGGCCCGAACCTGTATAAAAACGGCTGTCCCCTGCTGTCAGAGCTCCTGGCACTTGGGCCCTAGAGGTCCCTACCCCCCAGTAATCATCATTCCACGAATACTATAAGATCGCCGATTCACCGATCGTCGACACGTTGGTAGTGGAGATGCTAGAGGTACATCAATCGGTGTCGTCCCCGTCGGTGTAGAAGCTAAAGCGGATGTCGTGCCAACAAAAGGAGGAGGTCGCGCCCGTGGCCCTCTTGGTCAATGTTGGACAGCAGGATTTGCGCATGACACGTCGATAGCGCTGTCGGTCCTCCCCTTCCTAGGCTTCCCCTTCCCTGTTTTTGCCGCTAAATTGACTCTAAAGATCATTCTCGCTCTGTCCGCCCTTCCATGATGGAGCTTGCTGGCTGCTACACAAGCACAACACGAACCAGAACAAAGTCAAGCATTCAGTATATACATAATACATAATTGGATCATGCAAATATGCAAATATGCAATGATATATATGTACTCTCAATTATCAGCAGACAGTACAAGGGAAGCATCTACTGAAGAGTATATGTACGCATCAGATCTAGTAGTGGCGAATTGGCGATAATTTTAACGGTACAACGTGCAGCTGCTTGCTATTAGTACTAATCTTGGCATAAAGAATTGAAGAAACCATCAATGGGAGCAGCATTCTCAGGTTCACCAGTGGATGGGAACAACCTTTCTAAGCTAGATTTGGTTAGATTGAGATTAACAAAGAAAGATAACAAAAAGCAAAGGTTAATTGGCTGGTTTGAGACGTGCATGCAGCTGAAAAAAAACACAGAGATATTCAATTCTGATTCTAGCTTCTCGGTGGTAATTCTGATCGATGTCGATATTAGAGGTAGAAGCCAAAGAAAAATGAGAGTTAAACCCTAGCAGCTAAGGTCAATGGAGATCTAGCAAGTAGCAATTAGGCGCGTGCTCTCACACTGTTAACATTGCAGGATGCAGGCAATGTGCATGATATGCGCGTACAATTCTCTCTGATTAATTAGTACGGCGGCGGCGGTGGTGGTGGGCGCGGCGTACGAGCTGCCGGCGGTGGTGGAGAGGATCTCGTACCGGCCGGGGATGACGAATTGACGATGGTCGCCGCGTCGCCGGCGGTCGGGACGGAAGCACTGGAGCAGGCGCCACTATGCCCTACCGAACCAAACGCGACGGCCAACGGGTATGCGCTTGTGGCTTGCCTAAGCTGCTAAGCAGTAAGCCCTAAGGGCATGCGCCGCATGCCACATCTATGGGCTGCCGGCCTGCCGCCTGACTTGGGCCGAGCCAAACGAGCCACTCGAGCGGCTCATGGGCCAGCTTGGGCTCGGCCTGTTTAACCACCGAGCTAGGAGGGAGGCTCGGGCTCGGCCCGTTTGAACACCGAGCTGAGCCGCGCCAGGCCGGGCCAGCGTGAGCTCGGGTCGAGCCTCGAGCCTCGGGCTTTTCTGCCAGCCTGAGTTGTGGGTGAACCATGTGAAGGTCTAAGAGAGAGGGAGCACTAATTGTGTGGAAGAGTCGGGCATGAGCAACGGGTGGGTAATCACGACGTGACCTGCTGCATGTGTTGTTTTCTGGTTGAGAAAAATAGAGGTTTATTGGAAAGATTTGTTAAGATAAGCTCTGTTGAGATATGTTCAGATGGATGGATGGTCATGTTCGGGTGGGGATCTCTACACTTTGTTTACGTGCATTTATTTCTGTTAGATGGTACTAGTACGTAGTTGTAAAGATTTGTTAAGATTTATTTGGATGATTATGTTTGTTGGATGGAACTGCGATGATTAGTGACCCATGGATCCACCGATCGGTGCCGATTTAACTTTTTTGTGAGGAGAGAGAGGGAATGCTACGTGTAGGTGGGAGGGGGCAACTTACCACCACCATCGTCATCAATTCTCACTTAGAGAATAGTCAAGTGTCATATCTCTCTCTTCTATGGAAGTAATTCACTTTAATTTAGTATAGTCTTTCTCTCCCCTAATGATAGAACATACAATTTGCACGTCTAGAAGAATGTTCATGTCTTCATTGAACAAGCGGAGTGGCTCAGTGCAATTTGTGCCATAAGATTTGTTGTTTTCTAATTAAAATTTTATGATAATTTGTACTAATCTACACCATTATAATCTGATTCCATCAAAGTAACATTGTGGATATTCTCTTCTTCTTGAGACCAATCTAGGACGTTCTAATAAGTCCACCAAAATAAGCCCTATAGATCATTTTCTATCTAGAAAACTAATTTTACCTTATAATCTAGTTCCACAAAATTAGAAAACTAATTTTACTTTATAATCTAGCCCCACCATAATAAGTAGCATAGATCTTTTTTAATCATGATTAATGTGAAAATTTCCAAAATTTAAGATTGATGTGGGAATTTCTATCCCTAAACACGAATATTGTACCTCGAATCTCATCAATTGTTTATAGTTATAGATATTTCATCTCACAAAATTGAGTAAATTTTAAGAAACCACAACAACGAGGTATCCCTCCTTCTCAGGCTGCCGTAGGGCTTTCAAGAAGGATACCACCATGCTTGTGCATGAAGTGAATGAACAGCTCAAACCTTGTTGTTAGAATGGCTAGCTAGTTTGACCTAAGCTCCTTGTACATTCCCTTTCCACTTCACTTGTAGCGTATAACTCTTCTTTATTTATCAAATTTGTCGTCGCAGGGGCATCCCCTACTATGTTCTGGTCAAAAAGACTAGTGAGTTGGTAACGTAGAACCACAAATTTTAGTTTGACTTTCACATAACTACGACTATTAGGGCTATGCCTTTAAAAAAGGTTGAATACTAATGGTATACATTTTCCCAAAAAAGTGAGTTAATGCTTTCCTTCTTCAGTTTTTGTGGTCCTTACGGTCCCTTTTAGGTGGTATATGCATCATATTTTGGTCACAAAGCATGTCACATGGTCTGAAAACTCATCAAACCCTCTCCCATGCTTTTCTCTGGATTAGATAGCTAGCATCTGGGTCTGCTAATCTATTTTAAAATTAGTTCAAAACATAAAAAGCCATTGTTCTCATACCATGCATCCAAATAAAGATATGTTTTCACCATTGTGTTCGTTTCGATGAGATCTTCAAAACTAGATCTTGATTGAATATGTTTTAACAACTTTTTTGTAACTATTGTATTCTATAATGTTTTCTACTATATATTTTGTTGATGATTTTTCCTTTGATTTTATGTGGTGCAACAGTTGTATTGCATATGTAGTTTTAGTTGTCTATAAATTTTTTTTGTTATTCTTTACTGCATATATTTCTCTATCATATTTTTATTGTTCTCTACTATATGTTTTTTCTACTACATTTTTTGTTAGTTGTCTACTTCAATAGTTGACAACTGTCTAATGTATATTTGTCTACTACATTTCTCAGTAGTTGTCTATTGTGTGCATATATTTTTTCATAGTTTGTTGCATCTCTTACATCCAGAATTTCTACATGTTTCCCAATTTCCTCACAAAGATAACTGCTAGGAAAAAGTTATGAAACTGATGAAAGAACATCTAAAGAACCTACCACAAAATCCGCGATGAAAAACTAATGGAAATAAAAACCAGATAAAAGCAGTAGAAGAATACTAGAAACAAAAAACTCGTTGGAAAAACTACATAAGAAGAAATAGAAAAAGAGAAATAAAGAAAAAACTAGAAGTAGTAGTCTTTAGTGGTGTTTCATACCACTAGTACTGGTTTTAAGGGGGTTTTTACCAAGTTTTTATGAAGTAGACGTTTACCAATTAGGCTATTGATGTCCTGCAAGTACACAGGGTTAGTTGTAGCTAGTCTATGAAGTAAGAGTATAGAATTCATGAGGAGCAAAGGAATCTACGTTTTATCCAAGTAGAACCTTATCATTGTCCCTTTGAATATTCCTAAGAATCAAATGACCAAGCAAGTGAAATGACGATTTGTTGATTTAAACGAGGGAAACAAGATTGCATAAAAGTAAAGAACAATAACTAAAATTGTTGAAAAGTAAACTCAAAGTACAATCATGGTGAAGGTCATCTTGAGGGGTATGGAATCACCACTAATCATATGTAGATAGTAGATGGGAAATATTTGTGGTAATCATATGTATGCATGAGAGCGGAGCCAAGGCAAGGTATGCTCTGAACATCAAATACATATCCCTCGCAACCACTATCTATCCCAATCTAGTTGCATACTAGATAAGTAAGGTTTCCCATGGTTATGACGTAAAGCATGTGGGTCTTCATGATTCTCATACCAAGTAGGTTCAAGGCTTCGAGGTAACTTTTGTTACCACAGTACCTCTTATCTCGTACCTCCAAGGTGTTGACATCAGTCATGTCTACTAGGGAAAAATGGTGCGTAGCCAATGTTCACACAACCATCATGAAGAACATCATCACACTCATATAATATAACTCAAACAAATTACCACACATCAATCATTGTTAGATTAGAGATCTCTCATAGCCACAATAACTAAATGGATTACTCATTAATCGAAACACAAGTCATCAACGAGGTGTTATGAACATGGAGTAATTGAAAGCTCAAAGATGTCGGTTGGAGGGGAGGGACTTTCAAAACAATTACGGATTTGGCTCAATCCTAATGTGGAATTAAACTAGTTGGATTTTCACAAGCACAAATCCTAAATATATTAGGCTCAACTAATTGCGCCAATACTCTGTCTAAGTCAAGTTTTGTAATCCTAGGGTGACAAGCAAGCAATTCAATCTCTGCAAAAGAAATACAACTATTCTAGTACAAGTATGAATTGCTAGAAAGCAAAAGAGACAAGACATAAAAATGATATTTGATCTCTGTTGACGAAGTTAGGTCACCTAGCCCAAGCCAGCACCAAATCATGCTCTTTCCTCCTTGAGGGTATACCGAGCAAACCCCCTTCACTATGGCTAGCTCTTTCATCTGCTTCAGAGATGGTGAGCTCCACAATTATTTCACAAACCACTAGAGCCTCTCACAAGCTTCTTGAAGATATCACCGAGCCAACACTGCCAAGCCATCTAGGAAGCGGTGGCCTCCAAGAGTAACAAACTCTCAGAATCTCACTCAAACGGATCGACGTTAAGAGCTCAAACTGATGCAAAAAAAATGCAATCGTGAAGTGCAACTGATGCACTAAGCTTACTTCACACCTCACCAAAAGCAACACATGCACTAGAGAGTTTAGAGGAGGAGGAAACAATTCAAGAAGGTCAACAAATGACTCTAGTGGCAGCTGCAACACTCCCAAGCCTGCCCAAGGTGGTTACTTATAGCCAACCCTCAAAAACTAGCTGTTGGATAGTTTGGTCGAGGCTAACTGTTTAAACCGACCCTCTTGTCAATCAAACAACCCTCCAAAGTCGGTTAGACCGACCCCTATGGAGCCAGACTCCAAACACAGGGGAAGGCACAAATGCATCAAGACACTCTAAGGAAACCTTCTCCTCATTCTTGGGACTGAATACTCTAGAACATGACTCCCGGAGTCTCTAAACCATTGCAGATCAAACCATCCACCAAGATGGTCGAACCAAACAAGCCTAAACACTAAGTCCAAGGAACAAACACACAAATACTGAACAACACATAGAGCCTCAACACTCACAACTCGGAACCTCTAGACAGTTCTAGCACTTCCACCACAAAGGAGACACAGCGACATGCAACTCATGCTACGGTTTGAGCACTCAATACATGACATGATCAAGCTAGTCTTCCAATAGCCCCTCCCGATAGTTCTTCTATCTATTCTATAATTCGGTCTTCCTCAAAATCCTTGAGACCGGTTAAACTAGAAAACTTAGTCTAGGCGTAACTTTGCCTTGCGCATTCCACTTGAGCTCGATGACGTCCAACATCTTTGCCCCAAGCCAGAATCACCTTGATCACCATCACTTGATAAAGTCTTTCATTTCGCTCCCCCATAATCCCTTATGGGAAGCTTTCTCTTCGAATCATCTTCACTTTTCCACTTCACTTGATGGACTGCAAACTTCAAGCATATGTCTTCTCTCGATGCTTATCTTGAACTTTCTCTTCTCAACCTTGATGACCATCACACTTGGCCCATGATTGGCACCTAACCTACACACACACTCTCTCACACATAGATAATGGGCTAGTTGATATAAAGCAATACATAAATTCTTACCAAGTCCACTAGATCACACTATCACAAGTGGTGCATTCATTCAGCTCTATGTTAACCATCTTGAGTTCATCATCGACCTTCATCTTGGTCACCTTCATTTTCTATTAGCTTCACTATGGCCATTTATAGCTCACCCCCTTGAGCCCATCATTGACCACTAAAATTTAGCTTCTTCACCTTTTCTTGATCACATGACATCACCTCTTGAACTCATTTATCATGATGCATATCTTTGTTTGATGGCATTCATCCTTGTATCCATACATCCAATATTCTTCATGCATCACCTATAGATCATAACCTGATATCCAACTCAAGGAAACTTAGTTCATATGAATTGTCACTAAACTATTTAAACCATGAAGTACTGCGTGGAATTCTGTTCCTATCAAAAATCACACCCTTTTACAGTTTTAGTCAGGGAATGCGAGGAAGGGGACAAAAGGTATTCTTCCAATTCATCTCAACTCTGATCTCCTCAAGGATGAAGGCCAAATCACGCCCAATTTGATCCTTGAAAGACCCTTTGCACTACAGCAGCAGCTCGAGCTCGAGCAACAACGAGAGATAATTCTTCTCTCTCATTCAGCATTCAATCTATCTTTGAAAAGCTACAATAATTGATGCACACAGACAATGCGAAATGCTTTCTTGATTTACTAATAGGTGGTGTCTAGACGCTAGGAAAAAGTGAGGGTTATAGCTTCTGCCCATAGACCATTCGGAAAGGAGTCTATCCCTTCGGTCTTATATGTTAGTCTAGGTTGATTCTCCCAAATGCACATAAGACCACTGGTCACCCTCAATCCTTAGCATTGAACTTTACTAATTTGGCCAAGATCTAGGGAACTAGAGCAGTCTAGAGGGCATTAGACAGGGTAGGAGAGGCAATAGCAAAGTGAAGCCTTAGTTCAATCAAGGATGGATTCATTGAGTGGGCGAGGAAGATGATTGGTATGGGAAGATTGGTCTTTCACTAATGGAGCATCTCAGGCCTAGCCTTGAAGTGAACATCTAGGGATGTCTAAATATTGAACCAATGCTTGCTGAACTTCAAGAAAGACTGTCCCTTGCCCCATCCAAAAGAGATCAAAAAGTAGCTTTGAAGTCAGTTATTAGGTGAAAGGAAGAAAAACACAATGATTTGGAGGAAAGAAGAAAATTAATAGGTTGAGAGAGGCAATCACTGCTTTCCTTCTATCTAGGGGTATTTCCAGTTACCCTATCTATAAGTATGGTTAGCCTAATTAGCCTAGCACTAGTCCACAGATAAACAAGAAGGGCAAGTAGTAGTTCAGAGAAAAGAAGGTGAAGCCCCTAGTTCAATCCTGCTCTCAGATTTGCTGGAACCTATTGAATAATCATTCACTCACCAGCTATATAGTTATTCTTCGAAAAGGCTCCTTAGGCAGCTTATTAAAAGTAGTTCAATTACCTCTTGGCAATTTAATGGAATATGTACATGAATTTGAAAGTTCTATTGATGTATGCATACTAATATTCTCGATATGCCAGAGGATAAAGTCCTATAGATAGGAGATCAGGCACAAGCTCAAGTCTCATAACAGATTCTAGCACAAGCAAGTCATAAACACTTCCAGCATTGATAAGAAAGTTTCAATTGACTAAATCTCTATGGAAAATGAATAAAAATTAATAAAGAGCCTCGGGTTAATAAATGAAACTGTGGAACGAATTTAGTTGGAAGCTCAATTGCAGAGTTCGGACCTAACCATTAATGGAGAAGCTAGGGAAACAACAGAAACATGTGACTGCATAGGATTCTATTGAAAATGAATCCTAATAATTTATTGGGTGGAATCTCTCATACAATATGTCAGGTGGTATGAGGAAGCCTGTTGTGACTTCACCTAGGAACAGGGTAACAAATAGGCGGATTGTCACATCTAAGTAGGCAGGGAATACTAAGTGCTCTTCCTTTGCCATCTCAGTGATTAGTCTTGTGTTCGTGTTGTCAAATCTGCCAACATGAATATTGTTTCATGAAAATAGCATGAGTAATTTTATATGTTTTGATAAGCACTGAAGCTTAGGACCCCTGCACCCTACCAAGCTTTTTCATACTAGTGGTGGTGCTTGTACCTAGGTTTGGGTTACCATTTCCCTAGCTGGTTACCACTGGCGGGCCGGGACTGGCTTTCGACCAAGAACCAAACAAGCTATATAAACCTCACCTTCTACTATAGAATGTGTACGGCTCATAGATGCTGACCAAGTATATGGTCTGTTCCACGGACTTCATGCATAGATCCTTCATCCTTTGTGGCAACTTTTTGTGCATGCCAGCCACCTTCCCACTCCTCAACAATGCATCTGTCTCAACATAGCTCGAGGATAAGATTTCAAAAAGTACTCTGATGTTTGATTTTGAATTCAATTTGGGGAATGCTTAAGTGCTAAGGGCATCTTGCTATGGGCACATACATGCGAGTCCTCTTGCTCTAATACTTGACTTTCCTCCTACTGCTAATTATCTAGAGCAACTTCCTAAGAATGCTAGGGTTCTATAGGAGGAAGTTGGAAGTCTTAGACTTCCCGCCCTAGCTATTTTTTGCCTAACTATCGAGTTCAAATCCTTATCATCTTAAGATTACCCCTACATTAAAAAATAAGAGGATGATAAAGGCTTAGCTACCTTAGTAGAAGCATCGGATTCAGATGGTTCAGCCAAAGTTAGTATCCCCGATCCCGACCATCTTAGCACCCCGTGCAAGGGGATCTTTCCTGCGGAGGGCATCTTTGAGGGAGTGAGACCGAGAATCATCAAGGAAAACCTGGTTGAGAGGATGAATCCGAATTTGAAGAGATTGTCTTATATCCCTACATTTGGACTCCTAGTAAGAAAACATATTCATATTGCTTTCTATTGGGCCATAGCTAGTTTGGCTGGATCTACCAGAAAGAGCTCGACTGAAAGGTATGAGTTACATATTTGGAATGAGAGGAAGAGAGTCAGGTATTGTCTGGTTTTCTATTTGTTGGACTGGACTAGATAGCACATCAAATTGCAGGATAAGGAAAAGCAGTTAGGAGATGAAAACCCAGTTTCAAGATCTGATACCCGTCCCTTTCACTTGCTTTATCTTAACTCCAATCTGGCATGGAAGGCGGTAGGAAGCCTGCCTGTTGGTAGTGCAACTGAACAGTAGACTTTGTTCAACCCACTTCTTTGCACTTGGCTCTTGCTCTTAATTAAACACTCACACGAGAGAGAGAGAGAGAGAGAGAGAGAGAGAGAGTCCTTCACCTTCATGGATCTAACGACAGGGAACCGGTTGTTTTAGTAATATAGTTAATCTAACTTTCCTAGGGAATCTTACACAGATGGTATTTTCATTTTTACAATTGCTATTGCCTAGATGGTGTTCTCAGTATCATTTTCTTCAAGAAGGGAAGGAATCAGGGGGATAGAGTTCCGGACAAGACTATTTGGCTCTATATTCATGGAAGGAATGCCCTCTGGGAAGAAAGCGGAAAGTAGCATAACAGAGAAAAGAATCTCAGTTCCCAGTCTAAGTAAGCCTGTCCTAGCAATAGGCTGAAGCTGGTCTCGATCTCAAACTCAAACTGATGCCTAGCTGCCTCCATCTCTGCTTTCTTCTACTACCTATGTGCGCTCATCCCTTGATTGTTCTTTCAAGACTGAGTATGATGAAATATTTTGAGATCGGACTTACTTTAGTCCGTATCATCGTTCTATTTCTGACAAGCAAAAGGCATAATATCCCCAATGAGTCAAGAATAGAAGATGCCAATGTGTTGAGACCAACTTAAAGATCTTGTCAAACAATACAAGCTTTCTTCCAAAGAATATCCCACTTTGTTGACTGGCCTAGAAAATCTTCCTAGCCTTGACTGTCATTGTGTTTAATGAGCTTGACAAAACTACCTCCCTGCTTCTCAAAATAAGGCAAATTAAGGGAGAATGCCATCTTTTTAATAGATAGTCTGAGTTCGATCTACTGGACTGGCTTCAGCTTCTGCCTTTGAGTTAGAGTGCCCAATGCTAATATCCTCAAATGCCTTAACCGTAATGGGAGTGGCACATTGGTTTAGACTTCATCCTATATGCGCTTATGGACAGGCAGAAATGAACGAATACCATTTTCCAAAGATAGTAGCTTAATTAGCTTATGTTTCAATCCTAATGCACGAGAAGAAACACGTAAAGCATGGACTTCCAGTACGATGATAGGGCCGGACCTCAATGGTCCTTTATTGTCACACCCTGATTTTCCAAAACCCGAAAATCAAGGCCAACAAAAACTTTTTGCGCTAACAACAATATTCTCGTAACAAAACCTAATTAAAAAAACTTTGTTGTCTCTCTTACAACAATATCGCCAATGGATATAACCACCCTGTGATCTCCTTCCCTCTCGACACAAGTGACCAAAAATTTCCATCATGATTATCTCTTCATCCGTTTCCACCATGCATCCCTCGACGCAAGGCGACCTCCGCCCGTCTTCTACCCATTGGGTTATGCACAAGCCTGTATATGCAAACCTGCAATTTCCCCACACGCATGTACCCACATGTGTAGGTGTGTATGTTCGTCTACCATGTGGCATCGACGCAAAAATTGAGCGTATATATGACACAAACCTCTCCAAACGCTATGAACTTCAACCATCTGTTCCGCCATATCCTATCGTGAGTGTCTGCAAATATATACTGCTTTTGTATATACGTATATACGCAAAACCCTAATCCTTGTTCCCGAGCTACGGATCAAAAACCCTAACTCATCGTTCGAACCCCACAACAATCCGTTGCATATACACGAGTATATCAGTGATGATTCTCCAAGCCCAAGCCCACCGTGACTTTCTATCATAAACCTAATTCCGTCGCCACCCTTTATACGCTTAATTTTCAAGTGTATGTGGGTATATACACTCGGAATTCTAGCTCACTTCTTGCGAGCAAAGGAGAGGTCTAAAACCCCAGCTCCTTTTCCTCCCTAAAACCAATCCACCCTAGATAAAGTATTTGGGACGTACCAGGCATGCTTCCAACCTATTTCTGAAGTAACACGGGAACCTCAAATTCAAAAGTCCCAAAACCCTTTCAAGTCTCATCTTAGGTATTTTTGAAATTTAACCAAAAACCGTAGTATTGAACATCAAAAGACTTTCCTAAACTTGTAAGGGATATCTGCAGCATGATTTACTCAAATACATGATCAGCCGACCGAGTCCTTACTAGGAACTTCAAAGACAGACTTCAATTCAGAACTTAACTCATCACTGCTAATTAAAAGAGTTTTGTAATTCTTGTGGAGCAACCATTGATTATCTGGAACCATCTTTTATAACTAAACCTTACATCTTATGCTCCTAGAGTCTTGCCAAACAAATCAGACAAAAGCCTCAAGAGGAACGCAGTGTTATCTCTGCCTGTTCTCTATTAATTTTGTTCCCTTTCTCTGCTAAATGTACCTCAGGTGTACCAACCGAAAAGGCAATTACTCCCTTCCAAGTGGATCACGGCCCACCTGCCATCTCCTTCTCCCCCACCACCTTTCCCCTTCTCCTTGTTCCTCAAGCAGACGCCTCTCTCCCCTTCGATGGCCGTTGTTTTCTGCTTGCCACCACAAACATGGCGCCAGGCCACCTCCACCCTCTCCACAGCAAACGGTGCCTAACCAAACTGTTGGCACTAGACCGCCATGAATGCAACCGAGCTCTTCCTCGGCCACGTGCCCTCTCCTCTCCCCTCAAAACCAGGATAAGCGTCGAGTTCTTGCTCCACTCCCATGCTGAGCTGCTCCAAGCATCCTCTGCCCTTCAGGCCTCGAGCTCACACCTACGCCACAGCCGACATCGAATGAAGAAGAACACCAGCACTGCCGAGCTCCAAATGCTTCTCACAGCTTCCTCCCTCCTGGAGTTCCATCTCCAAGCGCCTGGCCGAGCTCCTCAAGACCCTCCCCTTCTCCAATCGTCCTCTGCACAGGCTCTTCTCCTCTTTTGTCCTCGGTGGAGAACACTCCGCGGCCACAGTCACCATGGCTGCAACCTGAGCCCGAGCACCTCTTCGAGCTGCTGAGGACCGCGCCGCTCCACCGCCGCCGTAGCTGCGCCAGCCGAGGTCCGCTTTTCCACCACCACAGCCGTCGTCGAAGCCGGCCACCGCCACCGGTGCGACCCAACCTCCCCTCTCCGTCGTCGGGGACCAGCACCACCATCTTCCCCAACCCCAACCACATCGCCACCACCGCTGGTTTGAACCCCGACGGCGTCGACCCCTTCCAATACCTGCGAGCAGCTGCCGGTGAGGACTCCATCCCTAGCTCACTGGGTGAGCCTTGCCGCCAGCACACCGCCGCCATTTTCCCATCTTCGGCCACCCCTTGGCCCTCTAAATCGGCACTCCCATCAATGCTTCTTCTCCCGATGGCTAAATCCTCAACTCGCCTCCCCACCTGGTTCTCATCACCGCTCCAAGACCGTCACTCACCGCTGGTCCCCAATTCTCCGAGCCGCCGGTAGGGTTTCCGTCGGCCCCCTCGCCGCCAGCTGCCTTGCCGTGCCGCCCTCCCGCTCAAGTCCCCTCTCTGGTGAGTTGCCACCGCCAACGGACCTGCCTGCTCCCCGTGACCGGACGCTGTTAATCGCTCGTTCCTCGGCGCTCGCCGCCGCCAAAGCTGCTGAGTTCGAACGCCTCCAGCCGATCCACTGCCGCTCCCCGGCTAACTTGCCGCCGCCAGCTACCTCCTTTATTCCTCGCCTCTAGCACCCGCCGCTGGCACCATGTGAGCAGCCGCCGCCGCAATTAGCTGGAGCTGCTGCCCTTTTTCTTCTCCATCTCTGACCATGGACTCCAGCACCGCCGCCACTCCAGCAGACCACCCCCAAGCCGAGCCCCAGGACCGGCCGAGACTCACTGCGCCGCTTTTTCCCTTCCCCTACCCCAAGCCCTTCACTGCTGCGGCAGTTTGCGGCACTGCCACTGTGTTTTTCCCCTACCGCGGCAAGAAGCCATCCCGCCCTCGCTGCCGCGGCAGCTCGCAGCAGCGACCGCGCCTCCTTCTCCAACCGCGACAGCACCACAACCTCCTCTCCCTCAACGCGGCAATACCACGGCAGCAAGCCCACCTCGCCGCGGCAGCCCTACCCCACCGCGGCAGCTCGTTCTTCTATCGCAGTAGCTTTGCGCTCTTCATTCTCCGCCACGGCAGTGCCTCACCCCGGCAGCTTCCTCCCCACCGCGGTAGCTCCCGGACGCTTCCGTCTTGCCGCTCGCCACCTGAGGAAGCTCCGAAGTCGCCGCCGGCCGAGCAGCCTATCCAACTGCCGCTTTAGGAGGCAAGTCTTTGGCCAGATCCCTTACCTCCTTCCCCTTCTCCCCAACACTCCCATGGCGCCCCTCTTTTCCTTTTCCCCTCAGTCCAGTGCATGTCCAGTGCATCGAAGGCGTAGTTTGCGAAAGGCGCTTTCAAAGTCAGCCCTAACCAAAACTCAATTAAGCGGTGTATGGCTCCCTTTAATGAAGCTTCAGATGGTAACCCCTCCAAAATTACTCAACCAAGCAAAGTCGTTCTTTTTCCTAAAATCTTCATGAGCAAAAACAAGATTTTATATCCAACAGAACCTTAAGAATCAAGAATCTATATTAAATAGTGGACGAGGCCATAATGTTTTGATATATTATTGTTACGGCACGCATTCAAAAAAATATATGGAATGGAAACCTGGTAGCAGTTCGTAATTTTGAGATTACTCTGAAACACAAATTTAGGCACATTTCAAACTCTAAATGTAAGGTGCATACCATTTTCAATTAGCCCTAAAGTACCTAATATCCTGTTAAGTGTATATGTTGCTACAATCTCCAAACCCTCATCAGAACTCGAGAATATTCCAACTAAATCCTGCAGTCGTTCTTTCTCCAAAAAAAAACAAAAGCCAGAAGTATTTCGGTGTTGCTAAGGTAACAGCTAAAAGGAACCCTAACACGTCTAGAATTCTGCTAAGTGAGATACCCTACTAAGTTTCCCCAAACCCTAACAACCTTCCGAGGCACTGGAATCTTAACGCGACAAAAACCTAAAGTGAATATCTTTTTCAGGATAGCCTAAAGCTACCCATATCTATCATTTAAAGCTCCATAAAATCACAATAGTTAACCCAACGCATTGTGATTGCATGAATTGATTAATCTGGTTTTGTGTTCGATGTTCTTGGTTCTTTCTTGCAATGTTGATTTATCTGCCACTCTTGCGACATGTAGATACCGATGTTAGGGAGATATCGTACGAAGGAATTTCGGGCAGCTGTCGAAACGGGTTCAAGACCGAGCCCCGGACATTATCGTCAGGCAAGCATTCCCACTTTGATCCTGTTGAATCCCATACTTGCAAAACTTAATTATCTTGTTTGCGAACCTTGCATGCTATGTGAATATCAACGTTATTTTATGTTAGATTAGTTATGCCTAGTAGATGCATGTGAGGTAGGTTCTGAAATCCGATCCTTGTAGCCCTAGGAATATTAAGCCGGTTGATAGTCGACCGACCAACTAAGTAGGAGTATAGGCTTTAGCCTTGCTTAGACCTACTATAGTTAAACTAAGTTTTATCGGAACGATGGGTATGGGAACAAAAACCCTCGGTTTGTTTATACATCCGAGGAATCTTCTTAAAAGGAAATGTTTACCAAAATCCCAAAAGAAATGATGGAGGATTCGGATTCGGGCAAGAATGCTAAGGGTGTTTGGGGTGGTTAGAGTAGCCGGTTGCTACTTGAGGTAATGAATGGTAGGGTAGCCGGTCGCTACCTGAGGTGATGAGTTGAAGTTGGAGTCTTGCTCGAATCGATTAAGGACCGAACCTAAGTGCCGCTGAATTAGTTCCCCCACCGTACGTCCACATGTCCTTTGTGGGAAGGACTTGACTTGGTACCTGCGTCTAATGCTAGAGTCTGAAGCCGTGGGAAGTTAGGGTGATGTGCTAGGATGGATTTGGGATCCCTAGAGGATCTTCACGGGACTACGCGGAGGTAAAGCCCTCAGTGAGTTCCACGTCTGTGTGGAGGTAAAGCTCTCAGTGGGTTCCATGCAGTACGTGAAAATATAGTTCGACACAAAGGTGGTGTCGATGTATGGAATACCGGGGGGGTGCTCGAAACAGCACTGAGATGAGAAAAGACGGGGTGTCGCCTCAGGTCAACTCGGCGCCACGACAAGGATTTACCCAGGTTCAGGCCCCCAATGCGGGTAACAGCCCTACGTCCTGCTTTGATGGTATTGATATGGGTGAAGTACACAGGCTGGGTACAAGGGAGAGCCCGGCGAGTACAGAAACTCGACGAGATTACAATGGTGGAAACCCGGCGAGTAGGGAACTCGGCGAGATCGGATCTATAAATCTATGGCTTCTTGGAAACTCTAGGCTTCTGGCGACGAGGCTACTCTTCCCAGCTTTTTTCTTCCAAGGAGGTCTGGTCCCCTTTATATAGGTGAGGATGAGGGGGTCTCCTTCCTGATTACGAGCCCTCCTCCGATCCGAATAGGACTCCGCTCTTCGTGTAAGGCAGGGTTGCCTCCGATTTCCTTGCGCGTTACTTCTTTCCATGCCAAGTCGTTTGGGCCACGAACTTCTCCTCATGGGCTGCAGATCATCTACTGGCCCGTAGACTTCGGCCCACCGGTAGTCGCACTACCCATCGTCAAGCCCCCCATCAGCATTTGCGAAGAAGTCGCTGAGAGGTTTGATCAACTCGAGTTAGGGGAAGTCTCACAACGGCTCGACTTGTTCAGGAAGTCGATGCGTCCAGCCCTCGACTTCGCCTCGGACTTCCCTGAGGTCGCACCGTGAGTGGTCAAGCCGCCCGGCAGATTCTCCGAATGGTGATGTCATGATGCCGTTACGGTCCCTCGAATCGCGCGAGACGTGGGGCACGCCGCCCGAAAAAAGCGCCCTTTCGGCGTTACCTCGTCAGAACATTTAATGCCGGTCATTTCACCTTCCACCGCAGTCACTCTCTCCTCTGCCTCTTGCTCTTCCAGTGACGCGGCGCTTCGTCTCCTCCGCTTTCCGCCGCCAGCCTTTGCCTTTTTTTTCTTCCGGTGGTCATCCTTCTCTCTGCTCCAATGACGGATCCGTCCGCTCCCCGGAAGTGGCCGCGCCCCAGGCGGCGACGACCGTGGTAACCTCCGCGGCTCCTACAGTGACTCCCTCCGGTGACACCTCCTCGGCCCCTTCCTCGCTTACTGCCGGTGGAACCTCTGCGACGGCGATGGCCACGGCGGCGACTCCGGAAGCGGCGGCCGCGGCATCCGGGAGCGCCGGAATGAGCGCTTGCCCCGGGCTTGCCCGTCTTCCGGTGACGCAGCTCACCGCCGAGGGGCTGGTCCGGATGATCCAGGAGGGCGAAATCCCCAGCTCCATCGGCTACAAGCTGCCGAGCGATACAGGCGCGCCCTTTCTTCTGGACGAAGACATAGCGGTCTTCGTCGACTTCTTCAAGTGCGGGTTCGGGCTTCCCATGTCTGAGTTCCTCCGCGACGTCCTTTCGTTCTACGAGATCGAGTTGGTAAACCTTCCTCCCAACTCGATTTTATTCCTCGCCGTGTTCGCCCACTCTATGCGAAGCGTTTGTCGGGACCAAGCCGGACGTCGAGACCTTCCGATACTTCTACATCCTCAGGCTTCTTCGAGGGGCCAAACCTACAGCGCTTGCCGATTCTCGCTCCGAGAAGACGCGAAGGTGGTGTACCCTCCCTTTTCACCAAGGGACTCGTGGGGGAAATGGGCCGTCTACTGGGTCTTCTGCTCCAAGTCGGCGCATGACCTGGCAACTCGGTGCGACGTCCCGGACGTTCGAGACTTGTGGAAGGAGCAGCCCCGCCTGACGCAGCGAATTCGAGCTGTCAAGGATCGCATCTACGAGTTGCGCCGGGCCGGTCTTACTGCCGTCCATGTGGTCGGCGACTTCATCGCCCGTGGAATCGCTCCACTCCAGGACCGCCAACTCCACGGGTGGGAAGATGAACCCGGGCTAAAACTGACTGAAGAAAGTAAGGGTACTTCTCCCCTTGGTGCAGACACCTTTGCTGGTTTTTTGATTTGAAAATGACGAAATCGTGTTGTCTTGCAGGGTTGGTTCAGAGTCGTGTCGACGACTTGTTCAAGGCCGATCGCTCCGATGATGGGACCCGGCTTTCACACCCGGGGGCTCCCGAGTTCATCCCGAACTCGAGTCATTGGCTTACGCGAGCGAGGAGACTCGCTCCGCTATTCTCAAGGTACGCCATTTCCGACTTTGTCTTCCTCTGGTGACTTGTTGAAACGGGGTAGGAGGTTACCGATTTGTTTCGCTTTCGGTCTCCAGCGTCCTTTTCTGGGAGTCGGGCCCTGGGAAGGTGCCGGAATATATGTGGAGAAATCATCCACCGCGGGGTCTGTTCGTCCCCGAAAGGATCCGGCCGACAAAGGCAAGAAGCCTGCTCCTGCTCCCGTCAAGAAAAAGTATGTATACAAGCGCCCTTCGAGTTCAACAATCTCGCAGGGCCGGCCAAGAAGTCGGTGCCACCGAGTTCCGGGTAAGCCTCCATGCTTCTCAGTCGATCTCCATTTTCTTCGAGTTCTTTCCTCAATAGCCACAAATCGGTTGCAGTTCGGCTTCGGGCCAACCCTTGTCCCCTCTTCGATCGCCGAGTTCGGGCGCTCCGCGGATGACGGACGAACCGATCGACTTGGAGGTCGAAGTCGTTGAAGAGGGAGGACCTCTCGAGCCGAACCTTCGGCGGAGGCTTCCACGGCGCGGGCCATTCCCCTTCCCGCGGGGCCTTTTGTTGGGGTTCCTCGGGACCTCGAAGCCGCGGCCACGGGGGTGCGCGACCCTCATCTGACTGGGGTCGAGGCGGTCCCGCGTGCCACCGAGAATGAAGGGCTGAACCAATCACCCCGCACTGAGATTCGCACCTACATGGACTACATCGGCCACTGGATGATGGTAAGTGTTTTATACCGGCCGCCGTGCTTCTTATGTCGAGTTGATTCTCCTGACGTATGTGTAATGACAGCGAGTCCTTCGTGCTTCGGATGCTCGAGAAGAAGTGATTCTGCAACGGGTTCGCGATGCGGAGGACGAGAACCGTCAACTTCGCGTGGCCTGCCTTAGCCTTAAGTCGAAGCTGACGGACATGACTCAGCGGGCGCGCGCGACGCCGAGGCCAGATCCGGGCAAGCCGGTGAACTCGAGGCCGTGAAGAAGGCCTTGGCCGCCTCAAACAGTGGGCGCGAGGTTCTGAAGAACGAGAACGCCGAGTTGAAGGGGAAGCTCGCCCAAGCTGCCCGCCAGGCCGAAGAGGCTGCCGCCGTCGCTAAGTCGAACTTCGAGCAGCTCGAGAGCCAGAAGGAAGAAGTCGCGCTGTTCCAAGAGCGCGCACGAGTTCAAGCCGAGGCTGCCTTCGAAGCCTGTGGTTTACTTGATCAAGTCATGGTGAGCACGGACTTCCGCAATCGCCCCGACTTGTCCAGGTACTCGACGGAGGAGGCTCCCACTGCGGTGGGGGAGTACAAGACTCGGGTTGCCCCCTTCCTGACTTATCTGAAGGAGGATGCTATTCTGCGCGCTCGTGGGATGGCCTCGGCGGCCATAGCCTATGCCATGGCCCTAGCTAAGGAAGCTGCGCCGAGTCTCCCCGCCGATCTCCTTCAGCGGGAGTTGAGCGCGTTCTCGCCTGAGGAGCCTGGGGCCGAAGACACCCGGGTGGATGTTTGGTCCGAGGCTGCGGAGAAGTTCGTTGTTGATGCCGGGTTTGACGCCATTGAAGAACCCGCTGCTGAGCCCGAAGCCGAGAGAAGTGACTCGGAAGAAAACGCTGAATAGGCCAAGTTGTCTGATGTTATGTAAAAAACTTTAGCTTTGACTGTCTGTTGTGTCTGACATGTTTAGTTATCTGTTTGCCCTGAATGTGCTGTGTTTCTCCTTGTGTGATATGTGCGTCCCAGCCCCCGGCTGCTCGGGTGAGTTTTGATAAAAACCCGGCGGGCAGACTTAGAAGAAAATCGTGAAATCCCAGCCCCCGGCTGTCTGATCGAGTTGTAAGGAACTCGGGCGGGCAGACTTAGAAGAAAATCGTGAAGTCCCAGCCCCCGGCTGTCTGATCGAGTTGTAAGGAACTCGGGCGGGCAGACTTAGAAGAAAATCGCGAAGTCCTAGCCCCCGGCTGTCTGATCGAGTTGTAAGGAACTCGGGCGGGCAGTCTTAGAAGAAAATCGCGAAGTCCTAGCCCCGGCTGTCTGATCGAGTTGTAAGGAACTCGGGCGGGCAGTCTTAGAAGAAAATCGTGAAGTCCCAGCCCCGGCTGTCTGATCGAGTTGTGAGGACTCGGGCGGGCAGACTTAGAAGAAAATCGTGAAGTCCCAGCCCCCGCTGTCTGATCGAGTTTGTGAGGAACTCGGGCGGCAGACTTAGAAGAAAATCGCGAAGTCCTAGCCCCGGCTGTCTGATCGAGTTTGTGAGGAACTCGGGCGGGCAGACTTAGAAGAAAATCGCGAAGTCCTAGCCCCGGCTGTGAGATTGTACCGGATGTCGGGAAGACGAAACGGGTTGTGGAACCCGCTGTGCCTGTCCCGCGCAGATGCATGGTGCTTGTCCGTCGTAGCCGGTGGGAAGGGGTGAAAACATCGAGTCCATACCCATCTTCTTTCCCAAGCTAGACATGCCTCGCCGGACCCGTTGGAATGCTCCGTTGAGAAACGGGTGGCAACTTCCTCCGTCGGGTGGTATTCGGGGCGTTATGGCCTGTGTGCCTGTGTCGAGGACACTATGCGGCAAGGCCGATGGACGGGTTGACCGAACCCGGGGAGGCGAAACGGGTTGCGAGTCCGTGTACGTACCTCCCCCGGGTGCATACGGGGCGACCATCACGGTACCGTGCTCGAGTAAGCGGAACGAGGCGCAAACTCGTCGTCGACGCTTCTCTTGTGAGCACATATTGCTTGGCGGGGTGGAACATAAAAATATTGAAAAGGTGTTATTGAAAATATGCTGCTGTTTACATGCCGGACGATTGGGGATATATTTCCCTGCGGTGTGCTTACACAAAATACTTGCATAGCTGGTCGATGTTCCATGTGTTACGCAGGGTGGAGCCATTCTCGGCCAGTTTGAAGGCGCCTGGTCGTGGGTTAGCCACAATAGTGTAGGGTCCTTCCCATTTCGGGGATAACTTGTTCTGATGTTGAGTCGTCTGGACTCGTCGTAGGACTAGGTCACCAACTTTCAAGTTGCGCGGCTTGACTTGCCGTTCGTGGTATCGGCGTAAGTCTTGCTGATACCTGGCCGCCCGGAGATGTGCGCAATCACGTTGTTCTTCTAGGAAGTTGAGGTCGTCGGCGCGGTGATCGGCCATTTGATCCTCGGCATGGTGGGCCACTCGGGGTGACTTGTACTTCAACTCGCATGGTAGTACGGCTTCGGCGCCATAGACCAGGAAGAAAGGAGTGTCTCCTGTTGCTCGGCTGGCTGTAGTCCGAAGTGCCCAGAGGACGTTCGGTAACTCGGTTACCCATGACTTGGCGTGGCGCTGGAGTGAGTCGTAGACTCGTTTCTTCATGCCGGTGAGGATGAGGCCGTTGGCGCGTTCGACTTGTCCGTTAGTCTTAGGGTGTGCCACCGAGGCGTAGCTAATGGTAGTGCCGTAGGACTCGCAGAATGTGATGAAGTCGGAGGAGGCGAATTGCGGGCCGTTGTCAGTGATAATTCGGCTGGGTACGCCAAATCTGGTGAAGATATTACGCTGCATGAACTTTTGAGCGGCGGCTGTTGTGATTCCGGAGAGAGGCTCGGCTTCCATCCATTTGGTAAATGTGTCGATGGCGACGATCAAGTACTTGTGGCCTCCGCGGCCGGGAGGAAAAGGTCCGAGAAGTTCTAGCCCCCAAGTCGAGAAAGGCCAAGATAATGGTATTGCCTGGAGGGAGTAGGCGGGTTGATGTACCCGGCGCTGATGGAACTGGCAAGCCTCGCATTCTGAACCAAGTCGGCGGCATCGCGCAGGGCCGTTGGCCAGTAGAACCCTTGGCGGAAAGCCTTACCGACTAGTGTACGGTGTGCTGAATGTGCTCCGCAGAGGCCACTGTGTATCTCCGCCAGCAGATGCTTGCCGTCTTGAATGGGGATGCATTTCATGAGGACGCCGAGGGCGCCCCGACGGTAAAGTTCGCCTTCGATGAGTGTATATTTCATGGCTTTGCGGGATATTTTTTTGGCTTGTTCTTCCTCCTCGGGTGGAACTTTGTCGAGTAGATATTGCCGTATAGGAGTTCTCCAATCCGTGACGGGATCGAGTTGTGCGACGACTTCGCCCGCTACCCCTCTGGGAGCGTCGAGTTGGGAACCGGGCGCTCGGTCATAACTCTCCTGATTCGGAGGAGTCGCGGTCTCACTATTTGGGGTCTGAACGGAGGGTTTAGAGAGTTGCTCCACGAAAGTGCCGGCCGGAGGTGGTGATCGACTTGAAGCACATCGGGCCAAGGCGTCGGCGACATGGTTATCGCGGCGAGGTAGGTAATGAAACTCCAGCCCATGAAATTTTTTCTCCCATGTTCGAACCTCTGCCAAGTATGCCGCCATAATCGGGTTGGTGGCCTGGTAGTCTTTGCTTGCTTGTCGAACAACGAGCTGAGAGTCCCCTTTGACACTTAATATCGGATGCCCAATGCTGCCGCAATACGTAACCCTGCGAGAAGTCCTTCGTACTCGGCTTCATTGTTGGTAGCTCGAAAGTGTAACTGAATAGCGTATTGAAGGGTTTCGCCGGAAGGAGCAGTGATCACGATGCCGGACCCGGAGCCGGTTAGTGTGAGGGAGCCGTCGAAGTGTAACGTCCATACTTTATCATTGTAGTCGGTAATCTCGGGCTGAAGTCGGGGTTCGTCCACTCGACGACAAAGTCGGCCAGAGCCTGTGACTTAATGGATGTACGGGGAGTAAACTCAAGATCGTACGCGCCCAACTCGGAGACCCACTGAGCCACGCGTCCTGAGATCTCCCTGTTTTTGGTAATTGGGCCAAGCGGGTAGATGGAGGGGACAAGTATCCTGTGGGCCTGGAAGTAGTGCTTCAATTTGCGGGAACTCAGAAGAACCGCGTAGAGTAATTTCTGGATATCCGGGTAGCGCTCTTTAGGTCCATGTAAGACTTCCCTGATGTAGTAGACTGGTCGTTGGATTTTTTCGGATCGACCGAGTTCATCTCGTTCGACCACGAGTACTGCGCTGACCGCTCTAGGGCTGCATGCGACATACAGTAGTAGAGTTTCTTCGGGTTCTGGAGGGACGAGTACCGGAGGGCTCGTCAAATATGTCTTGAGTGCCTGGAAGGCCTGCTCGGCTTCAGCGGACCAGGTAAAGCCTTTGTGCTGCCTAAGCAGTTTGAAGAAGGGAAGCCCTTTGTCCCCTAGCCGGGAGATAAATCTGCTGAGAGCTACCATGGATCCTGCCAACCTTTGCACCTGGTTGGTAGTGGTCGGAGACTTCATTTGAGAATAGCGTCAATCTTTTTTGGGTTGGCTTCGATGCCCCGCTGCGAAACCATGAAGCCTAAGATTTTGCCTGACTCGACGCCGAAGACACATTTTCTGGGTTCAGCATGATTTTGTTCGACCGAAGGTTGTTGAAGGTCTCGGACAAGTCGGTGAGGAGGTCGGACTCGGTCTTCGATTTGATAACCAGATCGTCTATGTAGACTTCCATGTTGCGTCCGATCTGAGATGCGAAAGCTGTCTGCATCGTGCGCTGATAGGTGCAACCTGCGTTCTTTAACCCGAATGGCATTGTTTTGTAACAAAAGGTCCCGTAAGGAGTAATAAAGCCCGTGTGAGGGACGTCAGATTCATGCATGCGGATCTGATGGTATCCGGAATATGCGTCGAGTAGACACAAGGAAGCGCAGCCTGAAGTCGAGTCCACGATTTGATCTATCCGTGGAAGGGGGAAGTTATCTTTTGGGCATGCTTTGTTGAGGTCGGTGTAGTCGATACACATCCTCATCTGTCCATTCTCCTTTCTTGCAAGAACCGGGTTGGCTAACCATGTTGGATATTGGATTGGCGTGATGAAGTTGGCCTCCGTTAATTTTTTGACCTCTGCCTCAATGACTTTGCGTTGCTCGGGACTGAATCGTCGCAGCTTTTGTTTTAACCGGCCTGACCGTCGGATCGAGGCCCAATTTGTGCTCAGCCACTTCCCTTGGGATTCGGGCATATCGGATGCCTTCCATGCGAAGACCTCCGAGTTCGCCCGAAGGAAAGTGGTGAGCGCGAGTTCCTATTTGGGGTCTAGGGAGGACCCGATCTTGAGCGTGCGGTCGGGTTCATCTTCTCGGAGAGGGATGCGCTTGATCTCACTGTGAGGCTGAACCGATAACTTGGGCTTTGACTTGGCCGATTCCCAGTCAGGTATGGGGGGTGGTGGGAGTTCCGCGTTGTTGCTGGTGTTATCCTGTCGAGCAGTGAGGCCATAACTCTGCATGTCGCACTCCACCGCAGTGGGTAAGGATCCTTTGACGGTGATAACGCCATTTGGTGCAGGGATTTTCATGATAGGGTAGGCATAGTGTGGGACCGCCATGAACTGCACGAGTTGCGGCCGGCCTAAGATGGCGTTGTAAACCATGTCGAAGTCGATGACTTCAAAAATGCATTCTTCTGTTCTGAAATTATCGCGAGTTCCAAATGTCAGTGGCAGTGTGATCTGGCCCACCGGATCATGCTTCAACCCGGGTACTATGCCGTAGAATCGCTTGACTATCGGCTTAATGCTTGAACGGGGGACCTGCATCTTGTCGAGCGTGGAAAGAGGTATGAGGCTAAAAGAACTCCCGCCGTCGATTAAGACCTTGTGCAGCACAATGTTCCGAACTCGGGGAGAAACGATCAATGGGTATCTCCCCGGGTACGGACAATTATTGGGGCAGTCATTCTCATCGAACATGATCGGGATCTTGGCCCATCTCATCTTGGACGGCGCCGGGCGTGGATGAACCGCCAGGACGTCCCTGGATATCTGCTTGGCGTGCCGTTTAGAGTCGTATGTTGCTGATCCTCCCCACATGTGACTGACGTGGACATCTTCCTCTCCCGGGTATACGTCCCTCGCGTTATCGTTGGGAGCTCTGGGTGGTTCTTCCTGGACTCGGGGTTGTGCTTAGCGGCCGACTCGACCGCGGATTCTTCGTTTAGTATCTTCAAAAGTTCACGACATCTGGCTTGGCCATGAGATCCGCTGCGGTGGTATTTGCACCAATTTTGGCGGGTACGCTGTTCTTCGGGTATCCAATTTTCATCTAAGAGTTCACCCACCGAGTTCCTTTTCGGCTTCGGCTTCCATTGCTTACGGTCGCCGCGGTACTCTGGCGGATTTTTATCTTGGAACCCGGCAAGGACACCGTCGGTGGGTGGGCGACTTCTTCCTGGTTGCCGACTTGTCCTAGGAGAGTGCCTGGTATCTCTCCTCGGAGAACGTCTGTGCCTGTCCCTGTCACTGGATCGATGAAGTCCCCGGTCCAGCTCGATGTTATGTAAGCGTTGGTCTTTATAATTCGCCCGAACTCGGAGGATTTCCATGAGTTCCGCCGTGTTACGGGGTTGAGCGGTGTACACGTGATCTAGGCACCGTTCATCACGGACCGCAGCCTGGAAAGTCTCCAGGATTTCGGTGAAGGAGAGGCCCGGCATGATATTGACTTTACTTTTGAACCTGGTAACGAAATCGCGGAGGCCTTCATCTCGACCCTGTCGTATGCGTTTGAACTCTGATCTAAGAGTATACGCGTCTCGGGTTGTAGAAAAACTCTTTATGAAGATGTCCTGGAATTGTGCCCAGCTGCGGATGGAGCCTTCTGGGAGATTTTGAATCCAAGTCGCCGCGTCATCGACTAGGCAAATTGGCAAGAGATTTGCCATGCATGTTGTGTCGCCTCCAGATGTCAGGATATCTTGAGTAAATCTGATGAGGAACTCTCTGGGATCACTTTTACCATTGTACTCGAGATTTTTGCCAGAACGTACGTGTCTCGGGATGCGGATGCGGCGCAGTCGAGATGATAAAGCGGGACACCCCGTTATTACGCCTGGGGCGAAGTCGTCGCCTTCGGATGAAGAACTGCTCTGAGAGTGTTGTTGCCGATCTCCTCGTTCTCGGGAGCGCTGAAGATGGCGATCGTGATGTCGATGGCGTCGGTGGTCCCCCTTCGAGTTGTCTTGATCCGAAGGTCCCGACCAGCTTCTCCGAGCGCGGTCGCGACGAGGCGATCGCGAGTATTCACGTTTCTCGCGGGAAGGGTCTCTATGACGTTGGTTCTGATCAGGGTTATCGAGTACCCTGTTGTCCTGGCAGGCGGCTTCCGCTTCGCACTGGACGTCGGCCAGGGCCTGCTCGTGTTCCTCGAAGAGCTGGCGAGTTGCATCGTTAAAATGCTCGGAGAGCGCTTGCTTGACCTGTGCGGCTAAAACTCGGGAACGAGCTGCTTTCTTCGCGGCTTCTGAAGTCGGGGCTTTTGAAGAGGAAGCATTGGTATCGTTGACTCTCGGAGGAGTGCCTTCTTCAATAACGTACACGTGTGGGAAGTCGAAATTAAACCCCCGGGGGGTTGATATTTCGAGGGGATTTCCATCTGGCTCATTGGACCCCTGGCTGCTGCATGGAGATGCCCGTCGCAAGCTTCCATGCCCACAGCGAGGATTACGTCTGGACTTCTTGATATCCAGGTAGCGGCGCAGGTCAGTTGGATGCAACTCGGGAGTAGTTGGTTGACGTGGACAGTGGCAAAGCCTCCTGCTTTGGTGATCATGTTCCGTTGGAACGCGCGAATTCCTCCTGTCTTGACGTCCATGAATATGTGGAGCAAACTGGTGTGGAGTCATTTGATGATCTGGTGTTTTCAGGCAAAATGTGCGGCAACTGGTCGCGGGGTGGCGGTCGAGGCGACGCCGAGTTATGGCATGCCTAAGATCACGAGGATCCGAAGAGAACGGGTTGAATGTCGAGCGTCCCCTAGCCGTGGCTGATACCCGAAGCGCGGCGGGCAGGGCGTGATGACGCGGCCCAGGTCGTTGATGACGAGTTCGTGAGCCGGTAGGGTACTCGGACGGGACGAAGATATCGTCATGCGTCCGGGTAAAGGCGTCGTAGAAATCGTCGTCGTTGGAGCCGGAGTACCCCATCTTGTCGGGTAGTATTGTCGATGAAGAACCGAGTTGACGTGAGGGCCCCACGGTGGGCGCCAGCTGTCAATGTATGGAATACGGGGGGGTGCTCGAACAGCACTGAGATGAGAAAAGACGGGGTGTCGCCTCAGGTCAACTCGGCGCCACGACAAGGATTTACCCAGGTTCAGGCCCCCAATGCGGGTAACAGCCCTACGTCCTGCTTTGATGGTATTGATATGGGTGAAGTACACAGGCTGGGTACAAGGGAGAGCCCGGCGAGTACAAAACTCGACGAGATTACAATGGTGGAACCCGGCGAGTAGGGAACTCGGCGAGATCGGATCTATAAATCTATGGCTTCTTGGAAACTCTAGGCTTCTGGCGACGAGGCTACTCTTCCCAGCTTTTTTCTTCCAAGGAGGTCTGGTCCCCTTTATATAGGTGAGGATGAGGGGGTCTCCTTCCTGATTACGAGCCCTCCTCCGATCCGAATAGGACTCCGCTCTTCGTGTAAGGCAGGGTTGCCTCCGATTTCCTTGCGCGTTACTTCTTTCCATGCCAAGTCGTTTGGGCCACGAACTTCTCCTCATGGGCTGCAGATCATCTACTGGCCCGTAGACTTCGGCCCACCGGTAGTCGCACTACCCATCGTCAGGTGGAGAGTCCCATTTTTGACATCCGGGATGCAAAAGTTGGGTTACCCACCTAGCGGGTCCGGCTCTGGTGTGAACACGGGCGAAGGGTCTCGTTGTAATATCACTGTCAGTGCACGGCGCGCAGTGTACCCAGGGTGACTTACATCTTGTGGGTAAAGCCGTACAACCTCTGCAGAGTGTTAAAAACTACTCGAATAGCCGCGTCCTCGGTCATGGACACGAACTGGCAAGGCCACACACTGGTTAGACTAAGTTTTGTTTGTGAAAGCTGGGAAAGGGATTAAGGACGTGGGCATGATGTGTCCACAGAGTGCAATTTACGCTAAACGGATGGTAGCCAGGAATTGCAGAAGAGGAGGCTAGCTGCACTGCCTAGGGTAATGCGAGCGGGAGCCAAAAAGGGTAGGCGTGATAGGCTGAGCTATCACGCTAAGGAAAGAAAAAAGGGAGGTAGCGGATTCTACCTCGAACGATGATTGTTACTACGAACTACTTCTGTTTTCAAAATAGCTTTGAAACCTACTATCATATTTATGATGAAAACTTACATTTCCGCACAACCAACAACATAGGGTAGAGCTATTCCTTGATCTAATCCCTGCATGAAATATTGCTGTATATCTCCTCCTGTGGGAATAGCTTGCGAGTACATTCAATGTACTCACCTGGCTTGTTGATTTGGCCAGACAAAGGAGACATCAATTCCGAAGATACGAATATGAACACGAAAGTTAGGGGCGTAACCCTAGTCAGTTGCCTATCGGGTATGGCATATTGATGGGCTTCATCATCGCTTGATCTCCGCTGTAAGTTTATAGCCGTTGGGCTACAAGTATTGGACAATCGACCTTGACGGTCTCTTTCCATATTGTATATTGAAATACGTATGTATGACTATAATATACAGGTTAACTTGTGTGTACCGGCTATTGATCCAGAGACCGGTACAGTAATCACAAGGGAGTATTCGGCCTTAAAACCGGGTACACCACATTTATGTCTAAAGCGGATGTGGGCATGGTCAACCGAATCTGAGCCATGTGCATTGCCAGGCGTCAGAATGCTAATCAGAGCACATAGAGTTGGCGGTAGGAAAGTTGTCATCATGCATGTGTGTATCTCTCCCCGAGAAGAGACGCATGGAGTAGCGAGGCAAATCGTGTTTCATCAAATGTGACATGTCTTGAGATGAGTTTTTTCTGCATGCGGGGATCATAACAGCAGTACCCCTTTTGCTGATCACTATTGCCAACAAAAATACATGACTTTTATCTCAAAGGATTGACTTTGGCCACACCGTCTTGATCAAAGAGCTCAGGTCACACAAATCTCCCTTCTTTGTGTATTGGAATAGCTACCACTTCCCTAGAACAACACTAACTTACCGCTCTATACTAAAAAATAAAAAATGAAAGAGAATAGCTCCATAACAAACAAAATAGTGAACTACCATGAATTACACACACACTAGTAGTGGCTCGGCTAGAGGACTACAGCAGCTGAAGCTGTGATTTGTATGGTATGTCTTGCCCTTAATGTCCGGTTGGTTGGTAAGTCACTAAATCCCTATCTCCCGGTGGTCGAGTACCCCCGACACACCGAATGGGTTGTTTAATCTGACTTCTTGTGCTAGCCTGACATCATTCTGTCTCCCGCATTGTCTCCTTTCATCGGTTTGTTTTTCTTACATTGCTTCGCGATTAGAGTTGTACGCATCATGCAGTTCATACAACTCCAATCTCACATCATTTTCCTCACCTAGAGCTTTCAATTCACCAAAAATCAACTTAAAACAATATTGTATATATCTCGCCTTGAATCTAGGATCAAGAATAGTAGCAATAACCATAACATTGTTCTTGTCCTTCAATACTTATCAAAATTTTCCAACATTGCTTTTCCCATCTTGCTCATATGTTCATCCCCAGAATTACATGCAGCTACCAATGCAATCTTGACATTGACTATGTAAGGATAAAAAATATGTACAGTGGGGGTATAGAGAGCCTGATTGGAAGCCTTCAAGATTGGCTGCATTTTGCTATATATTGTCCAATCCTGATGTCAAGATTCCCACCTGTAATTCATATCACTATCACCATATTCAGTGAAAGCAGTTCTATAGGGAATGCAAACATCAAACATTCTATATGTTGAACTCCACCTTGTTGACACATCTAGACACAACCCTAGTCCAATTGTCAAATTCATGGATTTGCAAATTTTAAGGAATTTGTACATGCAGGATGAAGACTTTTTCAAATACCTCGCAGTTTCCCTAAGTTTGCTTATCAATACCTGAAGTGGTTCAAGGCCATCATTTACTACCAAATTGACTATGTAAGCACAACAACGGACATGAAAATATTTAGGAATAAACCCCTCAGTTCTCCTAGCAATAAACTTGGCCATCAAATTTCTCACCGTAACATCATTTGAAGAAGCATTATCAAGGGTAATGGATATGATCTTATCCTCAACTTTCCATTCAGATATGCATTCTGTAAGTCCCAAGTCTCGATTAGGGTTCATTGCATCTCATGCATACATGACATCCCCATCCACCCCACCTTTGTAAACTTTTGAAACAATGTATTGATGTATTGTCGAATACGTAAATATTTCATCCTCGGTGGAATAGTTGCAAACACCAATCAATGTAATTGAAACTATAGAATATGTGCATATCTCATCCTTGAAAACTCAATTTGTGGAAATTAACACCAATCAATTTATTTGAAGTGTCGAACCTCGATAAAAGCCCTAATAAGGGGGTGGGTCCAGTGGGTCCCACCAGTGAATCCCCCTTTCCAACTTTCCCAACATTCACCACCTAAAAGTATTCCAAAACCCCCATGAAATCATAACTTGAATTGGATTTCCGAGGACAAACCCTAAAGTCCGAGAAACTAGGGTTTAGTAGATGGATAAGCTAGGTTGGTTGGAAATGCCTCAAATTTTGGAAATGGACATGAAATGGTGAATACTAGCCCCATACAAAGTTTGAGAATTTTTAGAGAACCCTACACCCTAGTCGCAGTTTAAATTGCCGATTAGGTCAAAACCCTAGAGTTGTACTGGACCCCTATTCAAATCAACTCCAATTGAGTTCAAACTTATACAGTAGCTCAAGAATAATATTATGAGGGCCTGGTAAAAATTTCGAGTCAATTGGAGAAGAAATTGTACATGAAATAACGAGAGGGGTGATCAGGGAATAAATAAAAAGAAAAAGAATAAAACCTAAACCCTAACAGACCAGGCCGAGGCCTAACGGGCCGCCTCGGCCGGCCCAGCTACCCCGCGTGCGCACCCGCGCCTCTCCGCTCCCGCTGACAGCAGGGCCCCGCCTGTCAGCCTCTCCCTCCTCACTGCCGCGCGCCCGGGCCCGCTTGCCAGGGTCGTCCCCTCCACGTCGCAGCCGACGAACGGCCGGAGTGGGCGGCGCCCTGACCTTCCGACCAGCGGTCCGAGCACCTCGCCGCCATATTTAAGCTGCCATCCCGACAGCCCTTTCCTCCTCCCCCTCCATTTCCTTTTCTGGAAAACCCTAGCGCCCCCTTTCTCCTTCTCCGAGCGTCGTCTTCAGTTCCGGCCGCCGTCTCCGACGAGCAATCCAGTGAGACTCGGTGAGCTTCAGCCCCTGTTGTTCCACCCCCGAGTCTCCCCTCAACCTTCCTCACTTCTTCCCCCATCTTATTCCTCAGATCCGCACCAGGAGCTCCCCCTTCACCGTCATCTTCTCCAGCTCCGACCAGAAGCTCCGGTGAGCTCGCACGCTGGTTCCAGTGCGCCCTAGCTCCCATTTCCTAGCCCTAACGCCTCCCCTCTTTCTCCTCTACCTCCCTGACCTCTTGTCTCTGCAGATCTGCGTCTGGAACCATCTCGCCACCGGTGACCCGAAGCTCTCACCGCCGGCCCTCGTCGCCGACCACGATTCCGACCTCCCCGACCCTCTCCGACCATCGAGACAACCTCGGGGTGAGATCCCGAGCCTTTTACAGTTGGTCCCGAGTAGATCCGTGCACCCCCGCGCCCTGGAGTCTAACTCCGGTGAGCCGCCGCCGTCGGGACCTCGTCGCCGGCCTCAGCTCAGTCGGGAACGAGAGAGAGAAGAAAGAGAGAGAGAAAGGGGTGGGCGCGTGGCGTGTTTTGGTTAGCTCCCGAGTAGCTGTCCGACTGACATGCGGCCCCCACTGCTGCTGACGTGGTTAAGTGGGTGGGTTCACCGGGTAGCTTTTCGGGTGCTCGTTATATTTGGCGAGTCTGCTGGGTAGGGTTCGGGTGTAGTTAGCAATTAGGGTTAGGGTTAGTTAGGGGCAGAATTGTGAATAAAAATTCAAATGCTCATAACTTTTAAACCACTCGGCCAAATTTGAATATTTTTATATATTTGGAATCCTTGTGAAAAACTCTACAAGATGGCTGAATCAAAATCTTAATTTGAGCACATGCACACACTGTTATCTAGGGTAGAAGTTTAGTGGTCGTCGAGGCTCCGTAAACCCTAGGTTTTTGACCCTACCTCCGTTTCCGACGATCTTTATAGTGTTGGAAAGCTTATGAGATATCCTGTGACATGAAATAATTAAAATTGCAATAGAGTTACATGCATGACTTGATATTAGGGTTAGCTCCTTTAGTTGTCGAGCCCCGCTAAACCCTAACTCGACGAAGCGTAAGTTCCTACTCGTAACTCCAAATGGGGTGATTCCAGCGACGTTAGTTTAGTTTTCCAGAGCACTTTCGAGTCGAATATGTTTAGCTCCATAACTCTCCAACTTAAGCAAGAACTCCGAAGCCCTCGCTCGTAATTGTACATCACTTAGCTTGCATGTAAATTAGGGTAACACCATAACCTTCGCACGCTTAAAATGAATAGCCTTCACGCACTTAAACCTGACGCATGACTGAACACTCATTAGTTGCATTAGCCCCCATGCATACATGCTGATTGTTCCATTAGCACTCATTTCCGATGCTCGATTTCTTGCACTAGACCACGAAGAAGGAGACCTGCAGGCCCACGAACCGACGCAGGATCAGGAGCAGTTCTACGAAGGCAAGCAGAGCTTGTTGCATCCCCTTTTATTCCAGTATTGTCTTACTTATTTTATGATGATGCTCGTATCGTTATTACTGCACTCTGGTTAAGATTATGTCAACTAGCATGCTAGGAGGTGTATATGATATGTGTGTCTTTAATTGAAGTAATCGGATATAAAGTACACTTGAACCCTTTAAAGTAAGATGTGAGAGCCGAAGGGAAAGTGTACGATGGATAAAGTTGGTATCATTGGAGGGGCCTGTTGCGACGAGGTGTTAAGGTGGTTGTCGCGATACCAACCTGAGGTGATTCTATCGGTACAACTCCCCTTGCTACACGTGGGCGTTGGCGACAGTGATGCTGGGGTATGGTCGAGGTAAGACTAAGACCCTTGGAGCCTTGCAACCTCCAAGGGATAAGGCACTCGCTATACTCAGGGTGATCGTCTGCCGGTAACGACCCGAGAGATGAAATTGAGGTGTGGTGGTGATGGTACACTATCAATGTGGGGATCTGGATATATTGTGGTCATCGTGCCACTGTGGTCATCGTGCCACTGAGTTATATTGTGGTCATCGTGCCACTGTGGTCATCGTGCCACTGAGTTATATTGTGGTCATCGCGCCACTGTGGTCATCGTGCCACTGAGTTGGGAACCACATGTGACTAGGAGTTACCATCACACCCCCTAAGTAGAGATATCTGGAAGATTGGATTGTAGGTGACATCTATGTTCTACTTGGTGGATGAATGAATTGATTTGACCTTGTTGCGTATGTTGATATGCATCATGTTTAATAATGTTATCCTAGTATGAGTAGGACATCTAATCAAGCACGAATAAGTCTTGCGAGTACTTTGTACTCACCTAGGGCTTTCCTAGATCATTGCAGGTGAGCCAGGGGTCGAGGAATTCTTCGACGATGTTTAGTGCATTTGGCTTTATCCTTGGTTGGTGATCGGTTCGGGGAACCTCTTTTGTTGAACTACTAGTCAGCAGTTCTTAGGCTGCTGTGGGACCCTCTTTAATTCGTTTCCGCTGTTGTTTAACTCCGTACTCGGATATGTCTTAAATGCTGTAACCTTATCGTCCGTGGTGGACGACTAGTATGTTATCGTATCGTAGTGTTTTGTTGTGATGCTCAAGTTGTTTATAACAGACTGCCCATATACATTGCGTGGATGATATGAAGTATATGGGTTAGTCGTGAAGGACTACGGCCGTTCCTTGTGTTACTTTGTTGAGCGAGATCTCGGTTGAGTGACCCGCTGGCTGAGATGCTGTGCCGGCCAGGCAGGGTGTGGGTGGTTTCTACCGGGCTTTTGAGCGACCCACTAGCTTCGAGCTAGGTTAGGGTGTGGGTAGAACTGCCGGGCTCCTCCGACTCTACTCTGCACGGTAGCGTTCGTGAACGACTCTAGACCTTCACACGACTCGTGGAATTGAATGTGGCTCTGGGAAGCCCAGTCGCTTCCGGCCGGCTCGACCCAAGGTGGGGTCGGGTGTCGGATCCCTCCACTGTGGTGCGTACGGCGCAGGTACCGTGCCACCCAGTCGACGGATGCCTTCGGTCCTTGGCGACTGTTCGTTCCTCTAGTCATATTCTATTCCGGGGCCGTGACAGCTTGGTATCAGAGCCGAACTGACCGTAGGAAGCCAATTGCAGGTGGTCGTTAGTTAGGGCTCCCGCTGCGCCACTTGGCCAGAAAATTATTTAAAAAGTTAAACCCTATGTTTAAAGTCAATAAGTAGCTTGCTTTTTATTCCGTATCCCCTCATTCTTAGTTCCAAGACTCTCTTCTATTGCATTTGTTTTCATTGTGTGGCTAACCCTGTCCTCTCTAACCCCTTTTATTTGTATAGGATGGTGTATAACGTTGTGACCGACCCGCAACAGCTTGGAGGATGGGCTGCCTTGTTGTGGAGGATGTTGGAATATCTTGGAGTGCCCCCGGAAGAACTCCCTGCCTTCCATGCCAAGACTTATAAGGTTCATGGAAAGACTCACTTTTGGATGGCATGGGTCGCAGTGAAGGTCTCGGACTTGGATCAGACCTTTACATCATCTAGACCCAGTGATGAAGATGCCCGATTGGAAGCCTCAAGAAAAGCAGTTCTCCACCTACGGCATCACTTCGACGAGATCTTTCTATTTTCTCCCTTCCGTCTCATTCCCCAGATTACTGATGGAGGTGCCAGCATTAGGGTACCAGTGCCAAGTGACGACGAAGAAGATGATGAGACTGAGTTGGAGACGATCCAGCACATTGTTGATGCGGAAGTAATGCACCACAGGTTGTATCAGGATTATGGAAAGGCTACTCAAGAAGTGGAACGATTGACAAAAGTTAACCGCAAGCTTCGCATGGAGTTGCGCCGGAGATACCATGTGGCGAATGAGGATGAGTCTTGCGGCGAGAGCCCTTATGTCCCGGTGGAGGAGCCAACCCCGCCTCCACCTTGTAAGACCAACCAACCTGAGAGTTCTGGAGCGAAGCCGCGCAAAAGGATGACAGCCCGACAGTACCTTCGGCTTTTCACCCCAAGATCCTCAGAAGCAAATGCCTCGACGCCAGCCACCTCAGTTCCCACTGACGAAGCTGCACTGTCCGAAGAAGAAGAAGAAGACCCGGAAGAGCGGGTGTGGTACACCACTAGCAACCCACCATCTGGTGAGGAGTGAGATGATGCTTGGAGAATAGCAATGGAGGCTTACGAGACCTATTGGTGTGATGAAAAAGCACTAGGAAACCCTTAGAAGTGCTGTTTGGATTTAGTATCGAGTCAATGGTCTCATTTTGTAATGTAAGCCGGACCGAACCCTAGGTTTAAGAATTCTTTTGGAGGCATGTAATTGGGTATTATGGGCTGTAATTTTGGCATTTGGAAACGTTTAGTTCACCGTAAGGTGATCTAAACCGCAGCCTTAACTTATGGACTAGGGTGAACGTATTATGGCAATCCAATATCGTTCTTATCGTTGTTCTACTATTCATCTCCTCGTGAAAGTGTAGGGAACAATGCTATATGTTCATAAATACCCCACTGAACCAGTGTGAGACATTTGTTTCCGCCTCTCTAACTTTGATCCGTTCTTGCTGTTGTCCTTGACTGCAACAGAATGGCGTCTGGAACTCGTGGTGCCGCACGTGGACGCCGTGGGCGTGAGGAGGAACCAGTACCACCTCCTCCCCAACGGCCAGCCGCACCTGAAGACCGTGAGCGTGAAGGGGAACCAGTGCCACCTCCTCCTCAGCAGCCTAACATTGCGGACCTGCTGATCACTCAGAACAGAATCTTGGAGCAACTCGCGCGCAATCAAGGCGCAGCGGGTGGTCCGGTTCGCGGTAGCCTGGGAGACTTTCAACGGACCCAACCACCGACCTTTGATCAGACTGATGATCCATTAGAAGCGGATAATTGGATCAAGACAATGGAGAGAAAGCTACAGTTGGCCCATTGCCCCGAGGCCGACAAGGTCAGCTATGCCTCCCACTACCTTGAGGGAGCCGCCGCCGATTGGTGGGAGAATTTCCTCGCTATGCAAGCGGTAGGACACGTGGTCACATGGGCCGAATTCCAGACCGGATTCCGTGAGTTCCATGTCCCCGAAGAGATAATGGCACTGAAAAAGGAAGAATTCCGAAACCTCCGCCAAGGCAAGAGGCCCGTTACCCAATTCCTCCGAGAGTTCAACCATCTAGCGCGCTATGCCTCGGATGAAGTATCCACAGATGGGAAAAAGGTAGAAAAGTTCATGGGAAAGTTGAACGATGAGATGCAGGCCAAGTTGGCCACTGTCGACATGCGTAACTTTCAGTACCTTGTCGGCAAGGCCATTAAGGTGGAAGCCAAGGAAGGTATCCTTGAGAAGAACCGCAAACGTGACCGAGAAGCTCTGAAGACCGCGGCCAGCAGTTCCCAACGACCCCGGGTGTGGCAGCAGCAGCCAACCCGCCCAGCAGTGCAGTACGCCCCAAGGCCTCAGGGGTATGCTCCACGCCCACAACCGCAAGCATACCAGCCCCAGTCCCTGGGAGGATCGTCACGGCCACCGCTGGACCTAAACAAGGTGCGCTGCTTTAACTGCGGGGCAATGGGACACTTCGCCAACAACTGCCACCAACCTCGCACCGGGCATTCTTTTGCCCCAAAGGTGCAGCAAGGACAACCAGGTGGTAGCCAACCCGCTAGAGGTCAAGCTCCTCGTAAACCCCAAGTCCCCGGCCGTGGCAGAGTGAATCATATCACTGCAGATGAAGCGCAGGAGGCGCCAGAGGTGGTTTTGGGTACGCTCCCTGTCAACTCAGCTCCTGCCGTCGTTCTCTTCGATTCGGGAGCATCGCATTCATTCATATCCAGCAAATTCGTGCATGAGAACCATGTTCCTTCATCCGCATTGCATCCACCCCTCCTTATTGCAACGCCTGGATCGGAATTAAGAGCCGAGGCAGTCTGTGAGGGCGTTAAGATAGAAATTGGTGGGGAACCCTTCCTAGCCAATACAGTGGTCCTTGCATCGAAGGGGTTAGATATTATATTGGGCATGAATTGGTTAGTTCAGCACAAGGCAAGGATAGATTGTGCCAAAAGGTCGGTCTCCCTGACCGCTGTTTCCGGCAAGGAAGTGGAGTTTGTGTCGCCATCTCCCTCAGGACATCTCTTCGCCATGAGTAGCACCCCCGGCCAGGAAATAGAGCTTGTACCTGTTGTGTGCGAGTACCCGGACGTATTTCCGGAGGAATTGCCGGGTATGCCCCCGGATCGTGCCGTGGAGTTCGTCATTGACCTCCCGCCTGGAACAGCTCCTGTTTCGAGGCGACCATATAGGATATCCCCAAAGGAGTTATTGGAAATGAAGAAGCAGCTCCAGGAGCTGGAAAGCAAAGGTTTTATCAGACCCAGTTCGTCACCGTGGGGTTGTCCAGCCATGTTTGTGAAGAAGAAGGATGACAGCCTCCGAATGGTAGTCGACTATCGCCCACTGAATGAACTTACAGTGAAGAACAAGTACCCACTTCCCCGGATTGATGATCTTTTTGATCAGTTGACCGGTGCTTGTGTCTTCTCCAAGATCGACCTCAGGCTAGGCTATCACCAAATCAAGATAAGGTCCGAAGACATACCGAAGACTGCATTCACCACTCGTTATGGGTCGTATGAGTATACGGTCATGTCATTTGGATTGACCAATGCCCCCTCCACGTTCATGCAACTCATGAACTCCGTCTTCATGGAATACCTGGACCGATTTGTTGTCGTGTTCATCGATGATATTCTCATCTACTCCAAGACTGAGTCCGAGCACGAAGACCACTTGAGAATGGTACTCGGCAAGCTCCGTGAGCATCGCCTGTATGCCAAATTCTCGAAGTGCGAGTTTTGGAAGCATGAAGTCGAATTCTTGGGTCATGTCCTGTCAGCCACCGGTGTTGCAGTGGAACCTAGTAAAGTTCAAGCCGTCCAAGAATGGAAGCAACCTAAGTCGGTTACCCAGATCCGGAGTTTTCTGGGTTTGGCAGGATATTACCGCCGGTTCATCGAAGGCTTCTCTTCCATAGCCAAGCCGATGACTGAACTGTTGAAAAAGGACGCCAAGTTTGTATGGACTGACAAGTGTGAAGCAAGCTTCCAAGAGCTCAAGAAAAGATTGACATCCGCCCCAGTGCTGATCCTTCCGGACGTTGACAAGGATTTTGAAGTATATTGTGATGCGTCCCGGAATGGGCTAGGTTGTGTCCTCATGCAAGAGGGCCGTGTCGTAGCTTATGCGTCACGCCAATTGCGTCCCCACGAGGCCAACTACCCCACTCATGACCTGGAATTAGCCGCCGTGGTTCACGCTCTCAAAGTATGGCGACATTACCTCATCGGTAATCGTTGCGAAATTTACTCGGATCACAAGAGCTTGAAATATCTTTTCACCCAGCCGGATTTGAACCTTCGTCAGAGGAGATGGTTGGAACTCATTAAGGACTATGACCTAGGTTTGAACTATACACCTGGCAAAGCTAACGTTGTTGCTGATGCCCTCAGTCGGAAGGCTTATTGCAATACTACCATGATCCGGGAACAGCAACCACCACTCCATTTGGAATTTCAGCGGCTCAACCTGGAGATGGTTGAGCAGGGTTCTCTTGCCGCAATAGAGGTAAGGCCGACCCTAGAGGATCAGATCAAGGCTGCCCAGGCTCAGAACGCAGGCATCCAGAAAATCAAAGAGAAGGTGAAAAGTGGAACCACAACCTGTTTCAGCGAAGATAAGGATGGAGTACTCTGGTTTGGAAAGAGGCTGGTAGTACCCAAGAATCAGCAGCTGAAAGACCTAATTCTCCATGAGGCTCACAATTCCCCGTTGACCATTCATCCCGGGAGCACAAAGATGTACCAAGATCTCCGCCAACGATTTTGGTGGACAAGGATGAAACGGGAGATCGCTCGTTATGTAGCTGAGTGCGATATATGTCGACGAGTGAAGGCTGAGCACCAAAGACCAGCAGGCCTGCTCCAACCAATCCCAGTCCCTGAGTGGAAATGGGAAGAAATCGGAATGGACTTTGTGGTAGGTCTGCCGAGATCCCCTAAAGGTAACGATGCAGTATGGGTGATTGTGGATCGCCTCTCCAAAGTTGCTCACTTCATCCCTGTCAAGACAACGCATAAAGTGAGTCAATTAGCAAGATTGTACATCGCTCGGATTGTTTGCCTCCACGGTGTCCCCAAGCGAATCATTTCGGATCGAGGCACTCAATTTACTAGCCGATTCTGGAAGAGTCTGCAAGAAGCTATGGGAACCTCCTTGTCTTTTAGCACTGCTTTCCATCCTCAGACCGGAGGTCAGGTTGAGAGAACCAACCAGATTCTTGAAGATATGCTAAGGTCATGTGCACTAGCCTTAGGTTCCAACTGGGAGGATTGTCTACCCTATGCCGAGTTCGCATACAACAACAGTTATCAAGCCAGCCTTGGTATGGCACCTTTCGAGGTACTCTATGGAAGAAAGTGTAGAACTCCGTTAAATTGGTCCGAGACAGGGGAAAGACAGTTCTTCGGGCCTAACCCAATCGAAGAAGCCGAAGACATGGTCCAGCTCATCCGAGAACGTCTTCGCGAAGCCCAGTGCAGACAAAAGAGTTATGCAGACCCTCATCGTCGCGAAGTTACATTCCAAGTCGGAGACAGTGTATACCTGAAGGTCACACCGTTCAGAGGTGTTCGCCGCTTCGCGATGAAAGGCAAACTCGCTCCCCGATACATCGGACCCTATCGGATCTTGGCCAAAAGAGGAACCGTGGCGTACCAGCTGGAACTACCTGACTACCTATCTCGGATGCACGACGTCTTCCATGTCTCCCAGCTGAAGGCTTGTCATCGAGTCCCCGAGAGGAAGATCAATCCTGAAATCGAAGTATTACATGAAGATCTTTCTTATCGGGAGCATCCCGTGTGCATCCTCGATGAGACAGAGCGCAAGACTCGACGCCGTACCATCAAGTTTTTCAAGGTTCAGTGGAGCAATCACACCGAAGATGAAGCTACATGGGAACGAGAAGATTGGCTCAGGAAGGAGTTTCCAACATTGTTTGTCGAACGTTAGAGATCTCGGGTCGAGATCTTTTTAAGGGGGGTAGGTTTTGTAAGTCCCAAGTCTCGATTAGGGTTCATTGCATCTCATGCATACATGACATCCCCATCCACCCCACCTTTGTAAACTTTTGAAACAATGTATTGATGTATTGTCGAATACGTAAATATTTCATCCTCGGTGAGAATAGTTGCAAACACCAATCAATGTAATTGAAACTATAGAATATGTGCATATCTCATCCTTGAAAACTCAATTTGTGGAAATTAACACCAATCAATTTATTTGAAGTATCGAACCTCGATAAAAGCCCTAATAAGGGGGTGGGTCCAGTGGGTCCCACCAGTGGATCCCCCTTCCACCTTTTCCAACTTTCCCAACATTCACCACCTAAAAGTATTCCAAAACCCCCATGAAATCATAACTTGAATTGGATTTCCGAGGACAAACCCTAAAGTCCGAGAAACTAGGGTTTAGTAGATGGATAAGCTAGGTTGGTTGGAAATGCCTCAAATTTTGGAAATGGACATGAAATGGTGAATACTAGCCCCATACAAAGTTTGAGAATTTTTAAAGAACCCTACACCCTAGTCGCAGTTCAAATTGCCGATTAGGTCAAAACCCTAGAGTTGTACTGGACCCCTATTCAAATCAACTCCAATTGAGTTCAAACTTATACAGTAGCTCAAGAATAATATTATGAGGGCCTGGTAAAAATTTCAAGTCAATTGGAGAAGAAATTGTACATGAAATAACGAGAGGGGTGATCAGGGAATAAATAAAAAGAAAAAGAATAAAACCTAAACCCTAACAGACCAGGCCGAGGCCTAACGGGCCGCCTCGGCCGGCCCAGCTACCCCCGCGCGCACCCGCGCCTCTCCGCTCCCGCTGACAGCAGGGCCCCCGCTGTCAGCCTCTCCCTCCTCACTGCCGCGCGCCCGGGCCCGCTTGCCAGGGTCGTCCCCTCCACGTCGCAGCCGACGAACGGCCGGAGTGGGCGGCGCCCTGACCTTCCGACCAGCGGTCCGAGCACCTCGCCGCCATATTTAAGCTGCCATCCCGACAGCCCTTTCCTCCTCCCCCTCCATTTCCTTTTCTGGAAAACCCTAGCGCCCCCTTTCTCCTTCTCCGAGCGTCGTCTTCAGTTCCGGCCGCCGTCTCCGACGAGCAATCCAGTGAGACTCGGTGAGCTTCAGCCCCTGTTGTTCCACCCCCGAGTCTCCCCTCAACCTTCCTCACTTCTTCCCCCATCTTATTCCTCAGATCCGCACCAGGAGCTCCCCCTTCACCGTCATCTTCTCCAGCTCCGACCAGAAGCTCCGGTGAGCTCGCACGCTGGTTCCAGTGCGCCCTAGCTCCCATTTCCTAGCCCTAACGCCTCCCCTCTTTCTCCTCTACCTCCCTGACCTCTTGTCTCTGCAGATCTGCGTCTGGAACCATCTCGCCACCGGTGACCCGAAGCTCTCACCGCCGGCCCTCGTCGCCGACCACGATTCCGACCTCCCCGACCCTCTCCGACCATCGAGACAACCTCGGGGTGAGATCCCGAGCCTTTTACAGTTGGTCCCGAGTAGATCCGTGCACCCCCGCGCCCTGGAGTCTAACTCCGGTGAGCCGCCGCCGTCGGGACCTCGTCGCCGGCCTCAGCTCAGTCGGGAACGAGAGAGAGAAGAAAGAGAGAGAGAAAGGGGTGGGCGCGTGGCGTGTTTTGGTTAGCTCCCGAGTAGCTGTCCGACTGACATGCGGCCCCCACTGCTGCTGACGTGGTTAAGTGGGTGGGTTCACCGGGTAGCTTTTCGGGTGCTCGTTATATTTGGCAGTCTGCTGGGTAGGGTTCGGGTGTAGTTAGCAATTAGGGTTAGGGTTAGTTAGGGGCAGAATTGTGAATAAAAATTTCAAATGCTCATAACTTTTAAACCACTCGGCCAAATTTGAATATTTTTATATATTTGGAATCCTTGTGAAAAACTCTACAAGATGGCTGAATCAAAATCTTAATTTGAGCACATGCACACACTGTTATCTAGGGTAGAAGTTCTAGTGGTCGTCGAGGGCTCCGTAAACCCTAGGTTTTTCGACCCTACCTCCGATTCCGACGATCTTTATAGCTGTTGGAAAGCTTATGAGATATCCTATGACATGGAATCATTAAAATGCCATAGAGTTACATGCATGACTATGATATTAGGGTTAGCTCCTTTAGTTGTCGAGCCCCGCTAAACCCTAACTCGACGAAGCGTAAGTTCCTACTCGTAACTCCAAATGGGGTGATTCCAGCGACGTTAGTTTAGTTTTCCAGAGCACTTTCGAGTCGAATATGTTTAGCTCCATAACTCTCCAACTTAAGCAAGAACTCCGAAGCCCTCGCTCGTAATTGTACATCACTTAGCTTGCATGTAAATTAGGGTAACACCATAACCTTCGCAAGCTTAAAATGAATAGCCTTCACGCACTTAAACCTGACGCATGACTGAACACTCATTAGTTGCATTAGCCCCCATGCATACATGCTGATTGTTCCATTAGCACTCATTTCCCGATGCTCGATTTCTTGCACTAGACCACGAAGAAGGAGACCTGCAGGCCCACGAACCGACGCAGGATCAGGAGCAGTTCTACGAAGGCAAGCAGAGCTTGTTGCATCCCTTTTATTCCAGTATTGTCTTACTTATTTTATGATGATGCTCGTATCGTTATTACTGCACTCTGGTTAAGATTATGTCAACTAGCATGCTAGGAGGTGTATATGATATGTGTGTCTTTAATTGAAGTAATCGGATATAAAGTACACTTGAACCCTTTAAAGTAAGATGTGAGAGCCGAAGGGAAAGTGTACGATGGATAAAGTTGGTATCATTGGAGGGGCCTGTTGCGACGAGGTGTTAAGGTGGTTGTCGCGATACCAACCTGAGGTGATTCTATCGGTACAACTCCCCTTGCTACACGTGGGCGTTGGCGACAGTGATGCTGGGGTATGGTCGAGGTAAGACTAAGACCCTTGGAGCCTTGCAACCTCCAAGGGATAAGGCACTCGCTATACTCAGGGTGATCGTCTGCCGGTAACGACCCGAGAGATGAAATTGAGGTGTGGTGGTGATGGTACACTATCAATGTGGGGATCTGGATATATTGTGGTCATCGTGCCACTGTGGTCATCGTGCCACTGAGTTATATTGTGGTCATCGTGCCACTGTGGTCATCGTGCCACTGAGTTATATTGTGGTCATCGCGCCACTGTGGTCATCGTGCCACTGAGTTGGGAACCACATGTGACTAGGAGTTACCATCACACCCCCTAAGTAGAGATATCTGGAAGATTGGATTGTAGGTGACATCTATGTTCTACTTGGTGGATGAATGAATTGATTTGACCTTGTTGCGTATGTTGATATGCATCATGTTTAATAATGTTATCCTAGTATGAGTAGGACATCTAATCAAGCACGAATAAGTCTTGCGAGTACTTTGTACTCACCTAGGGCTTTCCTAGATCATTGCAGGTGAGCCAGGGGTCGAGGAATTCTTCGACGATGTTTAGTGCATTTGGCTTTATCCTTGGTTGGTGATCGGTTCGGGGAACCTCTTTTGTTGAACTACTAGTCAGCAGTTCTTAGGCTGCTGTGGGACCCTCTTTAATTCGTTTCCGCTGTTGTTTAACTCCGTACTCGGATATGTCTTAAATGCTGTAACCTTATCGTCCGTGGTGGACGACTAGTATGTTATCGTATCGTAGTGTTTTGTTGTGATGCTCAAGTTGTTTATAACAGACTGCCCATATACATTGCGTGGATGATATGAAGTATATGGGTTAGTCGTGAAGGACTACGGCCGTTCCTTGTGTTACTTTGTTGAGCGAGATCTCGGTTGAGTGACCCGCTGGCTGAGATGCTGTGCCGGCCAGGCAGGGTGTGGGTGGTTTCTACCGGGCTTTTGAGCGACCCACTAGCTTCGAGCTAGGTTAGGGTGTGGGTAGAACTGCCGGGCTCCTCCGACTCTACTCTGCACGGTAGCGTTCGTGAACGACTCTAGACCTTCACACGACTCGTGGAATTGAATGTGGCTCTGGGAAGCCCAGTCGCTTCCGGCCGGCTCGACCCAAGGTGGGGTCGGGTGTCGGATCCCTCCACTGTGGTGCGTACGGCGCAGGTACCGTGCCACCCAGTCGACGGATGCCTTCGGTCCTTGGCGACTGTTCGTTCCTCTAGTCATATTCTATTCCGGGGCCGTGACACATTCAAACACTACCTGACCTATGACATTCCCTATGTGTGGTGGATCTAGCTCAATGAAGTTCAGAACACGGCATTGCATAACCCAAGAAGAATCTATGTAGTGCGCAATCAAAGCCATGTAGCAAATATTTTGGTTTGATGTCCACAGATCACATGTCAAACTAATGCTCTCAATAGCTTTAAGACTCTTCCTAAGGAGTTCTTTTTCTGATTCATAAACCTTTATGCATTCATGTTGCATGGTCTTCCTACCAATGAACTTGTATAATGGATTCATATACCTCATCAACACATTAAACCATATGTGCTCTACCATTTTAAAAGGATATTCATGCACAATTATCATCTTAGCAATGAGCCTACGGGTTTTATCATGATCATATTGAGTAGGAACAACTGTAAAGATTTCTCGGGATCATAATCAAGTGTACCTCGAGCTACTCGCCTTTCTGCCAAGTTAAGGAAGGGACTGCACTCTGCAAATGCTATTGAGACTAGATGTCTATCCCCCTTGACTGTAAGCAAACAGAGATTTGCAATATTTGCACTTGGCCTTCTCAACAAACTTCCCTGGCTCTGTCTTAGACATAGCTTTGACCACCTTGAAATGATTCCAACAATCTGCACGTTTTGCTCTTCCTTTCCTCCCAACCTTAGCCTTAGGAGACAATGGAATACCCATCTTTCTTTTACCTCTTCTAGCTGGCGCATCATGTTGATCAATTGATACATCATGGGAAGGTTTACTCTCTGACATGATACCACTCATATCGTACTCATCTTCCTCAAAAACCTCATAGTCATCATTGTCCTACACATAAAAAGCTATCTCAGTACATAATAAAAAACTGTAATAAAAATGAGCATGAGAAACTTACTATTTAGAAATACAACGGTGCAAGTCACTCTTCTAATCCCTAACTTAGCTTTGGTCCCAATAGATCAGTCTTTCTGGACTAAACTAGACATGTAATCTTAGTCCAAATTCAACATGTTGAAACCAATACCATGCTATAAATGTCCACGTTTACACAAATATAGAAATGTCCCACTAGCAGAGCCATATTTCACAAATCAGAAATGTCCCATACTGATACTCTAAATATTTAAAACCTACTGTTCTAATCATCTTGTTTTATACCCATACTTCAAATGAAGAAGAGAAGTTCTCCTAATGTTCTCAAATCCCCCAAATCAGTTCTATGATATTTGGTGACCACAATGACAAATTAGCATTAAAGTATTATAGCATCCAAAACATTAAGCCTCCAAGCCAAAACAGTAGGTTCATCCACTAAAAATACAAAGCTCAAATGAAATCCATATTTTCTACACAATCGTTTCAACAAACATAGTTTTGGATTCCAAAGCATTACACCATTTTTGTGATTCATTCTAATGGATTACATGCTTACTAAAACAAATGCGAATGATTCTTACCGATGCCGGTGGTGATACGGACGCAGCAGAGGGCAAAGAGGTTGGCCCAGTCGGCACGACCCAGAGGTTGTCGCCGGTTAGTGGAGGCTGTGATGCCGAGCGACAAATGGACCTCGGTGACACCGCTAAAGGAGACAGGGATGCTTGAGGACGTCTTTTCCTCCGATTCTTGGACTCCAAAATTGGCTACTTCCCCATCGTGGCCGGAGATGACCCACAGCCCACAGCGAAGATGACCTCAAGCAGTGCGTGCTGAGTGAAGTGATGGAGAGCTACCGCCTCGCCGGTGCTGCGTTGGTGCCTTGGCAGTGCCTTAACGGGGCTGCACCGGTGCTGAGCGGTGCCAGCCAAAGATCAGAGCGGCAGGAGGCGCATCGCCGCGCGCTCGTCGGTCCTGTGCCTCGCCGTTCGTAGGTCCCACGCACTCGCCAGTCCCGCACCTCACTAGTGCTGTACGCTCGACGGGTGCACCGGAAGGCCTGCTCGGTTGGTGCTGCGCCTCGCTGGAGCCGCGATGGGGGTGGCACTGTAGTAGTCATGCCACCGGCTATTGGAGAATCTCGGGTAGGGCATGACCGAAGAGTAGGTTAGGGCATTGAGGAATTGAGAAGTTGGGCCGGATGTTGTTGGCGAGCTGCCATATTTTTTTTGGGCCTGCTAGATAAACGAGTTAAACGAGTAGCTCGAATACTCAGTAACTCAGCTCGTTTAACTCGTTAAGAACTCGGCTCGTTAAGCACCGAGTTCGAGCCGAGTTTCCAAGTACTCGTTTAACTCGCGAGTACTGAGTTTTAAATTCCACCCCTAAGCATGACATGCCGGACTGACCCAGCACGTCTTTCTTTCCTGGCAAGAGAAGATGCACAAAGTGGTTTCAATAGCACTAACGAAAGTAAGATTAGTATTATATGATTGGAAATAAAGTTTCACTATAAATGGAAGCAAATTGATATTATATGAATGGAAAAGCAAGTTTTAGCACAAATGGAAACAAGTTGGTATGACATGAAAAACAACTTAGAAGGAGGTACTCGTATGGAAAACAATGAAAACTAAATCCTATATGGCTTCTATTTATGTGGCAATTGAAGAGTAAACTTTATCCAAAGAGCAGTAAAAGCTAAGCTCTCCCTGACATCTATCTAAGGGGCAATTGGAAGAGGTAACTTGTCCAGGGAATGGTGTAGGCTAACCCTCCTGACATCTATCTAAGCCCAGAGAACCGGTAGATCCGTCTAGGAAACAATAAAACATAATTGCTTTTTGGCATCTATAGGACACGGGGGGTCCGTCTATTAAGTCGGTGAAAGCTAACTCCTCCTCGTCATATATCTAAGTCTCAAATGGAAGTGAAGAATGAAACTTATAGAAAAACTCTTACAAACATAATAATTCGTTATCAAAATATATTAAATATGAGTCTTCTTTCAAAGATCTTGTCACGTGGAATACATATGTTCAGATGGATCGTGAACTAGATAGTTGTTTCAAAAGATACATACCTTTCTATGTTTGGATTTAAATGTCTTTCAACTATCTGTAAAAATAGAAAAACAATGAGACAAAATGTAAATGGTATCACAACTAGTTAACTATATTTGCATGTTGGCTGAAAGACACACTGCATGTTTGCAATGACATGCAGCGATTTGGAGACCCGAAAAAGAAAACGCAGCACGCAGCAATCAACAAGTCACGGGACGGAGTCAGCTGCATCTGTCTATTTTGTGAAAAGCGACTTTCTAGATTTCGGGTTATATAAATGTGAAAGTTAAAATTACGGTTCTACATTACCAATGCCACTGTAAACGCGGCCGGCGCAAACTACAGGCTCCCTCCCGCATTTCCAAGAAGGATTATAGCCCACCAGGGTTTTAGCTCCATAGCGGCCATGGCCATCCCACCACCGCTCTTCCTCCTCCTCTAGCCTCGCGCCTACCCCGAATGGCGAGCTCCACTTCCTCCCTGCTCCTCGCGTCACCCCACTTTTCCTGCCAGATCGCCGGCCGCCCCACCCCTTCCGCAACCAAGATTCCCCCCGTCCTACCGGTCCCCGCCGTCGTCAGGATCCGTTCTTGGAGGCGCTTCGCGGCTGCCCGCTGCGAAGTCGCCCTCGTCCCGACGCGGCGGCTCCGTGCGTTGCCCCGTCGCCGGAACGCGCTGCGTGAGAAGGCCTCGCCGCTGCTGGTGGAGCACCAGGTTCGTCCACCGAACCACGGGGCCCTCGAATCCCATCACCAGTTGAACAAGAACCGTGCTTTCGTTGGTGGTACTGGAGAATTTAGGACGAGATCTTCTCTTGATCGCCACGAACCAAATTCTAGTTGTTTGGATGATCAGGCATTATCGGATCTTGCTGATAAATTGGAAATTTCTGGTTGTCTAGATGCCGTTCGAAGTGGGAATGTGGTGTCTGAGTCTAACTTGGATGGGAAGAAAGATGAGGGTGGGGATACAGAGGAGAACCATTTCTGCGGCACTGGTGCTAGGACTGGTCCTTTGTTCAGTATATATGAAGACCCACATGGCAATGTGGTGCACGTTGAGGTGGATGAGGATGAAATCATTAGCAGGAGTGCAAATGCGGAGGGAGAGGCGAGTGATGATTTGCAACCGGTATTGTCTCATCCGAGAGTAATGGCTAAGGAGTTTGAAAGTGGCGAACGCGAGGTTCCAAACAATAGTTCATTGTTTCAGTTTGTAGCAGTTCAGAAGAATAAATCATGTGTTGTGGATGCTGAGGTTTCGGTTATGCAGAGAAATGAGCCTGATTTGAGGGCTTTTGCGTGGAGTGGTTTTGCAGCATTATGTGGTGTGTGCATTGTATTCGCTGCGTGGAAGTTGATTTGGATGAACATTAAGGCTTGTTTGTCTAGGAATTTATTTGATATACTTAGGCCTGGAATGAAAGCTGGTGAATTGGACAAGGGTAACATCAAGGTAATCAGTAATGTACATAAATTTCCAGGAGATTTATTGGGAAGACCACAATTAGAAAGACATGAATTGATGAAAAACATCAAAAGAGCCAAAGAGTCGAGAGAACGGTTTTCCTTAAGGAATGTATTTAGTTGCAATACTTTTTCTAATGATGATGATGAGAATATAGCCAAGATCAGAAGAATGTTAGCTGATGTTCACACTCTAGAAGAAGGAATCCTTGAACAAAGCAATACGGGAAAAAGAAATTATGTTGTCTTTCCGTGCCCAGTAGTTGCCATCAAGGAAAAAATTTCAGCAAATAATGGTAGACAATCTGTATATCTCGATGATGTGTCAGAGTCAGACAGTAGTGAGTTATCTGATATCAGTTTGTCCAATGATATTATCAAGAAAAGTGTGGAGCAGTCTGTGGATTTGAAAAATGGAGCACCAATGATAGACATCAGTGTCAAAAAACAGTATAATGTTGGAGAAATAGAACTGCCTGAACCCACGTGTAATGATGAGAGGATAACTGATGCAAAGGATAGAACATCTGTGGTACATGCAGCAGAAAAAAAAGCGCATATTTATGACGAAGATGATCGTATTGTGGGTTCTAACAGTATCGATACCCCATCATCTGATTTTGAAAGAAAAGAACAATTTATAGACATAGATGTGAGGAATCTGGATTGCATTCAAGGAATAAAACCATCTGTGCCGTTCAGTAGTGATGAACAGATGATTTATACAAAGGATAATGCTCATCACATCAGCAATGATGTTGTTACGGAAACAGTTGATGATTTCTCACCTAATGGTATCAACATCTCATCATCTGATTCGAAAAACAACAAAGCACCCCTGGTGAGTTGTAAGAATGATCTCAATTATATGCAAGAAACTGAAGCACCCAAGACCTTTGCAAATGATGCTCAGTCTGCTCACTGCAAAGAATTTGCTCATGGTGTAAACATAATAGGTAAAGAAGCATGTAAAAATCCATTGATGGCAATATCACCTCAGGGAATCAGGGAAGAGTCTATGGATCTGATTAGACACATGCAATCCATGCAAGAACCAGAACCATCCAACCGAGACGACAAACAGATAATTTATGCAAATGGGAAAGACCATGAGATAGACATTGTGCACAATGAAACAGAGACTAGTTTGGAAACAGACAACACCTGGACACTCGATAAGGTTAGCACATCATCATTACATGCCCTGCAAGAAGAAATAGTCCAAGACAAAGGTGCAAAAATTTCAATATCAGAGAAGCGAGAGAAAATCACTTCATCCAACAAAAAGGCTAGAGCATATCTTAGAAAAAACAAAGGAAAATTACAGAAAGAAATGTGCAGTGATAAGGTACCTAAAACAAAGCTGGCTGCAGAAGGTATACCTGGAACTAGCAGTGTGGTTGGTCCATCAAATTGTGTACAGAAAACTAAAAGAGTGGCGCACAAACAGCTGAAGGAAGTGCAAAGCAATCAAGGAGTTAAAGAAAGAGTCGCAGCACAAGATGTTGCTCAAAATAGCAGCATGGTTGATCAGAAAAACAGTAGCCAGAGTGCTAAAAGGACAAGGAAAAATCAGAAAAATGCATGTCACACCCAAGGAGCTCAAACAAAAGAGGAAAATCCAGAAACAGCTCTCATGGCAAATACACCTGATGATGCACTAAGAACTGAAAATATGAAGCCTCTTGGTGGGGCAGGTTCTTCTGCGGAAATGCTACCTCCAAAGGTGACAGCAAGAAACTATTGACTTGCGAGATCCCTCGTAGTGCTGCTATTTATATGTTTCCATAAGATGTTTTTAATATGATACGCTCTCAGCATTATTTATCTGTTGTTGGGGACTCTTCATAAGGTCCTCTTTCTATAAAGTACTAGATAACAACAAAAGTGTAGAAGAATTTAAAAAGGTAGGTGTCGGATGTAAACTAATGAACTCCTGAATGTGTAGAAAATTTTGTAAGTAGGAAACTATCAATTTTTCACCACATAATTAAGAACTCTATATAACTTTGAGCGAGACAGGAACCTTGCAACAACTACCACTAAATACTGGAGCGAGCAAGTCATTCTTTATACAACCCAGGATTTGGTGGCTTTCAAAACTATACTTCAATGGCTTATTTTTTACCGCACTGTAAATCACTGGTTTGCATTGATAATAATTTAAAGAAAACATGACCTAATCCTGAAATAAAACTTGGACTGGTATTGGCCAGAAACTATTTAGTTTCTAGCGATACCAAGGAAAATAGCTGATTGCTGACTTGTCATACATAGTTCACAGTTTTTAGAAGTAATATACTTTTGGTGAGAATAAAATAGCAGGTCTCCTGCCACTATTTCAATAGTGTGAATGAGTCATCGCCTGGGCTGAATTGCTGATTCAACTAACCCTGAATCAAGCATGATAAAAACCTTCTGGTTACGGGTATTTCTGATCAGCACCAATTTGACTGTCAATAGCATATATTATGTGTGGTTTTATGTTATTTTACAGGAATGCCGAAGTTAGTTTCTGTCTATATGAGGCTAATGAAACACAAAAATTGTGAAAATACAAAGAAAAGGCGAAGTTTGATAGTCGGCCAGAATCAAATAGCCTTTCAGTTTCCTAAAAAAATAAATAGACATCCAGTTGTTTTCAAGTCTACCGCTGCTTGGATACATGGTTTTCCAGGAACAATACAAACCCAGGCTTCTCTTATTTTTTCTATCACCATTTTACTGAAGACCTTATTTCACCTAGAAGATATTTTGGAGTTTGATGTGACCTCACCTGAACCCCTCCACTAGAGAAACTCTTTTAGAAGCTGTAGTAATAACTTGGTGGGTTCTACAGTTGAATTAGCTTTTAGTTAGTTCAAATTATATTTTACCTTTACAGTTTACCTGCATGATGCTTGCAGTTTGCCATGAGTGCACTCATGCCCTATTCACGGTCCCTGACCCTGTAAGTCTGTCATTGATTAGTGACTTAAAAAAATGAAGGGGTTATTCTCTTGTATTTGTAGAGCCCTTGCCAAGTAGTTCGTTATTTCTTCAGAACATAAATAATACTAGTAATTAGTATCATATATTGTAGTTTGTTCCTGAACCCTGACGTTCCTATGTTTTTATTGAAGGATATTTTTACGGGAGCTCAGTCAAATGGGTTCACTGTCCATATGGTGAGAAAGGAAGAGTTAAAACTCAACGTTCAAACTTTTGAAGGGGTGGAGGCAGCAGTGGTAGAAACTAAAACCAATATGCATGGTGATAATGTCATGCATGAGAGATCAGATTTTAACAAATCAAAGACAAAGATGGGTGTAACCGCTGCCAAGAAGTCGACAAAGAGGTATTTTTTTCCTTGAGAATTTTCTCATTTTTAGTAAGTCAAAGATCATATGGAATGACAGTGTTATTCGTATAGCACCCACTTGTTTGAAACCGGTCATTGCACTTGCTTTACAGAAAGTCATTACTGAACCATAGTAAGTCAAGTAATTCAGGATCAAATAAAGACTCAGAGGAACCAACTGATGACTGATATGCCACCAGATTTAGGAAGTGTTTCAAGTAATGTCCTCCGCGGCTCCTCCATGCATATGGAGAGTTGCACCCAATTAATGTGCAGCAAATTTCTTGGCGAGCAATAGTGGCAGTATTGCAACATGCAGACATCAGCCGAAGAGGATAACTTCTATCGTCAATCTGAGCAACATGTTCATCTTTCTTGTTGCTGAAAGGGGATTGAGCTAAACAGGCTGCATGGCAAAAAGCTTTGTAATGTATCCAATCGGTTGATATTCCAATATTTCACGAGGACGTGATAGTTGATGGGCCCTATTCCATATCAGTTGGAACATCATTTTGAAAATTTTAGTCACCAATGGCTAAAGTCTCATACGTGTATACTGAGACCCATGTAATTGTCACATCGATTTGAAACAGAAGTAGTACCAAAATAAACTGTAAAGTTTTTTTCTGCAAAAATCAAGAAATAACTGAATAAAAATTTCAGAATTATGCAGAAATAACTGATAAGTATAATATACTTCAACAATCGCAGCCATGCCCATTTTATCCAGGTGAAAGATATTTGCGAGATAACCAATGCAAACGATCAAGTTTCAGTAAACATTCTATAGGATCCTTGTGTGGTTGCAGTAACTGTTAACTTATCAGCTTATTGCCATAGACCATACTTGGTTTCCAAAGGGAAGATGGGATCTAAAAACTTAGTCTTGTTAGGGAACCAAAAACTCACAAGCTTGACGGTATATGTTACATGGGACAGATGGACATGGAAATTTTATGGTCTGAATAATTAAAACTAACCAATACACATGTAATAGTATAATATTAACATTATAACCCAAACTAAATAACTGCAAGCTATTGAACTTTTTGCATATACACAGTGACAGCTTGAACTTTGATGAACCATCAAGCGCAGTACAATGACCATTACTCAAATGTGGATCAATACAGACACCAATACGTTGGAGTGAATTACACCACTAGTTCGTGAACTTGTGCAATTCTGCCACTAAGTTCCTAAACTTGTATATTTTTGTTTGACAAGCGATTGGAGTTGCTTAATTTTATCAACTACATCCACACCAGTGGTTCTCAAACTTGTTGAGTTCCACCACCAAGTACCTAAACTTGCATATTTGTTTGACAAGCACTTGAACTTGCTAATTTTTTCAACTACACTCATTAGTCACAAAAAATATGTCATGATGTCCTATGCAGAGAGACAACATACTTGAACTCACCCTTCGGTTTGGGCACCAGGCCAAATGGTCATTAAAAGTTTCGAATAGCTACAGTAGGATACGAATGGTGATCCCTGAAGTGTTTGTTCTAAGTATCTTATGGATATCGTAACTCTTTGCTGTTGCTCTTAGACTGCTTAATCTGTTGGTGGAATTCACTACCTGTAAATAGTGCTCCTTCGCCCTTCCACCGTTTCACGCTGTCATTGGATCATACCCCTGGTTTAAAAAAACATGGCAAGTCATGCGGCAAGCAAGCTTAGCTGGGACACTTAGTGCATCACCACATATTCCCACCGCGTAAGTTATTGGTGTACTGTGCACTCGACTGGTCCACTTAAAGAAAGCATAAGTAATCATCTTTACTATTATATAAATGTGAGGCGCTGATGGTAGCGGTATGGTGGTGGTGCATCGTCCAACTTGTTCTCTGGCATAGTAGGAAGCACACCGACTCTTGGACCTCTTATCTCATGTTTTTCTTGTGGAGTTTGTTTCTTTCCTTTATTTTCTTAACAAACCTCAACAACCACTTGTGTGCTCTTGATAGACTGAACAAACTTTCCCTTGTTTTAGGCATGTAGATATGGTAGTTTCTCACTTTCTATATTTTCTCAACAAACCAAACAACCTGTTGTGCAACTCTCAATAAACTGAAAAATCTTTTCTTTTCTTTTTTGAAAAGGTCAGATGAAATTTGATATAATAAAATATAAGAGCTGAAAGGGTTAATTATTAGTCTAAATATTTTTTATATGTTTTAAATATGAATATATTGGTGAAATCCGTAGTAATGCATGGAGCACTTAGCTACTTATAGAAAATTTCCATGTTAAGAATTTGTAACTGGCACAGCCAAAGAACTTTGACAACCTTAGGTACAGTTCAATCTCGACATATCAAGGATATGCCAGTTACAGTTGCACATTGATTGCACAAGTACTAAGAGCATGCATCTGAGCTTCTTCCTCTTGGCCATGGATCATTTATCCTTCAGATTTATTCCGCAAGCAACGGGAACATGCATCTGTGCTTTGTCCTCTTATTAGCTATGATCATTATCCTTCAAATAGTTCTGACAGCAGCTCATAAGCTTTGGAGGCTTGTTTTAATGATTTTCCAGGTATGAGCAGTAAACCTGAACAAGCTTCTTTGACACTGATTTGTGCATCTTGAGCCGGAGCAAAGGATTTTCAACTTTCCATGCCTTCTGATTCCGGTTAAGTTCTTTCAAATTCCAGGTTAAATATTTCAGTGTTGGTAGGCTAGGGAAGATTGTGATTTTGCTGGTCTTTACTTGAAAGCAATACATGGCATATTCCCAAGAAATGTTGATGAACCATGAGATGTGGTCCTTTAGTTGGTCTCTGTGCGTCAAAACCCAATCGTCTCCCAGAAGAGACCTTATCTCTGAGCCCTCCACTTGATGTAGCACAAACTGTACATTATTCACCAAAAACATGTGCCCCAACACTGCGTCTTGATATCGATAAGATTCTTTCTCAAGCATAGTTTCCAAGTGAGCGATCAAGGTAGCCACAATATCTTGCAGCGTCTCCATTGTGCTGCCTTGTATGGATGTCACACCTTCCTGTTCGTGACTGACAAGGATGATGCTCAGAGAGCTTGCCATGGTCCAGCAACATGATGTACTTCAACAGCTATTTGGTGATCTTCATGGATACCACCTCCTTGTGGGACCGCTTCAGATGTATAATCCAAGATGTATACCGCTTCAGACTCTTGCAGAATTCCTGGTAGCCTTACCAAGTGCACATAGCACAAAACCGATAAAAAACTTGCCTTCAAATCGAACCTGCAACATGCTCCTGATAGCCACTCATGCTAATTCCTAGTGCAACCGCGTTTGCACGTAGCAAACCAATCATATCACTTTGATCAAAACTGATGCATTCGATTGCCCCTCGTTGCAATTTCGCTCAAAACTCCTGCAATAGGTCAACTCCTCCACCTCGGCCTCGGCACTCGTCGGTTTGCATAGTTGCAAGCTGCTTTTGTTTTCCTTCAACAAATCATGCGTGTCTTCTGCTTCTCCCGAAGTGCCAAGTCCCGATGACTTCTCGCGTTTGAGGCCATGCAACATCTATTTGTTTGCTGCTGTCCGCTTCCGACTCAGCCTAACGGGCTCACACTGCCCTACACGATTTCCTCCGCGTGCCCGATCCGATCGCCTTTCTCGGTTACAAGCTTCTGTGCAGCGACGTCCATCAAACTTGGTGACTTCCTCCGAGACAGCGGGCCCTCGAGTTCCGCTCGAAACCTCCGATACCATTTGTTACACAATTTTGGATCTACTAAACCATCAGCGATCTAACTTCTATTATATTTTAAACCTAACTATAGAACAATATAGATTTATAAGAGGTATTAAGTCTCCTCCAAAAAACTAGCCGTTGTCCAGCATCTCTCAGTGCGCCCCATGCCTAACCACAATAATACAAGCTCATAAGAGGTCCTAGGTCTTCTCCGCCTAAAAGATTAGCCTGATAGGAGCTCGGCAACTTAATTATCAGGTATTGTCATTTCTTGGTACTTTGTTTGATATTAAAGAACATATGGTGTTACTAAAAAATACTCCCTCCGTCCACAAATGTAAGGCGTGCACGAAATTTAAGGTCTAACTTTGACCAATGATTAAATCAATACTTTTGACTTATATGACATAGTAGTGGTACCATTGGATTCATATTCAAATGTATTTTCAAATTTTATATTTTATAATTCAATATTATTGACTTAATTATGAGTCAAAGTTGAACCTTAAATTCCGTGCACGTCTTACATTTATGGACGGAGGGAGTATATTCTTTTGCTTGTTAGGAATGGAGGTCCAAGCCAAACTAAGTTGGACAAGCAATAGAGCATGAAGATAAGGAAGGATGAACAAGGCAGCCAATATATAAACAAGTTTTCACTCAAGACTTGAAGTGCTAATGCAAGTAATGATTTGGTGCCATTTAAAAAGGCTTCCCACGTCACTTTCGGGCAAAGAAGAGCTAGAGATCAAGTCCCACAAGATCTGGACTCTGATTCGGATTGCTGAGACAGTCCTAACTTCATACGACTATATCTCGAGCATACAAATTTCAATTTGGGTGATCTTGGACTCTTTGGAAAGCTTATCTCGTGCTCTTTCCAACTTATCTAACCCCACCTTCAAATTCTTCACGAGCACGATGCAATTGCCAAATTGTTTGGGGCTATCTCTGTAACTGAACACATCTTCTCTTTATATACCCCTTGGATTCTCCCTTTAGTTTTTGGGTTTCATTGAGTTGTATAGCTACTGTCACATTATTGTATCTACAAGTCGTGTAGGACTACCACCTTGTTTAGATCCTTATTACTTTCTTCTAGCTCTTCTGCCAATTTAATACTCGTAATTTCATATTGCAATTTATCATAGTTCTTACTAGTTCTTCGGTTGCTTGTAGGAACTCGAACTTCGTTGTTCAGATTGATCGTGCCTACGGCAAGGTCAATAACCATCGGAGGTTGGTTTAGCGATTTCTAAGGCGTATCGTTGCGTATGGTATAGTTGGATCATCAAGGTCAAACTCCATCGAACCGTTAGCTACCTTCATCTCACTGAAAAATTGGGTCACCGTCTCATCAAGTGGTATCAGAGTTCAAGTTGATCAGTAAGAGTTTACTGTTTTTCGTAAATTAGATCTATTTGTCCTATTGTAAAAAAAAAGCCAAAAAATAGTAGATTAGATTCATTTTCCTCTGTCCAAACCAATCTGAGGCTCGCAATTTTCATAGTAGTTCTTGCATTGTTGAACTTTTGCTGCATTGATCGTGTCGAGTTGCTGGATTAGTTAAAATTTTACTACTAGATCATAATTGGTTTTGGTTCCATCTAGCTCTTGTAGCAGGAAATCAGAGAAAGAGAGGAAGGACTCCCTGCCACGACACCAATTTCGCTACCGCGACAGCATCCCGCCCACTCATACGCTGCCACTCTTCTACCACCTGCCTGCGGTGGCTCCAACTTTGCTGCTGCAGCCGTCCATAGCTTGCCATCCACACCATCCACGTTGCCAAGGAATCATCAAGGAAAAAGAAAAGAAAAAAGAGTTCAAGTCAGCTTTTAGGTTTGCCTTGTTGGAATCAGATTGCATCTTATATCTTTTGCTCCACGATTTGGCCAACCCAAGGGGCTCCCCAATGTCCTTAAAAGCCTCCTGGACGTCCACTTCTCCTTGCTTTTGGACAAGAACTCTAAATTTAATTCGGATTCAAATTTTGTCTGAATTCAAAGGCCTTTTGGACTCAAAAATTCAAAGTGCTCCAAAACATCTGAAAAAATTCTATAAAATCAAGGGTATTCTCAGGAGTCTACCATAAAAATTTCAGCCAATTTGACTCAGCTGTCTAGGAGATATAGCCAAAAAACAAACTAGGGGTGGTGTTGTATCCTTGCCATGGCAAGAAATTCTGCCTGTTTTGCTGCCGCGACAGACTTGTGGCAGGAAGCTGAAAACTTGTTTCTTCGATAACTCTTGCTCTATTTTGAATTTTTCTGAGGTTTAAAAAATACAAAAAAAGAAAAGAATAAGAAGCCACACAAAAGGCCACTCATCAAAAGAAACTAAAAAAAACCTCAGAAGAATTCTTGCATTGCATTGCTTCTTGAGCTTGTGGTATTTTGCCTCCATTGTTTCAATATCTAGGCTTGGTTAAATTTTGCTCGCTCTAGTCCAGCAACTAGGACTAGTATTTTTGAGTATCTTTTCAACTTTGCATAGCTATTTTGATCATTTGCTATTACTTGCTACCATATTGAAGCCAACCAAGCTCCACCTTTCTATACTGTACTTTGTTCGATCACTTTGATAATCGCTATATTAATCTTTTGATCATCTTTGACACCACCATAGGCTGACAACCACTACAGCACGGTAAGGACTGGTAAGAGCTTAGTATTTGCTACAGAATTGTTGAGGTTCCTTCCACTCACACCCCAATTCCAGTAGTGATAGGAATATAAACCTATGATTTTTTTCCATTTGCTAACCATGGCAGGTGACGATGATGTTTTAACGAGCCTCACGGAGAATCTCCACAAGACCAATGAACGAATGCAAATACAGGAGAACCGCCTTAAAGCTATTGAGGATGGACAGACGACCGCTAATACTAACATTGCTTCTATTCTTGCTCGCCTTGATAATCTTGTAGGTCCTCGATACCTGCACCTCGTCTTCCGAACAATAATGGAGCACCACGTGCACGACAGGTCCCTTCACCTGCGACCAACAACACTGACGCCTCCGTTCAGCGACCAGCATCGGTGGGATAGAGCCGAGGAGGACTACAGTGCTGATTATGAAGATGAGAATGATGTCAACCACAACAACGACCGTGATCACCGTCTACAACGCTACAACCGACGTGGTATGCGGCAACCACCACCACGGCCACGGCGCAACCGTGATAGAGATGACGCATTCTCTGAGGTAAAATTCACTATTCCCCCTTATAAAGGTAAATATGATCCAGATGCAAACCTCATATGGGAGTTACTAGTTGATCAGAAATTTGCATTCCATGATTTTCCCGAGGATACACGTGTTAGGGCTACTACTAGTGAGTTTTCTAATTTTGCTTCTATTTGGTGGAGAGAACACTGTAGAGTACATCCACATAATATCCCAACCACTTGGGAAGCATTAAAACAGTTAATGCGACATCGATTGGTTCCCTCATACTATGCTAGAGATTTATTGAATAAATTGCAGTGTTTAAATCAAGGAAATAGATATGTAGAAGACTATTATCAAGAATTGCAAATTGGAATGCTACGTTGTGGTCTGGTTGAGAATGAGGAAGCTTCTATGGCTAGGTTTATGGGTGGATTAAATAGAGAGATTGCTAGTATTCTTGTTTATAAGGACTATAACTCTATGACCAGTTTATTCCACCTTGCTATACATGCTGAACATGAAGTGCAGAGATGCTTGAGACTGTGTACTAACTTTTCTGCAGGTCATGCTTCCACTTAGGTGCCACGCGCACCCGCTGCCCTGCCCACTCATACCTCTATAGCGACACCTTCGACCTTTAGATCAGCTCCAGCTCCTGCTCCTTCCAATCCAGCATCTCGTACTATGGCACAGACAAAAAATGCTTCATCAACTCCTGCTAAAAGTTCATCATCGGTGGCCTCCACGTGGAGAACAAAGGATATTCAATGCCACCGTTGCAAGAGCTTCGGCTATATCATGAAGGATTGTCCTAACAAATGTGTCTTGCTCATTCGTGAAGACGGTGAGTATGACTACGCGAGTGATCTAGATGAGGAGACCTATGCTTTGCTTGCTAAATATGAACAAGGTGACACCAAGTCTGACCAAGATGAAGAGCATGTGACCGCTGAAGATGCCGACTGGTATATGAGTATTATAGCACACCGTGTGCTTAGTGCTCAGATTGTGCGAGACAAGAAAAATCAGTGCCACAACCTCTTTCACATCAAAGGTGTCATCAAGGAGCGTTCGGTTCGTATAATCATTGATGGAGGAACTTGCAATAACTTAGCAAACATTGACATGGTGGAGAAGCTCGGTCTACCTACACAGCCATATCCACATCCTTATTACATTCAATGGTTTAATGATGGTGGCAAAGTAAAGGTAACACGCATGGTGAGAGTTCAAGTTTCCTTAGGTTCATACCATGATACTGTTGACTACGATAGTGTGCCTATGCAAGCTTGTTCTATGTTATTAGATAGGCCATGGCAGTATGATAAACAATGTATACATGATGGTAGAACTAATCAATATACTCTCACATATAAAGACAAGAAAATAGTTCTACACCCTATGTCTCATGATGATCTTGCTAGGGCTAGTAGAAATAAAAATAGAGAGCATGTTAAATATGAAAATCAGCAAGTAGTTCATGAGTTAGAGCAATTTAATAAGTTGAACGAAGCTACACCTAGCTCATCTACAAAAATAAAATTGAAAGTTGCTGCATTCTTAGCTACACGTGCTAAAATTTCAGAATTAGATTCTAGTTCTAATGCATGCTATGGACTGATTTGCAAAGAAGCTTTGTTTTCATTCGAAGATATGCCTCCTTCTTTACGTCCTGCTATTGTTAACCTTTTGCAGGAATACAGTGTTGTGTTTCCAAAAGAAATGCCACCGGGGCTGCCACCTATGAGAGGCGTTGAACACCAAATTGACTTGATTTCCAGCGCCTCGTTGCCCAACCATGCATCGTACCGCACCAATCCTGAGGAGACCAAGGAGATTTAGCGACAAGTTCAAGAACTTCTCAATAAAGGTTATGTTCGCGAATCCCTTAGTCCCTGTGTTGTTCCTGTTATTCCTGTTCCTAAGAAAGATGGTACTTGGTACATGTGTGTAGACTATAGAGCCATTAATAATATTACAATTCATTATTGTCATCTTATTCCTTGATTAGATGACATGTTTGATGAACTTAGTGGCTCAATTGTGTTCTCTAAAGTAGACTTGCAAAATGGCTACCATCAAATTCGTATAAAATTGGGTGATGAATGGAAAACAACTTTCAAAACTAAATTTGGTTTATATGAGTGGTTAGTTATGCCTTTTGGATTGACTAATGCACCCAACACTTTCATGAAATTAATGAATGAGGTTTTGCGAGCTTTCATAGGACGATTTGTGGTTGTATACTTTGATGATATTCTCATTTACAGCAAGTCATTAGATGAGCACCTAGACCATTTACGTGTTGTTTTTAATGCTCTACGTGATGCACGATTATTTGGCAACATCGAGAAGTGCACCTTTTGCACGGATCGAGTCTCTTTTCTTGGCTATGTTGTGACCCCGCAAGGAATTAAAGTTGACAAAGCTAAGGTCGAGGCGATATAGGGTTGGCCGACTCCTAAAATGGTCACACAAGTGTGGAGTTTTCTCGGACTTGCTGGTTTCTATCGGCGGTTCGTGAAGGATTTCAACACCATCGCAGCGCCGCTCAACGAGCTTACAAAGAAGGACATACCTTTTTTTTGGAGCGACACACAAGAAGACACCTTTGTGATATTAAAAGATAAGTTAACACACGCCACCTTGCTACAACTTCCTGATTTTAATAAGATGTTCGAGCTTGAATGTGATGCTAGTAGCATAGGGCTTGGTGGTGTTTTATTATAAGAAGGCAAATTGTAGCTTACTTTAATGAAAAACTCAGTGGGCCTAGTCTGAATTATTCAACTTATGACAAAGAACTTTATGCTTTAGTTTGGACTTTAGAAACATGGCAATATTATTTGTGGCCCAAGGAGTTCATTATACATTCTGATCATGAATCTTTGAAGCATATTAGAAGTCAAGCTAAACTAAACCGTAGACATGCTATGTGGGTTGAGTTCATTGAGTCTTTCCTTTATGTTATCAAACATAAAAAGGATAAAGAAATATTATTGTTGATGCATTGTCATGCCGTTATACCATGCTTTCACAACTTGACTTCAAAATTTTTGGTTTGGAGACCATTAAAGATCAATATGTGCATGATGCTGAATTTAAAGATGTATTGCAAAATTGTCAATATGGGAGAACATGGAACAAGTTCATCATTAATGATGGATTTGTGTTCCGTGCTAACAAGTTATGCATCCCAACTAGCTCCGTTCGTCTTTTGTTGTTACAAGTGGCGCATGGAGGAGGATAGATGGGTCATTTTGGCGTTAACAAGACGGAGGACGTGTTGGTTGCCCACTTCTTTTGGCCAAAGATGAGACAGGATGTTGAGAGATTCATTGCTCGCTGCACTACATGTCAAAAAGCTAAGTCACGACTTAATCCTCATGGTTTAGATATGCCTCTACCTGTTCCTAGTGTGCCTTGGGAAGATATTTCTACGGACTTTATTTTGGGGCTATCTAGAACAAAGAAGGGGAGAGATAGTATATTTGTTATCGTGGATAGATTTAGTAAGATGGCACACTTTATACCATGTCACAAAACTGATAATGCTACTGTTGTTACTGATTTATTCTTTCATGAAATTATACGCTTGCATGGTGTGCCTAATACTATTATGTCAGATCATGATACTAAATTCCTTAGCCCTTTTTGGAGAACTTTATGGGCTACATTGGGGACTAAGTTTTTATTTTCTACTACTTGTCATCCCCAAATTGATGGACAAACTGAGGTTATGAATAGAACATTGTCTACTATGCCTAGGGTTGTTTTGAAACAAAATGTGCGTATGTGGGAAGAATGTTTACCTCATATTGAGTTTGCTTATAATCGTTGGCTGCATTCTACCATTAAGATGTGCCCCTTTGAGATTGTTTATGGCTTTATACCTCGTGCACCTATTGATTTATTGCCTCTTCCATCTTCGGAGAAGGTTAATTTTGATGCCAAGCAGCGTGCTGATTTGATATTAAAATTCATGAGACAACTAAAGAGAATATTGAGCGTATGAATGATAAATATAAGCTTGCTGGTAGCCAGGGTAGGAAATATATTGTGTTTGAACCAGATGATTTAGTCTGTTGCATTGAAGAAAAGACTGTTTCCTGATTTGCGCAAGTCTAAACTAATGCCTCACGCTGATGGTCATTTCAAAGTGTTTGAAAAGATTAATGATAATGCATATAAACTTGATCTACCTAAGACTTTGGGGTTAGTCCCACATTTAACGTTGTAGATTTGAAGCCATATTTGGGTGAGGAAAATGAGATACTGTCGCGGACGACTTCAACTCAAGAAGAGGAGGATCATGAGGACATCCCCACTAATGATACAACCACAGCTTCTACATCCACCCCAAGTACCATGCCGAAAATACAAGAACTTATAACTAGGGCTCGTGCTTGGCAAATTAATTATTAGGTATTGTCATTTCTTGGTACTTCGTTTGATATTAAAGAACATATGGTGCTACCTAAATGATATGTTCTTTTGCTTGTTAGGAATGGAGGTCTGAGCCAAACTAAGTTGGATAAGCAATGGAGCATGAAGACAAGGAAGGATGAACAAGGCAGCCAATATACAAACAAGTTTTCACTCAAGACTTGAAGTGCTAATGCAAGTAATGATTTGGTGCCGTTTAAGAAGGCTTCCCACCTCACTTTCGGGCCAAGAAGAGCTAGAGATCAAGTCCCACAAGATATGGACTCTGATTCGGATTGCTGAGACTGTCCTAACTTCGTACGACTATATCTCGAGCATACGAACTCTGATTTGGGAGATCTTGGAGTCTTTGGAAAGCTTATCTCGTGCTCTTTCCAACTTATCCAGCCACATCTTCAAATTCTTCATGAGCATGACGCAATTGCCAAAACCGCTTGAGACTATCTCTGGAACGGAACACATCTTCACATCTTCTCTTTATATACCCCATAGGATTCTCCCTTTAGTTTTTGGGTTTCATTGAGTTGTATGGCTATTACTTTATTATTGCATCTACAAGTCGGGTAGGATGACTGCCTTGTTTAGATCGCCAGTGGAATCCCAATTACTTTCTTCTAGCTCTTGTGCCAATTTAATACTCGTAATTTCAGATTGTAATTTATCATAGTTCTTGATGGTTTTTTGATTACTTGCAGGAACTCGAACTTCATTGTTCAGGTTAATCGTGCGTACGACAAGGTCAATAACCATCAAAGGTTGGTTTAGCGATTGCTAAGGCGTATCGTCGCGTACAGTATAGTCGGATCATCAAGGTCAAACTCCACCAAACCGTTAGCTACCTTCGTCTCACCGAAAGATCGGGCCACCGTCTCATCAGCTACCTTCACCTTTATAAATTTTGTTCTGTCTCTGTCCACAATCGATAACCCAACAAATCTCTCCCTCACACAGTCAAACCCGAGTTCGCTAACACCAGTGTCCCAGCTCGCCAACCATGACCGGCAACCGTGAGGTCCTCAAGATTTGTTGCCATTACTCCTGATGCTATATGCGCTATCCAATTGTTAACCGTATGACTTTGACACATGCTCTAGAAAAAGTTTACCATCTTGGAATTCTGCCTACGCTCCTGCCTATAGAATTTATTTATCTGGAGATACTATTGTAGATGATGGAATTTATGTGCATATGATTTGCATTACTTGTACTAAACCGGTTGTTTCTAAACTTGCTCGTTCTGGCAATGACCACTTGCAATTATTCATCTCATCACCTTTGCAATGTCGGTATTTAATTCAAAAAATTATGTTACATATTGTCGCAATTTATGACATAGGCAATGAATTCTTGGTGCATAGGGTTTGCATTCCATGTGGTCAACTTTCTATTTTGATAAAAGATAATTTGACGCCAATGCTTCATTGTTTTGATATGACCTCCAATACTGGTGCTGAGTTTATGCCAAATATCTTGTGACATGATTATTCAAACATTAGTGCACTATCTTGCTCTAAAGTTTAGCATGGCATGGCTCCTTATTTGGGTACCAGTAATGTTTATTCACCTATATTCGGATGGTTTAATTTCAGCAAGATGTTGTGATCTTAGCATTTGATTTTCAAAAACGACCTTCGAACTAGTGATCGGTAATAATTCATTTTGGATAAATGCTTATAGGTTGCAAAATTTCTCTTTCTAATATTTCCAGGAATTACTTTATTGAAGAAATTAAAACACATCAATCCGATATGACTTCTTTTACTCAAAGCCATCATCAAACATCAAACTTAAGTTCCTTATAGACACCTTACTCGAGGATGAGTAAGAGTTTAAGCTTGGGGAGCTTGATATGTCGAATATTCTAAGTTGAATGATATCTTTTCATAGTATTTCCATTATGTATTTTAATTATTTTATATATTATTTAATAAACTGTGGACTAGTATCTCCTTTATTTTAGTGTACGCAGAAAAACACTGTAAATCAGGAAATCAAATGTATTTGGGAATGTACTGGAGGAGGAGTGCATAACATGAAAGATCGGAGCCTTGGGGGACCAGCGACAGGTGGGCACGGCACACTGTGCCGCCCTAGGATGCCGTGTGGGCCTACTTTAGCTCGACCACAGCCGCCCTTTCGCGAGGATCGTTCCTAGATTTCCCTATGAAGGATTTTCCATTTGTACATAACTTTTTGTGTTGCAAACAGCGGAGGCAAGACTAAGAATAAAGAAGGGGGAACACCACATGCATCGACAATCTTCCATCTCCACCATCACCACCCATTTTAGCAAGCCTCCATAGATTAGAACCTCTTGTACTTCATCTTCTCCATCAAGGCCTTGTTATTCTTCAAGTTATGGAACCAATCTACTATTCGTTCTTCATGATTTGCATGATGTGTGAGTAGCCTTTCGAGGCTACAAGGTGTATAGTAGTAGCTATATAGCATTCTCAATATTATTGTGATGGTCATCCATCTCCGATGCCATCAATGTTATCACTATTACCATCCATCTTCAGCGTAACCAATTATTTTCCTAGGATTAATCTTATGCATGTTTGTCATTAATAGTTTTATTTGATTATGTCTTGTGAATTGGCCATGCATGACACTAAGTGATGCCTTCTTTTGTAAGTAAATTTATTAGTCTTCTTCCAGCTCATGCCTTAATGTACGCTTCAAATTGTTGGTTAGATAAAAGATGGATTTATTTTATCTATTGCTAATAATACTAGTCTTTCATTTATTTCTCGTTAATTCGTTGTCAGTACTTTATGTTGCATAATCCCTATATCCTAGTAGCACAATTTTAGCCATTAGAACACTTTCTCTGGCACTTTTAGTATTTGTTATTTTTCTATTTTTTTGTTTATTCTGAAAATAGTTCTTATTTCCTATGTCAAGTAATCGCTCATTTTAATTATCTATTGCATCCTTGAGGTTTACAACTAATTGAGAAAGATAGTTGTACATCTCAACCTTTGCTTTTTGTTACTTTTACTGCAATTTTAGATTTGAATCTAGTGGGACTAACTACTACTTCCTCATGTGTTTGACAATCTTTCTCATCAAAAATGTTACAATTGATCCTGTGAACTTGCAGGCCATCAGGCCCTTGTTAAGAAAAATAAGTCGACTATCCTTGATACTCCTGAGTTTGAGGAGGATAATGATACCCTGGAGTATCTTGCTGTAAATCGTCTATGTGGTGATCTTACAGAAAAAGTCTTTGGTAATGCGGATGAGCAGTTGGTAGTCCAACTGAAATCATGAAAGAACAAGAGACGTGTTTTTGCAAAAAGGCGACCATGGTGGTTTCACCAAAGCATCGACTGAAAAAGGGACTACATTGGTTTCACCAAAGGGTCTGGCGAACAAAACAACTGAGATAGTTTCACCGAAGGGTTGTGCCCATGGCAAAACCAAATATAAGGGTAAACAACGAAATGTGATTTTTGGAATAGCATAAGTCTACAACACTTGCCTAAACACCATCATATCTCTGAGATGGTTCAGTAGCCTCAGTTAGATTTCTTGGCCATTCTCAAGACAATTAAACGCGACCTATCACCAGTCTGCTTGCAACATCTGAGTGGTGGTTTAGACTACGAATGGTACTGTTTGCCACCTCAGGGCACTCAGGAGGGATTTCGGTAGGAGTCAATCGAGCAATGTTAGAGGTCTGCTCAATTGAAGAGGGAGACATCTACGTCAAGTTTCGCCTTAAAAATAAGCAGGACAGTTTCAATGGATTTTAGTTGTGTTCTACGGGACAGTGCAACCTCAATTCAAGGAGTAATTCCTAGCTGAGTTGGTTCGTGTTTGTAGTCATGAGACTCTCCCTATCTTAGTAGGAGAGATTTTAATATCATGCGACGACAGGAGGAGAAGAGTAATGACAACTTCAAGGCCAGGTGGCCATTCTTGTTCAATGTTGTCATTGACGGTTTGGACCCAAGAGAAGTTGCCCTCTCCGGATGAAAATTTAGTGACCCAATTCATTGGAGGATCAAACCTATCAGAAATTGGACAAGATTCTCAAGAGTATGGACTAGCAAATGAAGTTCCCGCTAGTTATGTGCGTGCTCTTGAGTGGTTCCTATCCAACCACATACCTCTACTACTACTCGATATTGGCGCCACCATTCAGAGGGGACACCAACCTTTATTTCGCTTTGAGCTCGGTTGGCTCAATCGTGATGGTTTTGTCCAGCTGGTGATTGAGGTCTAGCAGAAGGAACAGAGGTAAGACGACCATGGAGAGATGGCAGAATAAGATTCACTCGCTAAGATAGTTTTTGAGAAGCTGGGCTCAAAACACGAGTGTGACGTATCTAAAAGAGATACAATGACTTCTCATAATTATCGATGTTTTGGACAAGAAAGCTAAAGAGGTGGGGCTGTCGCTCTCTAAGGCAGAGAAGAAACAACAATCTAATGACCAACTGACCAAACTCTCACGAGAAGAGGAGCTGAAATATTATCAGAGGGCCAAGGTCAAACACCTTTTGAGGGAGATGAAAATACAAGCAACTGTCACTTGATTGCAAATGGCAAACATAGGAAGCAACATGTATTTCAGCTTGAGCAAGATGAGAGGGTCATTAGTGATGAGACACATCTAAAGAAATACATCACTAATTACTATCGAGGACTAATCATTCTTCGATGGTTGAGTCTCTGTGGGAGGACATCCCTTGGGTGTCTAAATGGAGAATGAGATCTTAACTTAGCCACTCACTGAAGAGGAGATGAAAGCAATGATATTCCATATGGAACATAATAAAGCTGTGGGACCAGACGGATTTCTAATAGAGTTTTATTAGACTTTCTGGGATGTTATTAAGGCTGATTCGATGGCACTATTTGTTAATTTTCGTAGCGGTGTACTACCTCTTTTCAACCTGAACTTTGGTGTCATTAGCTTATTGCTGAAGAAGGAGAATGCCTCCCAAATTCAGCAATTTAGGCCAATTTGCCTCCTTAATGTCAACTTCAATTTTTTTACTTAAGTTGGCACGAATCAGATCACTGTTTCATAACGTGATACTTTTGACACACATGGTGTTTATGCCTGGTCAAAATATCATGGAGAGCTTGGTGATTTTGCACAAGACCATTCGTGAGCTACATATAAAAAATGGATGGGGTAGTGCTTAAGACCGACTTTGAAAAAGCATATGACAAAGTCAGTGGCATTTTCTTCAGCAGACACTTTGAATGAAAGGTTTCTCCCCTAAATGCTACACCTAGATCAAGAACACAGTTCAAGGGGGGAGTGCTGGCATCAAAGTTAATGATGATGTGAGACACTTTCTCCGAACGATGAAAGTTCTGTGACAAGGAGATCCCATGTCACCTATTTCAATATCGTGCTTGACATGCTGGCTGTTATCTTGGCAAGAGCCAAGGAGGATGGTCAGATTCGGGGTGTTGTGCCACATCTTGTGTACAATGGTCTATCGATTCTGCAATATTTGAATGATACTATTATAATCATGGACCAGATATTAAGCAGGCTAACAATATGAAGTTGTTGCTCTGTGTCTTTGAAGAATTGTCAAGCCTAAGGATTAATTTTCACAAGATTTAAAAATATTTTTTTGGCAAGGCAAAAGATTATGAGGACATCTGCACATAGCTGTTTAGCTGTGATGTTGGCTCTTCTCATTTTTGTACTACATACAGGAAGTTGTGTAATAGTGATTGGAGAGGAGTCGAGGATCATTTTGAAAAGTGTCTTGGTAGTTGGAAAGAAAAAAAACCTATCCTCGGGAGCTTGACTTGTCCTGATCAACACGGTCGTGAGCAGTCTTTTTTTATGATGTCTCTTTTTGAAGCGCCTAAGGGCTTGTAGAAGAAATTGGACTAATTTCACTCTAGATTTTTCTAGCAAAGTGATAGTCATAACATGCTTGCTAAATTGAGTATCTTGTATCAACCTAAAGACCAAAGCGGTTTTCATATACAAGATCTTGAGGTAAAAAAACAAATGTTTATTAAGCAAGTGGCTTTTTAAACTTCTCAATGAGGACAGAGTCTAGTAGGATCTTGCTAGAAATAAGTATTTGACAGAATCACCACTTTCACAAGCCAAAGGTAAACCAGGGGATTCCAACTTTTGGGTCAGGTTGATGAAGATCAAGGATCTGTTCTTTAGTTTTGGCACCTTTGTCGCTAAGTGTGGGTAGGAGGTTCAGTTCTGGGATGAGATCTAGATTGATGGGTAAGCTTTCAAAACTCGATACCCCTCCCTCTAATATCACCCTTAAAAGCATGCCACCGTTGCCGAAGTGATGAGTACAGTTCCTCTAAATATCTCCTTTCAGTGAGCAATCCATTGGGCCTAAATTTGAGGCCTGGAATGATTTAGTGCAATGGGTAACGGGAGTTACTCTAAGTCTAGACAGAGACATTTTTCGATGGAACCTGCATGTACACAGGTAGTTCTCAGTCCATTCCATGTATCGTGCACTAGTTCAGTCTCATGTTCAAGTTAGTAACCAACTCTTATGGTGGTTAAAGGTCCCCATAAACATATGCATATTCATGTGGTATCTCCCACATGAAGTGGTGCTAACTAAAGACAACCTAGCTAAGAGGAATTGGCATGGCAGCAAGTTGTGTTGCTTCTATAACCACGACAAGTCAATTGAACATCTCTTCTTCAAGTGCAATTTTGCTCGTGTCATATGGCAATCAGCTTAACTAGCTTTCAACCTTCCATCTCCCAATAGCATGATCAATATGAGAATTGGTTGGCAGGGCTTAGAGGAGCGTTGCACGCTCAAATCCTTATGGGAGCTTGTGTTGTGTGTTGGTATGTCAGAATGATATAGTTTTTTGATAAAAAAAAAGCTCAGCAATCCTATGTAGGTTATCTTCTTGTGTAATAGCTGGTTACAGTCGTGCTGCAATGACCGAAAGCCAAGAAGCTTATGGTGGTAGGTGGCCGACAGTTGGAGGTGGTTGCCAAAGAAGTTATGTCCCAATATGGATGGCAGTCGCATAATATGTTATGTGGAGATTAAAATAATGTATCCGCAATGATTTATGTAATCTTATATTTGCTCTTATTATCTTTGTGCCGGTGGCATATGACTTTGGACCTTTCTATTGCCTTTGTGCAGCAATCAATATAGAGACCGAAAGCTAATAAAGCTCTTCTTTTATTTAAAATTTTTTACAAACAAAACATAAAAAGGTTACATATGGTCATCTATCCATAATTGGAGTTCTGAATAATTCTTGTGCTTATCCCGATGAACAATTCATGCTTGAACTTTTGTTTACACCCATCAAAGCTAGGAAAGACATTGCTGAAGATTTGCTCATTTCAAGTGAGCCAAAGGCTCCAAGCTCCTAAAGCAATTATCTCCATGAAGAATGGCACCTGCAGATGAGCTTTGTGTGATTTCTTCCACCAGAGGCAATCCTCTAGTTTTGCTTGGGTAAATAAAAACCCAACAGGCAGCTGAAAAAAAAGGGACGGTTAAAGAAGAGGTGTCCAGAGTTTCTTCTACTTGCAAGTAACTAGGAAGTGGGAAAATAGCAATCAAAAAAAGAAGGGGCAAAATGTTATGTCTCATCTAACAACAGCTCTTTTGAAGCCAGTTGGTAGGGGGTTTAGTATAAGATGAGGCAATCATTTGCTTGTAAGCTCGCCAGCAGAAGTAAAGGCTGTTACCCCAAATATAACTCCATTACCAAATTAGCAATGCATGGGATCCAAAGACAATTTTAGTAAACAAGAACAGCGCATGTATATATTGCAAGCTTTGCCTGTAAGCCCTCGAGGAGTAAAGGATGTTACCCCAAATATAACTCCATTACCAAATTAGCAATGCATCGTATCCTAAGACAATTATAGTCATGGGAGCTAGGTCCTTGGTTAGCTTTAAAAATATGAACATATTAGAAGGATATATTTGTAATTTATTATTCTTACAAGTACCTCCTTGTAATGAATCTGGTGTAATAATTTTGGGTACTTAATCCACAGGTACCCATCTTGCTGAATTCTTTTGGTAATGTCGGTTTGGGTCTACTCCTTCTGACAAAAATAAAGGGAAAACCATCTCGCTGAACCAACTAATCAAGAGGCAGCATCGGACACCTCCTCGGCCCACGTGATCCTGTTCGATGGGTCAAATCATGTCATCTCTAGAAGCCTCCACATTCCCCTTTCACTTTCTTCTCCCCTTCCCAAAGAACCGCTTCTCTCTATATCTATCCATCTATCTATCTACCTCCAAAACTTCACATGCCGCTCGATGCATATGCCATCTCTCATCTCCATCGCCTCCACGTGCTGCTCTCTCTCCCTCCCAAGCACCCAGCGATGCCTCTCTCAACCTCCCAAGCTCCTAGGTATGTTGGTGCCCATCTCCCTCGTCACCTTGTGCTTTCACCAAGGAAGGTGACGCTGAGGAACATGCTCAGAAGACATCGTTGTCCAGGAAGGGGATTGAAGCCTCGACGTCTCACCGGTTACCTCGCTGGTGGCAGGCGGGGTGGAGGAATAGAGTGGAGTTGGCAAGCCGGGTGTATGTTGCATAGAAATTTATTTTACATTGTAGTAGGTTTATTTTCAAATTAGAGGCATAAGATTTGCCTCGATTCATTGATCAAGAGAGAGGTTTTTTTATAGAGACGGAAACAATAAAATAAAAAGACCCCGTAGCGGCGAAGATGCCGCCCCGGCTTCCACAAAAGCCTACTCTGGCGGCATGATCATCTCCAGATGCCTAGCTCCTGCGGTAGCCCACATGGATGCCTCCCCCTTTGATTCTCTCGAAAATAGTAGCGGGCATGGAGGCAGCGTTATGGAAAACTCATGTGTTCCTCTCAATCCAAAGTTCCCACGACACGAGCACAAGCAAGGAACGAACAGCCTTCTACGGATATGATCTATATGTCGCAAGATGGGTCCACCATTGCTGAACCGTATCATTTGTAGTCCATAGCAGTGGGTCAATGCCCTAGATCTCCAGCCATACAAGGACCATGTTCCACACCCTGACTGAGAACCGACACTAAAAAAGAAGATGCGCCGCTGTCTCCTGCTCACGCTTGGAAAGAGGGCAAAGCCCATAGTTTGTCCATCCTCGATGCTAAAGGCGGTCCGTCATCCATATTCTATTCTTGATGATGACCCATGCAAAAAATTGCATTTCGGAGGTGCCCAGTTTTTCCAAATTATTGTTTTCAATGGTATCGTAACTGCCCCAGCGAATTGCGCCTTGTAGGCAAAGGTTGCCGAGTACTTTCCTAACGCCGAAAGCTTCCACTGAATTGTGTCGGGTGTGTCGTTGTCCAGCGAGATCGTGTTAATCTTCTCCCAAAGGGTAACAAACTCAGAGAGGGGGTGAACCGTTAGGCCCTCCATGGTGTCGATCAGACTGATCCATGTATGGTTATGCAAGGCATTCTTCACTAAAATCTTTTTCCTCTTGGAGGTAGAAAAAATCAAAGGTGTCAAATCCTTGGGTCTAGCGCCCTACAGCTATGGTGCTTCCTAGAATCGGGCAGTTTTCCCATTTCCCATAGTTGATCTCTGTGGCGGCATAGAAAAGGTCCATATCTGCCTCATCGCACGGGTTACCATACCAACCCAAGTCCTTGCTCGGTCCCTCCATTCAAGCCAGGACCAACACAAGCGTAGAGCTATGGCAAACTTCTGGAGGTCGAGGACGCCCAATCCTCCACAGTCAATAGGGTAGAAAACCACCTTCTAGTTAACCTTGCAATTAGCTCCAGAAGCAATGTCAGTTCCCGTCCAAAGGAAGGCGTGTCTCATTTTGTCAATGTTGGAGAGGACGCCCGCTGGAATGACGAGTGGTATGAGGTGATAAATGGCTTGTGAAGTGCGCACTGATTTGACCAGAATACCTCTACCAGCCGCAGTCAAATGCTTGCCTTTCCAAGTTGTGAGGCGCGCCACCACCTTATCCTCCAGGTGTTGGAATTCGACCCTCTTTAGTCTCCTAATTGACAGCGGAAGACTGAGGTAATGCATCGGGAAGGAGGTGCGTACCGTTGGGTAGCTCTGCAACATGTCTGTCAAGCTCATGTGTCCACACCGAATTGGAACCACCACACTCTTTTGAAAGTTTGTCACCAATCCTGTGGCGTCCCCAAAAAACTTCAAAATCTGAGTGAGACACATGACATCTTCTGTAATGGGGCCCAGAAAGATAACAGCATTGTCAGCGTAAATGGAGGTTTGGAAAATAGCGTCACGTCCATGCAAGCGTTGCAGGAGACCCAGCTCGGTGGCGACGTCTAGACTGCGCTGCAAGGGGTCGATGGCGAGGACAAAAAGGAGTGGCAAAGCGGGTCCACGTGCCTGAGCCCGTGACCATGTCGGATAGGTGCGCCAGGCACCCCGTTGAGAATCACAATAGAGGAGGACGAGGAAAGGAGGGCTGCAATCCAATCGTGAAATCTAGTAGGAAATCCCCTCACATGAAGTAATTCAAGGATGTGGTCCCACCTCATAGAGTCGAAGGCATTTCTGATATCGAGCTTGAAGAGCAGAGTTGGCATTTTAGAACAGTGCCTTTTTCTAGCCAAATTGCGCACATACAAGAATTTGTCATGAATACATCTGGAATTTATGAAGGCACTCTGCGAGCGAGAGATGAGCATCTGCATGTGTGGTGCCAGGCGTAGGGCCAAAACCTTTGTAATGATTTTTGCAATTGCATGAATTAAGCTGATTGGGCGATAATTTGTAATTTCCTCGGCTCCCTCTTTCTTTGGCAGCAAGATTGTATTTGCGGAGTTTAACCACTAGAAGTTCTCCAGGTGTAAATTTGAAACCCGGTGGATGACATCCATGATCTCTTTCTTTACCATCTTCCAGCAAGCCTTAAAGAAGGCTCCTGTAAACCCATCCGGTCCTTATGCCTTGTCATCCGGCATGAGGGAGATGGATGAATGACTTCACTTTCCTGGAAGGGCCGGTCGATATTCTGCAAGTGGCACTAGCCCAAGCCAAGTGCCTCGCGGTTGAGCTCAACATTCTGATGGGATTCGTAGCATAGAAAACAAAAAATTTCCTACGAGATGCAAACGAAAACCTAGATCCAATCTAGAAAACCAAGATCCAATCTAGAAGAAGCTTGCAACGAGAGACAGATCATATTTACATACCCTCGACGAACACGTCAACGCAGCGGAGAATTTGACCGTTGTCGATGAAGCCCGCAGCCTCCCGCAGCTAGGTTATACCTCCCAGCCGCGAGAGGGATCTTCTCGTGTTCCAATCCGATCAAGCACCGCAACGAGCGGCACCTCCGAGATGTGCACACGTACGGCTCGATGACGTCTCCTCCTTCTTGATCCAGCAAGGTGAGGTGGAGAGGTAGATGAGATCTCCAGCAGCACGACGGTGTGGTGGTGGATGTGGTGGAGAAATTCCTGCAGGGCTTCGCCTAAGCAGCTGCGGGAGAGGAGTAGATGGGAGAGAGGGAGGGGCTGGCGGCTAGGGTTCAAGGGGGGCTGCGCCCAGCCCTCCCCCCCTTTATATAGGCTCGGTACTGTTCACGTGAACAGTACGTGAACAGTAACTTGCCTTCCAAGTTCCCCTTTTTCCTTTATCTTATCTCTCCTATTTTTAAGGGATATCGATCTTATCCATCTAGGAAGGGGGGTTACTGTTCACGTGACACTATTCACATGTGTACTGTTCATGCAGTACCCTTGGTCCATGTGGACCCCTCCGGGATAAGTGGGCCCTACTCTAGAACCCTCCGGAACCTTCTAGAACTTCTCCGGAACTCTGCCGGAAAAAATCCCGAACCTTTCTGAAACCCTAAAAATACTTTCCCATATATGAAATTGTATCTCCGGACCATTCCGGAGCTCCTCGTGACGTCCTGGATCCCATCCGAGACTCCGAACAAAATTTCGGTCTCACCATATTAATATCTCATTCTCTACCCTAGCATCAACGAACCTTAAGTGTGTGACCCTACGGGTTCGGGAATATGCGGACATGATCGAGACACCTCTCCGATCAATAATCAATAGCGGGACCATGGATGTCCATATTGATTCCCACATATTCAACGAATATCATTTATCGGTTGAACCACGATGTCGAATGTTCCATTCCTTTGTCTCACGATATTTTACTTGCCCGAGATTTGATCGTCGGTATCACCATACCTAGTTCAATCTCGTTTCCTGGTAAGTACTCTTTACTCGTTCCATAATACAACATCCTCTGTGACTAACTCCTTAGTCCCTTGCTTGCAAGCGATATCGAATGTGCATTACCGAGTGGGCCCAGAGAATATCTCTCCGTCACGTGGATGGACAAATCTCACTCTTGATACATGCAACCCAACAAGTACTTTTCGAGATACCTGAAAGACACCTTTATGATCACCCTGTTACGGCGTGATGGTTGATGCCCTCAAAGCATTCTTCCGGTACTAGGGAGTGGCATTATCTCATGGTCGAAGGACTAGAACATTTAACATATGATAGCTGAAGCAAATAAAACTTAGTGACACGATCAAATTGCTATGCTCAACTTGGGTCTATCCATCACATCATTCTCCTAATGATATGACTTTGTTATTAATTAACAACTCATGTTCATGGTTAGGAGACCTTAACCATCAATTAATCAACAAGCTAGTGTTAGAGGATCACTAGGGACACGGTGTTGTTTATATAACCACACAAGTAATAATTTTTCCAATTAATACAATTATAGCATGGAGAATAAACTTTATCATGAATTTGAAATATGACAAATAACAACTTTATTTATTGCCTCTAGGGCATATTTCCAACAGTCTCCCACTTGCACTAGAGTCAATAATCTAGTTTACATTGGTAAAGGTCTAACACCCATGGACTCCTGGTGCTGATCATGTTTTGCTCGTGGAAGAGGTTTAGTCAACGGGTCCGCCACATTCAGATCCGTATGTACTTTGCAAATCTTTATGTCACCTTCTTTGACATACTCACGAATGGTGTGAAAGCGGCGCTTGATGTGCTTGGAATTCTTGTGAGACCTTGGCTCTTTGGCGTTCGCTATGGCACCAGTGTTGTCACAGTAGATAGCCATAGGGTCTAACGCGCTAGGAACCACACCAAGTTCAATCATGAACTCTCTCATCCAGACATCTTCTTGTGCTGCTTCAGCAGCAGCCACATACTCCGCTTCAGTTGTAGATGCCGCGATGACGCTCTGCTTCGAGCTTCTCCAGCTCACTGCTGCACCATTCAAAATGAATACATATCCTGATTGAGATTTAGAGTCATCTATGTCTGTGTTGAAGCTAGCATCGACGTAACCCTTTACGACAAGCTCTTCATCACCACCATAGACTAGAAACATGTCCTTAGTCCTCTTCAGGTACTTAAGGATATTCTTAACTGCTGTCCAGTGTTCCACTCCTGGATCACTCTGGTATCTGCTCGTCAAACTAAGAGCATGGGACACATCCGGTCTAGTACACAGCATGGCATACATGATAGAGCCTATGGCCGAGGCATAGGGGATATTACTCATCTTTTCTCTATCTTCTGCCGTAGCCGGACACTGAGCCTTGCTCAATATCTTACCTTGCAACATGGGCAAGAACCCTTTCTTTGACTCATCCATTCTGAACTTCTTCAGAACCTTGTCAAGGTATGTGCTTTGATTAAGTGCTATCAGGCGTTTTGACCTATCTCTATAGATCTTAATGCCTAATATGTAAGCAGCTTCACCAAGGTCTTTCATTGAAAAATTCTTATTCAAATAACCTTTTACACTTTCAAGAAGTTCTATATCATTTCCAATCAATAATATGTCATCCACATATAATACCAGAAATGCTACAGAGCTCCCACTCACTTTCTTGTAAATACAAGCCTCCTTGTAATTTTGGACAAATCCAAAACCTTTGATCACCTCATCAAATCGAAGGTTCCAACTCCGGGATGCTTGCTTCAGTCCATAGATGGAACGCTGAAGTTTGCATACTTTACCAGCATCCTTAGGATCGACAAAACCTTCGGGTTGCACCATGTACAACTCTTCCTCAATGTTACCATTAAGGAACGCAGTTTTGACATCCATCTGCCAAATTTCATAATCGAAAAATGTAGCAATTGCTAGTAGAATCCGAACAGACTTTAGCATCGCTACCGGTGAGAAGGTCTCATCGTAGTCAACTCCTTGAATTTGTCGAAACCCTTTTGCGACAAGTCGAGCTTTATAGACGGTCACATTACCATCAGCGTCTGTTTTCTTCTTAAAGATCCATTTGTTCTCAACGGTCCTCCGACCATCAGGGAGGTCAACCAAAGTCCACACTTGGTTATCATACATGGATCCCATTTCGGATTTCATGGCGTCTAGCCATTTCTTGGAGTCTGGGCCCATCATCGCTTCCTCATAGTTCGCGGGTTCGTCGTTGTCCAACAACAAGACATTCATGACAGGATTACCGTACCATTCAGGAGCGGTACGTGTCCTAGTCGACCTGCGAAGTTCAGTAGCAGCCTCGTTTGAAGTTTCATGATCATCATCATTAGCTTCCTCTCTAGGTGGTGAAGGCTGCACTGGAACATCTTCCGTCGCTGCGCCACTCTCCAATTCGAGAGAAGGTTCATCAACCTCGTTCAGCTCTACTTTCCTCCCACTCACTTCTTTCGAGAGAAACTTCTCAAGAAAGGATCCATTCTTGGCAACAAAGACTTTGCCCTCGGATCTGTGATAGAAGGTATACCCAATTGTTTCTTTAGGGTATCCTATGAAGACACATTTTTCCGCTTTGGTTTCGAGCTTATCAGGCTATAACTTCTTTACATAAGCATCGCATCCCCAAACTTTAAGAAACGATATCTTAGGCTTTTTACCATACCATAACTCATATGGAGTCGTTTCAACGGATTTTGATGGAGCCCTATTTAAAGTGAATGCGGCTGTCTCTAATGCATAACCCCAAAACGATAGTGGCAGATCGGTAAGAGACATCATAGACCGCACCATATCCAATAGAGTGCGATTACGACGTTCGGACACACCATTGCGCTGTGGTGTTCCTGCTGGCGTGAGTTGTTGAACAATTCCACACTTCTTCAAATGCATACCAAACTCGTAACTCAAATATTCACCTCCACGATCAGATCGTAGAAACTTAATTTTCTTGTTACGATGATTTTCTACTTCACTCTGAAATTCTTTGAACTTTTCAAACGTTTCAGACTTGTGTTTCATTAAGTAAATATACCCATATCTACTTAAATCATCCGTGAAGGTTAGGAAATAACGATATCCACCGCGCGTAGAAGAACTCATTGGTCCACACACATCAGTATGTATGATTTCCAACAATTCACTTGCTCGCTCCATTGTTCCAGAGAACGGGGTTCTAGTCATCTTGCCCATAAGGCATGGTTCACATGTATCAAATGATTCAAAGTCAAGTGATTCCAGAAGTCCATTAGAATGAAGCTTCTTCATGCGATCTACACCAATATGACCTAAACGGCAGTGCCACAAGTATGTGGTATTATCACTATTTACTTTGCATCTTTTGGCATCAATATTATGAACATGTGTGTCACTACAATCGAGATTTAACAAGAATAAACCATTCACAATGGGTGCATGACCATAAAAGATATTACTCATATAAATAGAACAACCATTATTCTCAGACTTAAATGAATAACCGTCTCGCAATAAACAAGATCCAGATATAATGTTCATGCTTAACGCAGGCACCAAATAACAATTATTGAGGTTTAAAACTAATCCCGAAGGTAGACGTAGAGGGAGCGTGCCGACGGCGATCACATCAACCTTGGAGCCATTTCCAACGCGCATCGTCACCTCATCCCTTGCTAGTCTTCGTTTATTCTGCAGCTCCTATTTCGAGTTACAAATATTAGCAACCGAACCAGTATCAAATACCCAGGCACTACTACGAGTACTAGTAAGGTAAACATCAATAACATGTATATCAAATATACCTTTCTTCTTGATGTTGCCAGCCTTCAAATCTGCCAAGTACTTGGGGCAGTTACGCTTCCAGTGGCCACTCTCCTTGCAATGGAAGCACTCAGTGTCAGGTTTAGGGCCAGCCTTGGGTTTCTTCACGGGAGTGGCAACTTTCTTGCCACCCTTCTTGAAGTTTCCCTTCTTGCCCTTCTTCTTGAAACTGGTGGTCTTATTGACCATCAACACTTGATGTTCCTTCTTGATTTCCACATCAGCAGCTTTCAGCATCGCGAACAGTTCGGGAAGCGTCTTCTGCATGCCTTGCATATTATAGTTCATCACAAAGCTCTTGTAGCTTGGTGGCAGTGACTGGAGAACCCTGTCAATCCCTAATTGATTGGGAATGACTACACCCAACTGACTTAGGCGATCGGCGTACCCAGACATTTTGAGTACGTGCTCACTGACGGAGCTGTTCTCCTCCATCTTACAGTTAAAGAACTTCTCAGAGGCTTCATAGCTCTCCACACGGGCATGAGTCTGAAATATCACTTTCAGTTCCTCAATCATCTCATATGCCCCGTGTTTCTCAAAACGTTTTTGGAGATCAGGTTCTAAACCGTACAAAATGGCGCACTGAACTATCGTGTGGTCATCTTTGCGAGATTGATAGACATTCCTGACATCCTCAGGAGCGTCATTAGCAGGGGCCTGACCCAGCGTTGCATCAAGGACATAAGCCTTCTGTGCAGCAGTGAGGATGATCCTCAGATTGCGGTACCAGTCCGCGAAGTTGCTTCCATTGGATTTCAGTTTCTCTTTCTCTAGGAACGCATTAAAATTGAGCGACGGAGCTACGGGGCTAGCCATTGATCTACAACATATTTGCAAAGGCATTTAGACTATGTTCATGATAATTAGTTCAAATTAATCAAATTACTAATGAACTCCCACTAAACTCAACATCCCTCAAGTTGTTTAGTGATACATGATCCAAATCCACTATCCCAAGTCCGATCATCACGTGAGATGGGGTAATTTCAATGGTGAACATCAACATGTTGATCATATCATCCATATGACTCATGTTTAACCTTTCGGTTCGATGTGTTCCGAGGCCATGTCTGTACATGCTAGGCTCGTCAAGCTAACCAAAGTATTTCCGCATGTGTAAAACTGGCTTACACCCGTTGTATGTGAGCGTAGAGTTTATCACACCCGATCATCACGAGGTGCTTCAAAACGACGAACTTTCGCAACGGTGCATACTAAGGGAGAACACATTTTATCTTGATATTAGTGTGAGGAATCATCTTATAATGCTACCGCCGTACTAAGCAAAATAAGATGCATAAAAAGGATAAACATCACATGCAAGAATAATGTGACATGGTATAGCCTTTTCTTCTTTTGCGCCTTTGATCTCCATCTCCAACGCACCGGCACGATCTCCATCATCACCAGCATGACGCCTAACTCCTTGGGCGTCGCACATGATAGTCACCACCACGTGTTGCAACTACAACTGTTGCTACCACTAGCGATAAAGTAATGCAATTACATGGCGTTTGGAGTTGACACGCAGGTCATACAATAAATATTAAAGACAACCATGTGGCTCCTGCCGGTTGCCGTACTCATCGACATGCAAGCCATGAAATATTACAAAACATGATCATCTCATACATCACATATATCACATCACATCTTGGCTATACCACATCACATGCCCCCTGCAAAAACAAGTTAGACGTCTCTACTTATTGTTTGCAAGTTTTACGTGGCTTCTAGGGGTTGTATACAAGAACCATTCTTACCTACGCAAAGCCACAACGTGGATTCAATTATTGCTATAAACTTTTCCAAGCCTCCCGTTGCAAATTAGATTTCACTATAGCAAGAGAGACAGACACCCGCCAGCTGCTTATGCAATACAAGTTGCATGTCGAGCGCAGAACCGGTCTCATGTGCGAGGACATGTAAAGTTAGTCCGGGCCGCTTCATCTTGCTATCCCGCAAAATCCAAAGTGCACGAAAAGAGGTAGCAACAAGAGAATCAACGCCCACAATCCAATTGTGTTCTACTCGTACAAAGCATCTACGCATAGATCTAGCTCTGATACCACTGATGGGATTCGTAGCATAGAAAACAAAAATTTTCCTACGAGATGCAAACGAAAACCTAGATCCAATCTAGAAAACCTAGAAGAAGCTTGCAACGAGAGACAGATCATATTTACATACCCTCGACGAACACGTCAACGCAGCGGAGAATTTGACCGTTGTCGATGAAGCCCGCAGCCTCCCGCAGCTAGGTTATACCTCCCAGCCGCGAGAGGGATCTTCTCGTGTTCCAATCCGATCAAGCACCGCAACGAGCGGCACCTCCGAGATGTGCACACGTACGGCTTGATGACGTCTCCTCCTTCTTGATCCAGCAAGGTGAGGTGGAGAGGTAGATGAGATCTCCAGCAGCACGACGGTGTGGTGGTGGATGTGGTGGAGAAATTCCTGCAGGGCTTCGCCTAAGCAGCTGCGGGAGAGGAGTAGATGGGAGAGAGGGAGGGGCTGGCGGCTAGGGTTCAAGGGGGGCTGCGCCCAGCCCTCCCCCCCTTTATATAGGCTCGGTACTGTTCACGTGAACAGTACGTGAACAGTAACTTGCCTTCCAAGTTCTCCTTTTTCCTTTATCTTATCTCTCCTATTTTTAAGGGATATCGATCTTATCCATCTAGGAAGGGGGGTTACTGTTCACGTGACACTATTCACGTGTGTACTGTTCATGCAGTACCCTTGGTCCATGTGGACCCCTCCGGGATAAGTGGGCCCTACTCTAGAACCCTCCGGAACCTTCTAGAACTTCTCCGGAACTCTGCCGGAAAAAATCCCGAACCTTTCTGAAACCCTAAAAATATTTTCCCATATATGAAATTGTATCTCCGGACCATTCCGGAGCTCCTCGTGACGTCCTGGATCCCATCCGAGACTCCAAACAAAACTTCGGTCTCACCATATTAATATCTCATTCTCTACCCTAGCATCAACGAACCTTAAGTGTGTGACCCTACGGGTTCGGGAATATGCGGACATGATCGAGACACCTCTCCGATCAATAATCAATAGCGGGACCATGGATGTCCATATTGATTCCCACATATTCAACGAATATCATTTATCGGTTGAACCACGATGTCGAATGTTCCATTCCTTTGTCTCACGATATTTTACTTGCCCGAGATTTGATCGTCGGTATCACCATACCTAGTTCAATCTCGTTTCCTGGTAAGTACTCTTTACTCGTTCCGTAATACAACATCCTCTGTGACTAACTCCTTAGTCCCTTGCTTGCAAGCGATATCGAATGTGCATTACCGAGTGGGCCCAGAGAATATCTCTCCGTCACGTGGATGGACAAATCCCACTCTTGATACATGCAACCCAACAAGTACTTTCCGAGATACCTGAAAGACACATTTATAATCATCCTGTTACGGCGTGATGGTTGATGCCCTCAAAGCATTCTTCCGGTACTAGAGAGTGGCATTATCTCATGGTCGAAGGACTAGAACATTTAACATATGATAGCTGAAGCAAATAAAACTTAGTGACATGATCAAATTGCTACGCTCAACTTGGGTCTATCCATCACATCATTCTCCTAATGATATGACCTTGTTATTAATTAACAACTCATGTTCATGGTTAGGAAACCTTAACCATCAATTAATCAACAAGCTAGTGTTAGAGGATCACTAGGGACACGGTGTTGTTTATATAACCACACAAGTAATAATGTTTCCAATTAATACAATTATAGCATGGAGAATAAACTTTATCATGAACTTGAAATATGACAAATAACAACTTTATTTATTGCCTCTAGGGCATATTTCCAACACATTCCTAGGTTGACCTCTCTGGATGAGTTGAGAAAAATGTGTCTGCACAATATCCTTCTTCCCAGCATGGTCGTGACCCACCCATTATTGTGCTTGATGCGATGTATATGGTTTTTCGTTCTTCTTGCATTTTCTCAGATGTGGAAGAACTCTGTATTAGTGTTGCCTTCCTTCAATTTTTGAACTCTTGCTCTTTATTTCTTCCTAGCATGTTCAAGAACCGCTAGGCTAATTGCTTGTCTCTTAAGTCTCTTCCTTAGGTCGCTCTCATCAAGCGACAAGGCCCTCGATTCCTGTGCACCTCCAGATGATGGATGACTAGAAGGCCCATGTGCAGTTGGCACTTAGCATCAGAGAAAAGACGACGACTCCAAGTCCTGAGGCACCGTCCTGTTAGCTAAAGCTTGTGGAAAAGAATCTAACACGGCTCCGCATGAGGTGTGTGCTCGCTCTAGGCGTGTTGAACAACCTGATGGAAGCCTGGCATCGAAAGCCAGAAGTTCTCAAATTTGAAAGGTCTAGGCCGATGAGGTCCCCTGTCATCTGCTAGAAGAAGTGGGCAGTGATTCGACAGTGAAGATGATAGCGCGTGCAAAACATGAGAGTAAAAAAAATGTCCCACTCATCATTGCAAAAGAAGCTATCAAGCTTGCACAGCGTTGGGTTCTCCCACTCACTGCTCCAGGTGAACCTCCTATTTTGCAAGTGAATTTCTCTTAGCCCACAGCTATCCATAGTCGCGCGGAACCAGTTTAGCCTACTACCGTTGATGTTCCTCTTATTTTTATCCCTTGCCTGGTAGATCTGATTGAAGTCCCCAAGGGCCAGCCACTTTTGTCCCGTTCCTTGCCTGTGGCCAAGTAGCTCTATGAAGAAGAGATCTTTAAGAGGCGAGGTAGTCGGGCCATAAATGGAGGTTAGCTTGGATGAAGCGTCACTATTGTTAGCCATTGAGATCCAAGCCGATAAGCAGTAAGCACCAAATTGGATGTTAAAGACATCGACAGCGTCACAATCCCAAAGCATAAGGATCTCTCCTCTCGTACCCGTGGCTGGCCATTGTGCAAAAGGCCTGAGGCGACTCCCACCAAGAGAGCTAGAAGTGAAAGAGTCGACATCTTCTAGCTTCGTTTCCTAAAAACAAACAATATGGCATTAGGAAGCCGCAAGCGTCTCATGCACCGTGGCCCTTCTGTGAGGACAGTTGAACCCCTGCACATTCCATCTCAGGAAATTGATAGGTTGTTCAATCATTGATACAAGGGCACGGCACCATGGGGACAAACGAGGTTCTTAACAAGATACATCTCAGCTTAATTCGTAGACAAAATAGAACGAACAAGAAGTCAGGAGCATACAACTCCACCCACGCACAGCAGTTCCACACATGACTTGCTCCAACCAATCCCAGGGAGAACAACCTGAGGACAGGAGGAGGGGCAAGTAGTTCCACACACACAATAACAAAAGGATTGCCAGGCACAGCAACCCACCAACATCCTCCCACACAGGGGACCAATCTACCTAAAGAGCTAACATGAGTAACCAGCAGAACTCGACAACAAACCATGAGCTACACCTAAGCGGAGCTAAACATTTATAGCTGTGTTCTTCATCACGGTGTTGCCACTACCATGCTAAGATGTTGCGGTGCTGCCATGAAGAGTCTACGCGGTGACGTTGCTTGGAGTCGCCACCACCAAAGCATCGGCCTCGTGGTTGAGGGTGCCTTCTCCACCACGGTCAATCAGCGCTTCCTTAGTCACAGTCACCAAGTCATTGTCAAGGCGGAACAAAGAGATTGTTGTGGTAGGCATCTGACCTTGGAACATTTTGACAAACTTATGGGTTGCGGCTTTAGTAATCTCGTCACTGTCGTTGACGATCCCGAGCTGCCAGCAGAGCAGTCACTCAACCATCTTGGGGACTAGCATCCCGCTACGCTTGGCTTGGAGATGGACGCTGGTGCGGCGCAACGAGGACCCAACAAGATTTATTTGATAGGCCGTTGGACGCAACGAGGGTGATGACCCGGGAGAAGGCCGCAGCTTGGCGGCCTTGGGTTGGAACATCATTTCTAGGCTAGGAGGCAGCGTCTCCTTCACCCCAGCATGCAGCGGTGTGCACACAAGTGTGTCGGAGCAGATAAAAGTTGGTGTACGCTCTTCGTTGGGTTTCCCGAAGCCCGGTGGCCTCTCTGTTGTCAGCAACGGCTGAAGCAATCATGGGGGCGTGAGCATGCACAGTGCGGCCTGTGCAGGGCCATCCCCAGGTTGGGACTAAGCAACATGGACTGGTAGCCTTTCGTGGCATGGCTGGTCGAGGAAAGCACTCACGTCAGCATCGTGGGCAACGTCCGTGTAGCTTGGGTCTAGTGACGCCTGATGCCCGGTGAGCTATGCCTAGCAGGGCTTCTCCCCTAGGGCCTGTTCCTCCTCGTCACAAGAGGAATCACCGGTTGGGGCTACCGGGCTTGTTGGTGGTGATCCTGCTTCCGTCGGTCTTCGGTGCGCTCCCTTGTCCTGTCTCGAGGGGCACAGGACAAGCTCCAGTGCATACTGTCCCGCCACCCCCCCCCAGCACGGCGCTACTCGGTATGCCCCCGATGATCATCGATGTCATCATCACGCCTGTCACAGCGCTCATCGCAAGCATGGCCCTCCCTCAGGCGAAGCTGCTCTTTTCCTCCAGTGCCATCGATGTGGCCAATCTTCTAGCAAAACTCGTGCACCACCAGCCTTGGCAGAGAACCATCTTTCGAACCTCGGAGAAGTCTTCGTCGATGGCAAGGTGGACAATGACTTGGTGTGGAGACCTCAACAACCCACCTCACGACCTGCAACCAAATCATTACGAGCCAGGAGCATCACCATCTTTACCTTAGGGATGCTGCTCAGGTTATCCGTCCATGCCCAGCATTCGAGAATCTTGGTGTCTTCCTTGCACCGCAATCGCCCCTTGATGTAGGCAAGGGAGCATGCCTTGCTAATTACTTTGGCTACCACATATTCATTCCACGCATGGAGCGGCACGCCTTCGAGGCACAGTCGGACATGGTGCCTCAGGTGGACGTGCTCGACATGCGCCTCCAAGTGCCATGGCCGCACCTAGACATGCATGTTGGGAAGGGGAAGTCCCGACGAGCGACGCCAGCAGTGCAGTGATGTTGATGGATGAATCACACAAGGAACTACTCGGGGTAGCTCCGCACAACGTTGACATCCATCATGAGCACCCCGAAGGTGGAGGTGAAGTCCTAGATGATGGTGGCCACGGAGATGTCGATGCGTGCATTGTTGAGCCATCCTGTTGCATCCCCAGAGTGGCAGCTATGATGATGAATTCCTCCTTCGGCCTTGAAGCGGGATTGCCAAGGCGCGGCATCTTCTTCCAGGCAAATGGGGCAAGTGTAGCGGCTTTGTTGGCGCACGGCCCTAGAGCAACAGCTGGGGACGTGTCGATGGCATTGCGGCATGACACTAGTGCGCTTTATGGCCAGAGCGGAGGCAACGCGCACACTTCCAAGGATCCCTGCAAGCAAACAAAAGGTGGCCCCTGACGAAGCAGCGGAAGCACCTCCCTTTAAAGCCAGACAAGCGGGGTTAGACGGGTGGCAGCAGGCGTTGGCTTGAATGTGCCGAAGATGACATCCGCCTAGCGCGCGCGACATGACCGAACCAGCTTCTATCCATCGAGCAGATCTAGGGTGCCGCTCCAGAGGATTTGGTCATCAAACTTGAAGGTCTTTGCGGCCGAACCGAAGTAGTCCCTCCATTCCCCGACAAGCCGAGATGAAGATTGGCTATTGTTAGCCGTAGCGGCAATGCCATAAATATGGGTGGTTGAGATGGCCAGGGCGCCTTAAATGGAGTTGAACCACACCCTGCACGAGGTCTCGGTGCAACAGGCGCCAACTGCTCAAAGGGAGTTTCCGGAATGAATTCACCATCGAACGGCAGCGTGGAGCGAGGCAGCAATAGAGATGGCTCCAGATCTGGGGAGCCTGGCCGAAAGGCAGAGGGACTCTGTAGGGGAAATACATGTGGGCCCATACCTACAGGGACAAGGGCCGAAGGCGGTGGGAGGACACAGGGCAAGCAGCTAGGCTGAAGGAGGTTGGTGGCGGCACCGGCATAACGCTCACTGGGGGACACCACGAGGGGCTAACGCGGACGGTCATGAATTTTTCTTGCAATAGGTTTATTCATTTATTGTAGTTAGAGATGGTTGATATATTGCATACACATGGTGATTTTCCATGCATTTTTTTGTTCATGCTGCAATAATTTTGTCATTTTGTACTGTTATCCTTGCACATAGGTTCCCCGTCTTGTTGTTTTTGTTGCACAAATGTATCTCCTATACTGCTATGGGGCAAAAAAATTATCCTCCACTGTCCGACATTGTTTCAATGTTTTTATGATTCTTCATATAGCGAAGCATAACTACATGTATATGTTGTAATCGTACAGAGAGTGTTGCAACCATAGGTCGATGCAAACAACCAAATCCCACCTATCCGATCACTAGATGAGCACGAGGCGCTGGCACTATGGCTACTGATCCTCCTACGACACCATAGCCCAAGGCTTGGTCTACCTTGGCGTGACCCTGACCTCCGTTGCCATGAAGTAGCACCATGGCTAAGCTCCCACCTGCACGTGGTTGTCGTGCGCCTGAGGAGGTGAGAGGGAGAGGAGAACAAGGCGGAGCTGTGGAGTTGGGAGGACAAAGCGGCAGGGACGAGTATGAGGGGATAATGAAGCACGTGGACCGGGAGAGGCGAGGATGGAGATCCGATGATTGAGATGAGCAGGTCCGATGGTAGTTGTCACCAAAATGGAAACAGAGCTGAGGACCTAGTCCCGTGCATAGTATGGACATGAACTCCATGTGTATCTTGTGCAGAGTGAACATGTGGACGGGAAGGAGAGCGATGCCCCATGTGCTCGAGCGTGCAGCGAGAAAAACCGCACGCACTGGTGCATAGTGAGAAAAACACAGAAAAGTGACATGGCTTAAGGCATCATTGATTCAAAGGAATTTCAAAAAAATTGTAGAATTTTAATTCTTCTAAAAAGAATTATAAAGAGGTATATGAGTTATAGGATTAGACCTTAAATTTTTTTTTCCTATAGGCTACTTTGCACTCAAAATTATTTATTGAGTATAACTTCTTTGAAAATTCATATTGATCAGTATAAGACACTGAAAAATTCATATTGATCTGAGTTTCCATCTTTTTCCTTAGTGTAATTAAACACCTATAATTTTCCATGCTATAGATTAAAGAAAACATACCTTTACAATCACATGTATTTCTGTTCCTACATTTTTAAAATCGACATTTTGGTTCTATCCCGAGTCCCGACACGATATCGCTACGTCATCTGGAATCAGCCCCTTTGTGCGTTGAGCATATACAGCTGTACCAGTCGACCTCACCGGGATGAGCCTTGCTGTCTGCACCGACAAGGTGGAGCCAGATAGAGCTATGCATTGCTCGAGTCTCGCCTCGCGCCACCACCCGCATCGTTGGTCGGTATTTGCACCTCACCTTTGAAGAGAGCACCAGGTGCCCTTCGCGCGGACTTGCAGGGGAGACGAGAGCAATAGTAGTGCCTTTGGCTTGCGCGGCGCCTGAACGTTAACACGAGCGTTCGGGCCTGGCAATCAAGAAAGGTCATCCCACCCGGTTGGACACTTGGGAGTAACCTTCGGTTGGAGTACTTATTTTGCAAATCGACAAATCCCGATAGTTTAAGCAAATAGCGTCGAATTAGGCAAAACCACGAAATTAGCACGCCGTATCGTACATTCTGGGAAAAAAACATACACATACTTCTTGATGGCTTGATGCATACACGGACCGACACCTTTTATTTGTTTACACAGCTAAAGTTCCCTAACTTGATTCGTCTGCCGCCAGCAGGCTCCTACAAGGCTATACAACCTTGTATAAGATGGAGCTCTTGTTCTGTTTGGTCTGTTTCGAGTACACACACATAGCACATGATACAAAATTCAAGCGGCTTCGTCGTCCTCTTTGTTGAGCCTCGCCGCCGTGGTGACCGCGGCGCCCACCCCGCCTGCCCTCGTGCGCGCTCCGGCGTCTCCGTACGTCTCCGCCTGCACTACCCTCGCCGCGTCCTCCCTCCCCACCGCCTTGTCGCCCGCCATCTTCGTCGTCGCATCCTGCACGCACGAGCACGCGCCACGCTTGTTAAACCACGCACGTACGTACCAACGTGCCGTAAATATTGCATATACGTACCGAGAGGACATCGCCAATCTTGATCTTGTCGTCATCGCTCTCGGCCCAGGCGTTGGCGCGAGCCGCCGCCTGCGCCTGGTCGGCGAGGCCGCCGGGCATGGTCTTGCCCGGCCCCTGCGCCTGCGTCTCCGCGGCGCGGATGGCCTCTGCGTCGGCGTTATCGATGGGCCGGTCCTCCGTTGAGAGGGCCGCAGCCTCCAGGGCCTCGCCGATCGTCACCTTGCTCGCGTCCTCCTGGACCTGCTCCATCGGCTGGTCGGCCACGGAGTACTGCCCTACCACCTGAATACGCGTGATGAATGCGCGCAAGTTCAGCAAAAATCGAGGAAGGCGAAGCGTGCTGCACTGCTGACAATGCCATCACATCTGCACGAGCACGTACCTGGCCTGAGACGAACTCAGTGACGATGCGGCCGCCGGGCACGGCGGTCTGGGTGACGGTGATGCCCTCGTTGGTGGCCGCGTCGCTCGCCTGTCCCGGGTGGACGGCGCCGACGGCCTGGTTGTACTCCGCGGCCGTCTCCATGGCGACCGCGGCGCTGAAGCCGCCACCGCTGGCCTGCGGGACCGGGACGCCCGGCACGCTGTCCTCGGCGGACCGCATGGCAGCGGCGTCCCGTGGCGCGATGGGTTGGACGGCGAGGTCGCCGGTGACGGCGAAGACATGGCCGTACTGGATGGGCTCGGGCTGCTCCTGGGCCTGATCTCCTCTTCTCTGCTGTGCTTGAGCCATGGCTGCTGTGGCTATCAGCTGTATGCTGTACACACGAGCTATGGCCGTAACTGCTTCCCGATATATATTGGCGGTGAGGTGATGCGGTGGCCGTGAAGTGCATGGGCCTGACGACACGTTCAGTACCCGCAGCTGCGCTGTGCTGCTCGGCATGCGCGCGTTGCCCTCACCTCATTGGCCAAGACGTGAGGGCGGTGCGCGTGCATCCGAGCTTTCGTGTAGGTGTCTTCGTGTCCATGCACCGTCATCGAGTAATGCACAGTACAAACTTCATCCGTTCGGAGGACGTGGTGCTGTTAATGCCTTCCCATTCGTCGCCTCGTCGCCGACCGTTCATATCACGTGCATCCGAGCTTTCGTGTAGGTGTCTTCGTGTCCATGCACCGTCATCGAGTAATGCACAGTACAAACTTCATCCGTACGGAGGACGTGGTGGTGTTAATGCCTTCCCATTCGTCGCCTCGTCGCCGACCGTTCATATCGTGCACATCTCGGACCAGGGTTTGTCTTTTCTTTCCTTCTTTCTCACTGTTTTTAGATGTGTTTCTACTTTCTCAGTTTAAGATATATTTCAACCACCAGTAAAATAACCGAAATATTCCAATTCGGCCAAAGGGTCTGGCCAAAAAAAATTAAATTTGACTGATCAACTTCAACCAAAATTTGCTGAAATTTGAACAAATCTTGAATTATATTTAAACCCTGCCTGAACTCGAGGGTCACTCAAACGTTTGGACCAAAACATAACTAATGTGTCACTGAAATCACCAAATAGGTAATTTCGGTAGAATTTTAGTGAAAATGTGTTACCTGTCTCGGATGCACACGTCGCAAATTAAACAAAACTTGGTTAGGACTATCCGAACTGTAGTCATGTCCTCTATTCGTATTTGTATTTTAATTCGTAAGAAAGATATGTTTATGGATGTGGTATCTTGAATTTCTCCACTGAATACTATTTGATTTGAATTGTTTGTATTCAAATTTGATACATATGGCTTTTTAGTTTAAAGTGAACAATATATCTGATGTGAAATGAACAAAACGGAATGAAGTTTCTACGTAAGAAGATAAAGTATCAAAAAATAGGAGCTTTTCTTCCACAAAAAAATCACCTTCTTTTCTCCTAAGCTCTCTTTTGTTCTCATTTCCCCTTCTCCTCTGTCGGCCTTGCCAGCAGGAGAGGAGGGGAAGAAGGTCACGGTCATTCCCCCACCTGTACAATAGGTTAGCAGCTAATAGAAACTTTCTTAGTGGGTGGTCACCACTTTGGCATTCTTGGAGCTTCAGGTTGGCATTTTTCGACTGCTACTAGCAGGCCTCCTGTAAACTACTTTTCTCCGTCTTCATCATCGGACTAGCCATTGCTGAAGTTGGAGAAAGATTTGTAGGGACTGGTTCCCAATAAGCCTCCCCCGTATCCAGATCTAGAGGTGCTCCAGTAAGCTGATGTCGTGGCCATAGTGGCCACCGCAGCACATGGCCCTCAGCACTCTACCGGGGTATGCTACTCTTCATCCCACGACGATGATTTAGTTCTAGTCCCTTGCCGTCTCCTTCATCTCCACCTTTTGGCTGTGCTTTGATTTGAATAAAATCTCCTGCTTTTTTGTCCATTTAGAGTAGTCGTTTCTTCTTCTTCCACCTTTGGTTTGTGCTATAATTTTGGTCTCTTGGTGGTCGAGGAGGCCAGCTTGGGGCTAGTGCAAGCGCTTATTCAAGATTCAAGGTGCTGGCCCCTCTTGTGCTAATGTTGTGGTCCATCTCGATGCTTTGCATTGGCACGAGGTTGGTCTTAGGTCCATCACAACCTCCCTTTCAAAGGCCCACTTGGTGGTTGCCACTGCCCTTTCTAGGGGCGTTTCTCCATCCTACTCCGGTGGCGGAGCCAGGACTTTTTCAATGCATGGGCAAGCCACAAAAAAGTCCCTAACTATGGTCTACCGAGAACCACAAGCATAGGACATTCACATACATAACATGAAAATATAAGCTTTTAAATAAGGCGTCACATGTCAAACGAGGCATCACATGTATATGTTCATAGATGTAAAGAAAAGCGAGACATGAGAAGAAATAAATCACAAGACACTAGCAAACTTTTGACAAGTCAAAAACAAAAGTTCAAATATGAAATGTCCGCATCAAAAGAGACTCTAAAAGGTTTTAAAATGCATTAGTAAATCATTAAACTTTGCAATGAAACTATATCCCACGGGAGAAAATGAAACATACCGATAAGGCAAAAATGTGCTAATTAGGTGTAGGCATACGAGGCAAATGTCATTTCTTAAACTTCATGGCTTGCAGTCAAGCAATAACATCATCATTAAGTTGTTTAAATTTCTCTCACGGTATAGCATACCATCAAGTCATTGAACCATCCATTGTGGATCTTGTTGCGCAATTTAGATTTGATAATCTACATCGTCAAGAATGCCCTTTCAACTGATGTTGTTGACACCGGCAATAACAAAGCTAACTCAATGAGTTTATAGACCAATGAAAAAACCAAATGTTTTTTGGTTTCAACCATCTTTATAACCAGACTTTCAAGATCTTTACAAGTAGAGAAGGTAGCATGCGTTCCCACATGAAGAACATAAGTCTGAAGATGGTCTCTTATGACTACACGATCATCAATAGAGAAATCTGCACATTAAATTTCAGTTAGGCAAACGAGCTTGTTGACATCAAACTTGGAGAAAGAGTTTTTTTGGATCAATGCATGAGAAGCATATCTCTGTAGATTGTTCAATAAATCGATGATTCATCTCAATACATATCTTGTCAATAGCAACATAGAAAATCTCAACTCGGTAATTATGAAGATTACTGTAAGTCCTCCCATCAAGCCTCGAATGACCATGAACCGGTATTTATTCATCCATATTAGGCACTGGAATACATTTAAACTCATCAAATAACACATCCCAACCATTTTCCTAATATCGGCCAACTGAGTTTTGACGTCATGAATTAATTCCATAGCATCAACAATATTTAGATACTTCCTTTACAAGACTTGTGAAAGCTCATTTGTGATAGCAAATAACTTAATCATAAGATATCAAATGAAAGCAAATTTGAAGCTCTCTACTTTTTATATCAAACTTGTAGCTTGAGATGGTCCACACCCTTCCCCATCAGCCTCACTAAGCACAAATAACATTGACTTCCACATTTGATGCAAACAAAGCAAAGTTGTATGATGTGAACTCCATCTAGTATCCCTGGGTCTAGCTAGACTTGCTTGTTGATTCATGCATCTTCCACTAAATACCTCACTCTCTCAAGCATATGCAAAATGTTTTTGATGATTTTCTTTAGGAAATGCATCCCTCCTCTTGAAGATGCACTTGTTGTCGTCACAATCAAGGAGATATGCTCAAAGAAATAATGAACAGAAGAGCAACAACTAGCAACGGAGACAATCACCAATTGCAAATGGTGGGCAAAGCAATGGACATAGAAAGCATAAGAATTTTCACCAAGAATCTTTCTTTGGAAGCCACTAAATTCATATCTCATATTTGAAGCCCCATTCGTATCCTTACCCCTGTAGCCTATGAATGGATATTTTTGAATGATCAAGACTACCAACAAGAGCTAACTTTAGTGCCTTGGATGTAGTCTCTTTGACATGGTATAGACAAAGAAATCATGCCACAACCTTCCCTTGATTGTTCACATACCTACCAAAAAATGCAACAGGGTTATATGAAAGTGTGCAACAACAATGGAATAATGAAGCACTGCTAACCTCAACATTACCGTCATTTCCTCTTTCATGGATATATCGTGTAACTCATAAATAAGCATGGAGAATTGTCTATCACCAATCTCTCTCGTAGTCACACTGGTGACCTCTTGTGCGCAACAGTTTGCAAGATCCTTTTGAATTTCGGGAGCAAGCATTTTGCAATTTCTTCCACCACACTTTTTCATCCCTTTCTTTGTGCCAATCTACCATCTCACAGAAGTTACTCTTGTTGAATGAAGAAAAATATTCATCATGGCCATGAAAAGCAAGCCTTGACCAACTAGAAATCTTGCAAACCCTAAAGAAGAATTCAAACGGATTTTATATAGTTCCTTAGATTCTTTGGCTGCTCTAGCAAGCTTACTAGATACACTTCGTCTTTGATTACAAAAATCATCGCAATGCAATCTTGCCTTGTTGTGTGCACTTCTTGTACCACCAAAAAGGCCGGGCAATGCCTTATACACATGTTTCCAATCACTAAACCTAGTTTTGCTGAAGACTTCATAACCAAAGTGTTGATTACTTCCTGGTTTCTTAAAAATAAAGCAATAGAAACAAATGCGGCATCATGAGACTCGCTATAATCTAGCCAATCATACCTTTTGTAACAATCTTTTGAAAATGCCCCATCATATTACCAAATTGTTTGCAAGGGAATTTCAAAATTGGTTGGGTTGCACCATTTAAAAGGTATGCTCTTCTCACTTGGTCTTGAACATCCGGGTGGTAATCTTCTATTTGTCTTCTAAGAGCGAGATTACACACAATTTCATCCGGATTAAACACATTCTCAGATTACACACAATTTCATCCGGATTAAACACATTCTCATCCTCATCATTAGCCATATTTGGTTCATCTTCATCACTTGGTTCTAGATCTTGTGATCGTGGTTGCCGTACTAATAAGCTTCTCGTGTCAAAGAAAACCTCTCCAATTCTGAAATTTAACAAGTATATATAGTTTCAATTCAACTATGCAGCAACTAATTGACATTTTAGCATTTGGAAAATCAAGTAGCCATCTACTTACCTAGTTGTCTCATTGCTCTCGTTGTTGTAGGCATGCTGCTGCCTCCTACCTCCTAGCCTTGGAGAGCTGACAGTGATGAGCCACCACTGGCTGGAGTAGAAGAACCGCCGCCATTCCCGTGCAAGCACTTCTGTTCCCGCTACCACCACCGCTGGCCAGAATCGCCGTCCTACCGGAGTCATCAACCATCACCACCTGAATGAGCTCGCCCTATTGTTGACCAGGAATTGAGGTTTGGATTTCATCCAAGATTTAGCTTTGACTAACAATTGATCCAACAATATGTGAATTATGTGATACAAAATTGATATCGTTGGAAAGTGGACTTAAATATGAATCTAACGGTATCAATTTTTAACACATAATTGACATATTATTAAATTAACTTTTAGTCAAAATTAAATCTTGGAAAATGCACCGAAGCAAGGGAATATCTTCTTTGCCGATCACTTGCGAAAGCTGCTACGCCATGCTTCACTAAGCTTTATGTGTTATCCTCTTTCCCGGTCATTTGAGAAGAAAATGGCAAATGGAATTGGAGATGTTACGCCACGCGTCATTGAGATCCCGGTGCCTCTCGCATGCTAAGCGAGTGCTCTACCATCTGAGCTACATCCCCACTCATGTCTACCATCTGAGCTAAATGCCCGCTCATGTCCTAATAAATCATGAATTTGGCTCAATATGATCCTTTGATTTCCCAGGGATGTTTATATAATCTCTAACGCAATAACTCATAAATGAAGACTCTAGTGACGTACATTGATCTGAAGTGGTTTGTTCACAGTATAGTAGAACATGATTGGCTTTACCCATCTGAATCAGTTCATGATCAAAAGGACAGGTGCACCATGGCTACCACCACATTTGGTGTCTCAGTCTCAAGTAGAGACCCCATGTTACATGATGACAAGGTTAGCATGCAAGCTAGTCAAGCAAATCCTATGTTGGATTTTTCTTCAGGTCTGAAATTGAGCACTTGCCTAAAAGTTTCAAGTCGCAAAATCTGACACTGGATAATTTCCCAACACGTTAGAAAGACGAAAAACAACAAAGGAAGATGACATTTACCACAAAGTTTTTTAAAAAATAATAGAAAGAAAACACTCCCTCAACCTCTGCACCTAAAGATGCACATAACCTAATCATTATATTGTTATTACAAAGTTCATGTCAAACAGAGATATAGGAAGCCATAATGCATGGATTGATCTCTGAGAAAGAGAGAGGGGGGACTGAGCCCAAATGCCTAATGTTGTGCATTTCTCGTCCAACTGTAAAAATGTCATAGTGATTTGTTAGCTTCATTCAACATTTTAAAGATGCAAGCTTTCCAATTCAGTGCACATTCCCTTGTCAGTACAATGTTATTTCAATCGTCTAATGTGAAACTCTTAAAACTGTGTGCACAGTGTTTTATGCATCTCCTGGTTTTTTCACTAAAATTTTATAGCTCTTTCGTTTTTTTACCCTTTTTCTCAAAATAATTGAAAATAATGCGTTGTTCTAGTTCTATAGGCTGAATTCCAGCCCATCTCGTGAGATGATATTTTCCCTACGATTTCTATTCTCTCCTATTTCTCTGGCTCAAAGCCCACCAAAGGTAACCTTTCATTTTTCACTTTCTCTTGAAGTTGCCACCGCTACCCTATGACCAGGTCACTTTGCTGCATATTTTGACCTCTGGCCATCTGATTTCTATCAATAGGCGATAGCGGCACCCTTTGCGAGCCACGTACTCATCGTCACCAAGAAATTCTTCCTCTTCGACCTAGAACTAATTGTTGTTACACCTTTCAATCTTTTATGTCAAGAGTCTTTATAATGGCTCGACAAGTTGATCAAGCTCGAGCATATCTTATGGGGTCAGCGAGCCTAGTAAACTAACTTCAAATAGTTTTGTGGAGATTGGCCCAACCCAACTGCCTATCCTCAAGGTCCAAAAGAATAAACCTAGCACTAATTAGCTAACAGAAAAGCCACCACGTCACTATTGATGTATGTTATTTTAGATATTTTACCGTTGGAATCCCAAATAAAGGTAAGATAATGACACGACTAATGGTGCAATCTATTTTCTGTTTGGCTAATTTCTACTCTAGTGTTGTGGATCTACAATGTTATGAAACAGGCAAGATGAGCCTCGAAGAGGCTTCATTATTGAAGGGCATATCGTGCGTCAAATTTCAAAACAACGGCAAACCAAAAGTTGGACTAGCTGACTACCCTAGGCCAGCCGACCCTACCTGCTGAAAACTAGGCTGCCAACCTAGTGAGGAGAGGGCCTACCGACCTGATCAACTTGGCCGGTCGACCCAACCAACCGTTCTCCGCCGCCTTACATTAGATGCCCAACTTTCCCAAAAGCAAATGAGAACCGCTCCATGAAGATCATAGGGCCAGTCAACCCTACCTAGGCCGGCTAACCCTACATTGGTCAGTTAGACCACCTTGGTTGGCTGACCCACTTACCTGGTCCACAAGAGTTTCCCACGTGCCAAGACGATCACGCAGGAGAGCCGGTCCTTCGAGCCAAAGTGATGATCAAGCATCAGAGGGAGGACATGTTTCCATGACCTTAGGTCAACCGACACTCCTAGGTGTACCGATCCTCCAAGGTTGGCCAACCCTCCCGCAAAAGCTGCCACATGGAGGGGGGTCGACCGACCTAGTAAGATTGGTCGGCCTATATAAACCCCCCATCCTCTCCTTTATTTTTCATCACCACTTACCACTTCTCCTCCTCTTCAAGGTGCCACCACACTTGTAGCTCTAGTAGTATAGTCTAGGTGGCACCGGAATAGCAATGTAGCTAGGAGGGACAATTGGCCTGCGCGTCAAAGTTCCGAGGAAGTCTTCTTTGGTAGTTCGGTATGTGTCCGACTCCATGTACCTTTCCTACTGATGCAAGAATATATTTTTTATCTATATAGAGATCTTTTCTTTTGAGTATTATTATTTTTCAAGTCTATTATTCCGAATTCACTTCATTCTTATCGGAGTAGAGTTGTTTAGCTAGGACCAGTTGATTGGGTAAGCTTTATCCTTTCGATAGGCCTATGACCCGTGTTGAGGGGTTCACAGTTCTAATAGTTGTTTAGGTAGATGACCGTGTTGAGGATATGTCTTGGTAGATCACCGTATTAAGGGTATAATGCAGCTCTAGATAACTACTGCCTCAATAATCATGTTCAAACATTAGCTTCAAGTGTAGCCAAGCTTTGCCCCCATAGTAACACGTGACTATAGGAGGGGTATATCAAGGGGTATATCAAGGGTCTTCCAAGACTCTGTCCAGAGGGGTATATCAAGGGGTATATCAAGGGTCTTCCAAGACTCTGTCTAGCTACACCTCTAAATGTTAAGCCTATTTAGTGATGGCGTCTAGTTTCGATACCCGGTTCTCCAGAGCTTTTGACTCTTCAACCAATTCAAGCTTGATAACTAAAATATTGGTATTTCCACTTAATCATTATAACAAGGAGCTAATTCTCTTACCTATATGCTACAAGACTCTGGTTAGCTAGCTATCTATTAGACGTTACATGTGTTTGTCGGCAACCTCCCTTAGTTGGTGATCAATTCCCTCTTATCTATCTACGTATGGAAGAACCTTTCTTCTAATGACGAAAAGTGGGATAAATATATAGGTACTTTGGTAATATGATATCTCTACTCAAAACGTTTGCTTTCCGTGGATTTGGTAAACCCTGAAATACTTCCGAGGTGAAATGCTACAACAGCTTTTTCGTGCACTTGCGTATATTAATATCTATAGGCAATAAGAATAGCCAACAATCACCATCCTATCTTTTAGTCCAAACTCTTATCATGTCATTTCTTACCTGTTGGCACAACCAAATCCATCTATCATCACCTCTCCTCGAGTCTACCCACAGCCACTATCGACGACCATTGCTTCTCATCTAGCCCTAACTACTTTGGTCCCTCACACGAAGAGAGCCTTCAACCGGCGCCGCTGCTGACATGTGGAGAAACATTGCTTCCCACCATGTACTCATCCTCCTCTCTTTCTCTCTAGTGGTGGCAGTGTGTGACGTACCCGGTTTTAAGGCCGGATAAACCCCTGTGTTTACCGTACTGGTCCCATGGTCAGTGGCCAGTACACACAAGTTTTCTTGATAACATAGTCATACTTACTAGGTTCATTACACAAAAAACCATTATGGTCTTTATTCGTACAAACTAGGCCTATCAGCCGAATTAAAACTGCAGCAGAAAGATACACATGGTAGATTGCCCATCAATATGCCGAACTACAGGCAACTAACTGGGGTAACACCCTACGCCTCATAGTCGCTGTCGATATCCTCAGAATGTTACTCCTCCTTGTCTGGCCAAATCAACAAGCCAGATGAGTACATTAAATGTACTCGTAAGCTCTTCTTCAGGGAGAATAATACAGATGTATGCATGCACGGTTGCATCGATCAAGAAGGTGGCTCTAACCTATGTGTCATGTTGTGCGAGAAAGTAAGTTTTCATTCAAAGTACTTAGCTAGATTCCGAAAGCAATTTTCAAAACAAGCTCGGCTCTGCCGAACTACGATAACATGGCATGTTATCATATCGTTGTAGCTCCGGCCGTCCACAACAGGAACAGCGTATCCCTCCTATCGAAAGGTCGGCTCCATGTCGCACAGACTGATGTTTTCCCTTACTTCCACTCCTCCCACCTCACACGGGGTACTCTCAAGTCAACCTGCAACCACATCATGCCTACGTCCTTAAACCCGTATCCCATTTTAGTTTTCGAAAGCCTAGTAAACCCGTGTGTAGCCTTGCCAAGTTGTGTCCATAACTGAGGACGCGGCTATTCGAATAGATTTTAACACTCTGCAGAGGTTGTACGTGATGTGGATCACCCTAAGGAGGATGATCGATCCCGAAGTTTGCCCGATTTTCACGATGTAGGATCCGGGGATAACTAGCCTGTGAAGCCTAATGAATGACACAGCCAACCACCGTCTTGATTACGGAAGCCTGCAGCACTCGATTTACCCAACCACACACTTCGACCTTTTGTTACTCACTGACGTGGAGCAACGTGTTCAAGCAATCACGAAGTAATCACAAGAACAACGGAGTAGCAACTCAGAATAACACCCAATCCCTTTTTGAGGTGGAAATGGCTCACTCTCTAGAGGAACAAGTGTTCTCTTTATTTCTGAAATTCTTCGCTAGCTTTGTTACATAGGAAGCAACCTCATATATATAGAGGTTTGTGACTTAAGGCTTAAGTTAACAAAAACCAAAATATCAACTAGTAGCTACAGTACGTCGGTTGCTACAGTGCACGTGCTACAGTACGATAGTCGGTTTGGAACAGTAAAAAGAACCAAAATATCTCAGTTCAGACAGACAAGTTGGTAACTCCGGGTTTGGAAGTCGGCAGCACCAGGATTGGCTTCTGTCCTGAGGATTCAAGCCAGAAGTTTGAAGACTTTTAGGGCTTACAAGTCGGTGACTCCGGGTTTGGAAGTCGGCAGCACCGGGATTGCCTTCTGTCTTGAGGATTCAAGCTGGAAGTCGGATGACAAGTCGGTGACTCCGGGTTTGGAAGTCGGCAGCACCGGGATCGCCTTCTGAAGCTGCTTCGTCTGGGAACTCGGTGTCTCCGGTTTTGGGAAGTCGAAAGCTCCGAAATCGGCTTCTGTCCGGAAGTTGAAGATTTTTTAAGGCTTACAAGTCGGTGACTCTAGGTTTGGAAGTCGGCAGCACCGAGATTGCCTTCTAAGCTTCCTCCAAGTCCTTTTCCTCAAACCTAAGTGTGCAAATGCTCAAGGCATTAGATAGCACACCATTCAAGCTCAAATCCAGTGGGCATTCATTAAGGAAAAGATTCACCTGTTGAGTGATTTGTCGAGTTCTTGCCCTTGTCATGGGTCCTTGTTGAGTCTGAGGTATTGGAATGTCAATTGATGAGGGTGGACTTGTGTGACTCCTAGGGCCATTCTCATCAGTACGGCTTTACCTACAAGATATAAGTCCCCCTTATTGCCAAGTACTAATGAGGTGTACCGGCAGGGTTATTACAATGAGACATTTCTCCCATTTTCGTACTAGGGCTGAACCCGCTAAATGAAATCTGACCCAATCCTAGTTTATGCTCGAGTCGCACGACACATAGACAAAAATAGATCCCACCTTTGTGTCGAACAACTCCCTACGTAGCCACATGGAGGTTTTCTAGGGATAACATCTACCTAGCACTTATCTTCCTACTACCCATGGGTCCAGACACTAGCACTCGACAGGGTATTTAGTCAAGTCATTCCCACAAAGGCCATGTGGACATACGAGGTGAACCTGGTTTAGCGGCACTTAGGTTCGATCTTTAATTGATCCGAAAAAAATTTCACACCGATTCTGAGTCACACAGATTAAAGAAGCCACACCGGGATATACCTTGAAACAAGTCACTCCTACATACACCTTCTTCATTTCTAACTCGGATCCAAAAAATTTCTATTTTTATTTTTGGTTTTGTAAAAACTTTTTCTGGAAAGATCCCAGCCCTTCAAACACCATCGGACACTATGGTCCATCCCAAGTCCTCATATGAGATTTCCGGGGATCCTTTCTTTTATAAAAACTAATTTTGCTACTGCAGGGCTAAGCCATATACATATATACGCTATCCTAGGTTTCCGATAACTTCATCAGAAAATATATATTCCTTAGGGCGACAAAGAAGAATGGTTGGACGAGGGTTCTACAATATCGGTTATAACTATTGCTACATAAAATACTGGTTTTTAACATATAGCATGCATGTTTTGCAAACAAAATAGTTCTTTCACAAACATGGGATTCAATATGATCAAAGAAGGAGCTTGTCTGGCAAGTCCTGGTTCTGATCTTTGAGATGGAGGTGTCTCCGGATCTTCCTTGCGGACGTATGTCACTCCGTCAACTACATGGTAAAAGCGTCGAATGCACAACCATGCGTGGAAGATCCAAATAAAATCTGAGAAATCGAGACATGCTCGTGAAATGATGCCGGTACGATGAGTTGCTAGATGGGTGTTGCTAGGCTAGGGTTTTCGAAAGCTATATGCCTTCATAAGTGGTTAGGGTCTCTAGAAGACATATGCATATATTATCTTTTAGGGTTTTATGATTTTTGGTTTACCTCATGATTAATGTTCAAAAGTTATTAGACATGGTTATACATATTGGAACTATGTTTGTAATGTTCTGGACCTTGTTTAGCTTTTAGCTAGACCTTTAAATCACAAGAAATGATGATCTTGGCCTAGAAGGGAACTTAGGTCTATCGGGCCCTATTAAAAACTATTCGGGTTCTTTGGTCCCCCAAGGTTACAGAGATACTAAGTATTCCAAAGATATTTTATTTTCAGGTATTGGATTTTCTGGAATTTAATCTAAACCCGTACATCCCTTTATAGGTATATAGAAATATGACTATACCTCATGTCATTTTAATCTTATCGCTATATGACGATTCAAATCCTATAAGTTTTCAATCTTGCGGATTCCTCCTGATGAAGTCCGAGGGTTCTAGACTTAAAAGAAAGTAATAGGAATCCTTGAGTAGTTGTTGTATGAAGTGAAGGTCATTTTGAATGAAGGAAACCCTGCTCTCTAAGTTTTTTTTCCCCAATGTTTTGGTCCCTCAGCTTATTGAGTGCTACAGGTGTCTTAGAATATCTACGGGTATACAAAACTTTGTTCGGGCCTGCTGGACTTTACATATATACGGCGTATATGCTAATTAAGGAAAAGGAAAATAGACCCTATGCCTATTCCCTACTGTTCTAACATAAATGGGTATGAGATTTGAAATCCCTTTTGAACCAAAAGTTTAGAAATATTCTTTGGAGCTCGGAACCGGAAGAAATTGCCAAAGAACCGATCTAGAACGGGTTGAACTGGGCGAACCGAGATGAAAAACGGTTCTAGAATTAAAAACCAGTGGTTTTCAAGCTTTACGCCTTCTTCACAGAAAAGAATATGCTTTCTTAAGGCGAATGTGAAGAATGGGCGGGGCACGGCCACTTAACAGGCAGTGGGCCTGGCGGGGTCGTCGAGCCCGCTGGCAGCGGTACACCTGCCACTTACCGCTTTGGTGGTTTGTCCCAGGCGGCCCCACCCGTCAGCTGGACAGGGCAGCGCCGCTGCTCGGGAAGACTCCGGCGAGGGCGATGGCGGCTACTCCGGCGAGCTTTTAGGGTTATTGGCTACCAGGTTCAAACCGGGAGGTTGAGTAAGGGGATTGGGCTCAAGAAGATGGCAGGAATGTGATGTCGGTGTGGGATTGGAGAGGGAGGCGCTAGGTTACCGGGTGTAGCTAGGTCAGAGGCGGCGGGTTCATTGGTCGGAGGGGAGAGAGGGGAGAATTTGGGGAGCGATTGAGGAGGGCGGGAGCTTAAAGATGAAGAGGGTAGTCGTGATTTAGGAGAAGGAGCTCAGCATGGCCCTTAAATAGGCGGAGCGAGGGGCACGAGCTGAGGCGGCCACTGTGCTCAGCCATGCTTGGTGATGAGGCGAGGCGGAGGTCAATTTGAGGTGGTGCTGTGCTCAGGGGGGTCAGGGGAGATCGTGGTGTGCTCGAGTTCGATGGGTGGCAACAGAGACGACGGGCGGCGCGGGGTTGTCAGCGAGTGGCATGGGGCGGGGCACTGGTGCACGTCCTGTGGCATGCCAGGGCACGGCTAGAGCGTGCCCACGAGCGGCATGCTCGCGTCCTGGGGCGTCTGGGCATGCGTGGATGTGTCTGTTGCGCCAGTGAACTCCTAAGGAAGTGTGCATTGCCACAGTGGAGTTTGGCACCGATTGGAGCAGCTTGGACAGTGAATTCTTTGAATGCCAATGTGTGTCGATGCTGACAAGAGCTAGGGTTCTGGAGAGAGCTGTTGTTTGGTAGTGATTCTGGAGGTGCCCTTGGCAGGGGAGGTCGTCTAGGGGTCAAAGGGGAATCCAAGAAATTTTGGAGACATTCGAACAAGGTTTGAATTGAGATTTCATGCGAAAGGGAGAAGGGTGCAGAAGTGTTTGATGGGTGGCATTCAAAAAATTTGAACTGAAGAGTCCCATTTTTTGCAGACTTGTGCTTCTGGGAACATGTAGATCCCTGTTGGATTTTATGGGAATTTTCTGAATTTTATTTGCTAGGGTCGTAGTCTAGGGTCAAAAACAGCTCCAAGTTCAATTTTAAATATGTTTGAAAATATTTGAGCTTGACCCCTTATTATTATTTCTTATCTGGATGAGGAATAATATTATTTACTTCCTGGAATTTTTGTAGAATTTTTGGAGAGGTAGAAGCACATAGAATGATGATATTAGGGTTTCTGTCGCAAAAGGAAATATTAAAGAAAAGGAGGAAGATGGGGTCAAGTTAGGGTTTTGGGAGGAGAGATAGCATGTATGTCATGCTGGAGGTAGAAGGGGTGTCATGACGTGTTGATTGGAGTCCCGAGATCCGATTTCACTTTTATGGTTTTTGTCGATTCATCGTGAGAGACGACAATAGGGTTAGCATATACAGCGTATATGTCAGGTAGGGTTTTTGAGAGAAGGGGTGGGATACATGCCTTCCTACGAGTGGAGTTAAATAAGGTCAAATACTTTTTCTTGGGTCATGAGATCATATGCTTGTTTTTAGGGTTTCATCGACTTGTTTTTAGGATTTCATCGATTGACCAGGGGAAATATATATTTTTTTTGGTTAGCCTAAATATGCCTATGTAGGAATATGTCAAGTAGTGATTTTGGATTTGAATGCATATGCATCCTATGACATGACATGCTCCAAGAATCTCAAGAAAATCCAAAGAGCGAGAAGTGGGCATGATCGCATGTCGCGTATACGCGTATATGTGGCCATGCTAGGGTTTAGTATAAGCAGGAGTTGAACGAGATCTTTAGTCGAGTGCACTTATGGAGTTTTATTAACGTCAAAGTTTTTGTAAGCCCTAATTTTTGGGTTTTGGAAAATCGGGATGTGACACAGTGGTGAGCTCTCTAAGTTGGCACTCGAGGCCCTTGAGTTGAGCCTAGTCTGTCAAGTCGTCTTCCTACCCATGTTCCTGATTTAGGAAGCAATGTGGAAATAATGCTCCTCAAATCATATTGTTTGTCATGGTAAAAAGATCTCCTTGAAATTTAATGGAAAATGAACTCCTTAAATCGTATTTGCTTTTTCGGGTTGGTATTGGGTGTTTTGTACTATCAAACCAAGCTCGACCCTAGTTGTATGCCCGGATACCAACTTGGGCTCGCTCAAGCTTAGATCAATTGAGCACCCTACCTCTTTGTTGACAGCAAAGCCACAAGCAGTATCACGCTACCTCTTTGTTGACTTGTGTTGATTCTTTTCTTTTGAGAACACAAACTAGGTGGACACACACAACCCACACACACCTCACTCACCCTACCACACAAACACACACGAGTGCAAGTCGCCCAAACATGCTAAAAAAATTACGGAGACTCCATGGTCCCTCTTAGTGTGGGCAAGCACTATCAGCAACCTAATGTGCATGCATGCACTTTGATTAAATACAACACACCATGTCATTACCGAAGATCGAACCTAAATGGATAGGAACAAACATCTTCGCTCATGCTATTAGACCACATGCCCATCCTAGAAGTGTTTTTGGCACTATAGGGGCAACTCCAATAGTTTATATATGTCAGTCATTTCTTAGGGTTGACATATCACTTTTTTGATGATGTGGAGAGAATAGAATAAGAGAGAAAAGAAAGTTGTTCCTTCAACAAAAAATGACCTTGTTATTAATACCAATGAGCTAAAAGCAATCAAATTGTTGTTGGAGGCTATATTTATTTCTTAAAATGGGATCCATCAAAAATTTGTCAAAGAGCTTGAGAGATCTTAGTAATAAGATAAGGACACATCTATTGGAGAGCTTATTGTTTTGAATGAGGTTATACTTTCTCTCTCATTTTAATAACAAGTTAAGACCTTATTGGAGCTGCTCTAAATGTTTTAGTTGTCCATTTTGCATATGCTAAGAGATTGATTTGGCCTTTTTAAACATGGAAGAACCAAAATGAGCACCACATGAGATTTGATTGAATCAAATTTACACTAGTCCTAAAGATTTATTGGAGGCAATAGTTCTCTATTGAAAAAAAAAGAACTGTACTGTGAATCTAGGTCACCTTTGCATCGTGGGTGTATCCTCGGCACCCAAGACCGAAAATACTCACTAAAAGTCATCAAAAAAATCTAAACATTTTTTTAGATAGAGATAGAATATTTTCATACCATGTCACAAAATTTCAGATCCAAATTTAATCCACGGCTTGAGAAACAAAAATGACAAATTCAGTTGTGATAGTCTTAATGGGCCTAATTTGCAGCCCAGTTTTAATTAGCTACTATTCACTACAGGATTTTTATTTTTTATTTATTAAGATGTGGGTTGAATTTGGATTTGAAATTTTGTGACATGGTAGATGCATATTGTGTCTATATCATCAACTTTTTAAAAAAAAATTAGTAACTTATAGTGAGTACCTTTGCCTTAGTGCACCGGGCGCACCACAAGCGTGGGTGCACCAGACAGTTTTCTCCCTCTCCATCTTATCCCAACCAATTTCAAGCACCAAAAGGGCAAGAGTAGCTACAACCCCTATGAACTCGCTCTCCTACCTTTGTATCACGAATTCTATCCCCATCTTCCTCCTCTGACCTTCTTCCCCAGGGCCATTATGGCCTCTCCCTTTCTCCTCTCCGGCTGTCGGTGGTGTTGAGTTGGGTGAGGGTCCCACCCCTTTGTACAGATCTATTAGGTTAATACTAAATACCCCTTGTACAGATCTACTCTAGTGGTTTTCTCCCTCCGAGCTCGACGTCCGCCATTGCCAGGACTCCAGATGGCGGCCAGGACTCCAGACTGCCACCGCTGCGGTGCTTGGAGGTTTCCCTCGTCAACCTGGGAGATCCACCTCCCCTAATATAGAGGCTTCTTATAAAGGTTCTTCCTCTAGCTGCCAAGATCCATCACCCTAACAACTGCGGCTTTAGCTTTCCTGGTGACTTGGAGTCCAATGAGCCCCTTCCCTTTCCTACTATTGACCGGATTTGGTGCTAGCCGTCTTGCTTTGTGTCGCTCCTCCTTCTCTAGCGCGACATGTTCCTTCCTCTTTAAAGTTGGATGTCCACCGATCAAGCACCCGTCGAGTCATGTTGGCAGGACACTAGGGTTGGAGATCACTTCATCTAATGTCTCTGGTGGCTGGTGTAGCGCCAATGGGTGGATCATCCGGTGGCATCACCACCTGTGCCCAATCCCCACCATCACACTCTTCTACCTTCGATGTGGATGCCTTTTGCTCCTTACTATTCATGGTGGCCAACTATGAAAGAAAGCTGTGTGTATATCCCGGACGTGGAGGTAGGAATTCCCAAACGTCACTGACAGCAGCATATCCGGCAAAAACAACTCCGTAAGGACCTTTTTGCACCTCGATTTCTGTATCTAGGGTCCTCTGGGCAATACGGTAGTCCTTATGCTATTTTTATGTCTTGCTTGGGCCTTTTGTAATACTGCGGTATACAGACTACATTAATGAATTTCAGTATCTTCTAAGGCCTGAGACGCATGACAAAAAGCATCAAAAGTGCGTTCTGAATAATTGAGGCTCATTAATCTGACAACATCAATACCGCGGCTACAGCCAACTGGAAAGCACATGGATGTATTAGGTATGAGCAAAGATTCTCTAAAAAAATCACTTCACCAATTCTTATCTTATAGAACATTAAAGCAGCAGATTCCATCGCAAAACAAGTAAAACAACTCAAATAATTTCAACTCGAAATCGGCACGGCAGTGCCCAGCGGGGCCGTCGGTGAATTAAAGAAGTAAGAACAATCAAGGAGAGAGCCTGGACCTGGGAAATGGTAAAGACGGTGACGCGCGTCCCTGATTCGACCGTTCGGAGTTTAAACAAAAGAGGTCTTCGAGGGCGAATAATAATAAATAAATAAATAGTGCTAGTGAAAAAAGAGCTTAAAAGATAGTGGTCGAAGACGCGTGTCTGAGCCAATGGGCAGGCGCCACGGCGGAGGAAGCGTATTGGCGCGGCAATGTTCGGAAAGTCAGTGGTCGTTGGGGCTGCCAGGATTCCTTCGTTGGACCTGTTTCCGTCGCACATGTGGGCCCTTGATGTGTAGATTAGTGCTATGGGAACTCGATGGAACTATGGCTGGTCTCTCGACTGCCTAATTCACGAATCTTTACTTCTATAAAGGTGTCAATCGGTGGTGGTGGTCTATATATTTTTTTTCTCCTTCTTAGTATGGGATCATCTCAAAATTTTAGTAAAATCTATATGTCCATGTTGAAATCTCAATAGATGTCTTCCTTATCCACCGACTCGAAATTTTTGAAAATTTAAATTCACCCAAAGTGCTACTCCACACAAACAACTCCTAATTCTACGTGAGCTGAAACTCAACCAAGAGTTGAGACAAAATCGAGGAAGTAACATTAAGCGTGACATCAATAATTCAACATGCACAGTAGTCTAATTTGTTTATCTGTAGCAGCGCACGGGTAATTGGCTAGTTAACCTAAGAATCCAAAAGGATGTGCAGAAGATAATTTCTTGTCAGAAAAGCTACAGTATGGTCGCACACTTGAAGCCATTCGTGAGCTTGACCACTTCCCACTCGACATGTTTGCCTCATCTTTAACCATGGTTTTGTCTTCCGTTCTCGCTCCCTTCTATCCGAGCATGAATTGTCAAGTGTTTCACTTCTTGCAGCTCTTGTCCTTCGACCCTCTCATGATGGCCATATCTTTGTATTCACCTGTCTCACCATGGCTCCAGTGATGAAGGTCTCCAAGGCTCTCATCCTTGTTTTGTATTCTATTTTATTTTATAGTTGAATTTCACGAATTCAATTATTCACCAGAAAGTTTTTGAATTTCACAACTTCATACTCCTCCGATTGATAGTTGTGATGGGAGAAGGGACTAGGTAGAGTAACTCTAGGGTTTTAAGTTTGCTACGGTGAACTCCCCATTTCCTTTTGGAGGGAACATAACGTGTGAGTTGTAGTACTTTTGGGAAGCAACAGTTTAGTCTCACGCTGTGAAATTTAGTTACTACTACCTAACATAATCTGTGGTACTTCTATAGTTATTCTCACTTCTACACGTACATGCAATTTTGGAACTTTTTTGTCCTCACAAAATTCAATCTGGAGGGCTAAAATGGCATATGTACCAACAGTATAAGTGATTTAATATTTTTATAAATATGGTAATAGTAGAAAGCTTTAAAATAAGACCTAGAATAATTAGATTTGGCACTTCACTATTTATGAATGGAGAGAAGGTAACAACGGCAAAATTATGACAATATGAAATCACCTTCAGTTTAAACACCATTTTCGTGTCACCAAACCTATATACTACTAAACTAATTTTATAAAGTTTCATATAGCTAATACAAAACGGCTAAAAAGAAACATGGCATATTATCCTACAAATATGTAGAGAAGTCGCGCATGAGTCAGCTCATTTAGAACATATGGTGTGATATTATGCGTGATGATGCTCACAATATTGGCTCTCTTTTCAGAAAATTTAAAAAAATGACAAGAAGTGCCTCTGTTTTGTAACATAAGAATTTACAACAGCATGGCAAGTTGAGTCCTTATTCATACACAACCTGTGAACGTAGAAAACCATACACCATCCCTGCTACAACGTAAACCCTCTAGTACACGTTTGCAATTTGCCTTGGGCACGCAGGAGCCTTTTCATATGGTCGGTGTGGATGCATCGCAGGGAGTGTGGACCTGGACGCAGAAGTGGTGACCAAGGCAAAAGTGGTTTCCGAGGGGAGATGTCTCCACGTATCCAGAGAAAGAGGGGGAGAGAGAAAGAAAAGGGATCAGGATTCAGAGGAACCAACAAAATTGGAATAGCTGTGTCCATGCTTCCGCCCGTGGTTTCCACCGGCTGCCGGCACGCGGGCGCAGCGTCGTCATCTCATCTCACGGTCACGGGATGGCGCCGTAGACGGGGGTGCTGAGCGTGTACGCGTCACAGCCTACGCATTCGGTCTAATCTCTTTCATCTGATCTTTTCGTTCCAACCATCCCTAGTTTCGACCGTTCTCGTCTGACCTTCGTGCTGTCGTGCATGCCCGCCCCGCCTGCCGACCGTTTCTATTCACTTTTCTTGGGTTGTCTGGTTGGATTTTCAGCTTTCTCGGCTTAAAAACTAAAGATCCAATTGAAAACAAAAACTCTAATCATGCTTATTTAAAAGTCAGCCTCCTTCACTGTGTATCACCCGAAAGTAAGAAAAGAGGTGTTTTCAATGGTTTTTGTAGAATGATTTTCGACCTGTTTCTGGATTTGAACTGAAATTACCCACTGTTATCACCGGTATAAAAACAAAAAAGTCATTCACTGAACCGCAGCCCCTCTCTTGAACCCGCCCCCCCATCCGAGCTCCCCCAACACCCCGGTGGCTAGGGTTTGCGACCGAGGCCACCGATGCCAGCCACCGGCACAGCTCGCCTCCTCTGCCCACCACCGTCGAGTCGTCTTCGCCTTCGATGGCTCACCTTCGCCACCGTCGGCTCGCCGAGCTCCGCCTCCCCAAGTGTTGCCCAGCCTCCTTGAGCACTGGCCCTACCCGAATCCGCACGTGGACGCGCCGTAGGACCCATATGGCCTCGACAGCCGCCGAGGCCACCTGGGTTGCCGCTTGCGCCGCCAGCTCGATGCCACTGGGGACGCACAACAACACCTCCACATTGGGCCCCCGCCCAGCCGCCAGCCGCCGCCTGCCGCTGACGCCCCTTCCCTTCGTCAGTGATGATTTTTCTTTCTTTCTCTCCTAATGATTCTATTTGTTATACATTGGAGCAATTATTGTTGATTGCTATCAGATCTGGAAGGAGCAGGTTGTTTAGTTAGATGATTGTTGTCAAAGATATTCATTAGCACTATCATAAACATCTTTATAATTAATGATAGGAAACTTGGCAATACAATAGGAGCAAGGAAAAAAAACTCAAAGTTCAGTGAATTGGCCTATTCATAGTATGGTTCGGCATTCGATTATTTTTGGCAACTGTGATGATTATGTTATCTTGTTGTGTTCTCCAGAAGGTTGCCTCTTATGGTGTACTACATAATAACTCTCATATGAAGGAAGAAGCACGAAGTTAATGTAAGATAAATTGGAAACAAGGAGATGTATGCATCCTGTAGCAAAAAGATAACAGGAGCTGACGGGGGGAACCCATCCGGGTAGGCCCAGCACAGCGAGTCGGCCCAACAGGCTCGGAAAGTTTCACGGAGGCCCACTCGGATGAAGGCCCAAGTAAGACCCACGCGGAAGCAACGTCCGAGTGTCATCAAGGAAGGCGTTACAACCTCATCAAGGCAGGCGTTTCGCTAGCATGAAGGCTGGCGTTACTCGGAGCGTTACACAGAATAAATATGTCAATTAAAGTATGCAGTTACTGTAGCTCGGTCGACTGGCCGAGTCGGCATACGTACAGCCTATATAAGGCAAGAGCCCCATGCAAAGGGGTTGGAAGAGTTTTTCGGAGATTAGAGGCTAGGCATTGTCTTCAAGCTCTAGACAAGAATCCACTATTTTTTCTGTAACCTTTCTCACGCAAGGCTAGTAATACAATCAGTAGGAGTAGGGTATTACCTCCACCATTGGAGGACCTGAACTTGGGTAAAAACCTCTTGTGTGAACCCGCTTAGATCTTTCACGTGCGTTCCCCAAAATCCTACTAGAAATGTATATTGCCGCGAAATCCCCGCGACAGGAGCCTTTGCCTAATTTTGTACAAAAGCTATGAAGAAGACCTCCACTGTAGAATTAGATAATGTTATATTGACCACCAAGGTGCCACGGAATAAGTAATGCCTTTCAGGAATGTGTCTTTTTATGTGAGCTAATTGTTTCAGCTGTCATCTGTTTATTCTTGATTCTTGGGGAAATGAAGGAAATGTAAAACAGGTCGCTAGTGAGGTTAGACTTGATTCAGATGGCTGTAAATATAGGATGTGGTTGTGGTATCAGAGGTTTTGCTTGTGTAATAAGAGAGGATATCGTGTTTCCGTTCTCCTTGTACAACAATTGATCCTTAAGATTGGCTTAACTATATACTATAGTAGTGTAGTTATTCTGCACACATGAAAAATAACTTCGTCTAACTGGTTGGGTTAGCTTGGGTTTGTATTGTTGGGAATTGGGATAGTCCAGATTAATAGGTGTTACTCATTGGAAGAAAACTAAATAAGATATGTATATAACCAATTTGGTTCGACTATGGTTGGTATTGGTATTTGTGTGCATGTTCTATTTGAGACATGTCATTTATATATATATATATATACAAAAAAACTTGTCATTTATATTGAATCAACTCAAAAAAAAAGATCATGTACAGATCAATCATCATAAAAATAGAGAATTAAAATTAAATCAGTATATAGATAAGCTCTTAACAAGCTAGGCGCATTTCAAACATCTTTAGTCACAGCCACAACTCCGACAGTCAGTTTACCAAACAATACTTCAGCTTTCCCATAGTACAACCTACAAACAGTTTTCTCACAGTAGACAGCCTGTAACTGCTTTTAGATAAGTCACAATTCAACTAAACACCCTCTAAGTATAGGCATGTCGACGAGAAGTCTATTTATGGGATGAATTTCTGTTTTATTGGCTAAAATTTGGTGGATGTAATTAATGTTAGTCTATGTTATGACATGTAGTATATGGATTTTAGCCTATGGTATTTATAGATGAAACATGTTTTTCAATAGGTATTAGATGAAACATATACTCAGATATATTAAATAAATTCTTCTTGAGGGTAGTAATACAATTCACTCTCCAAAAAATAATTATACCAAGTTCCCTACGATACTCATGTGCGAATCTTACGTTCCAAATCTCAAAAGAGAATTGAATAACCTTACCGGGGAGGTCCATCCAATGACAGTGTCTAGTCCTAGCAATTAATCTCATTGACAGCGAGATTTCTTTTCGTGCGAGCTTTCATCCTCACGGGGGCAAAACCGGCAACAAAGTTAGTATTATATCTATGCTATTTATTAAAAAATTTAGTTTTTCTTTGCTACCTTCGACTCATAAATGTACATAGGTTATTTAGCTCCATCAATTTAAATATATCCAACAATTCATATTAGTTTAATGATCTATCACTTAATATGACAATTATCCTTATTTACTAGAGCTACCTGTCATTATCATTCACTTAGAGTTGATAGATAATTACTCATCATTGTCCTTCATTTAAATTAATAATTACCCATCATTACCACTGTTATACCCTATAACGCGTCTCTCTCTCGAATCCACGTCACGCGTGGCTGTCGCCCTGCGCCACGCTTTGGTTCTGTCTAGGCATCACCGTCATGGCCTCTTTCGACATGATAAATATAGATTATGTTTTTACGTTATATATTTGTGGAAATGTGCATTGCACTTGCTCAGTTCCTACTTCCTCTGTTTCACTCTATGTGTCCTTATCTTTGGGATAATCTGTTTTAAAATTTTTTGTTCATCAAGAATATTAAAAATATAGTTATTATAATTGTTCCATCATAACCTATTTAAATATTTTAAAAATAGTTAGATAATTATTGTATTGGTTAACAGCTATATGCATGATTATTTTCTATCATTTTTTATCTTGATACGTACAGTAAAACAGAGGGAGCAATTAAATCAACAAATTGACTCTTTCCACGAAGTTGCGCGCTCCCGACACGTCACGCCGTTAGTGACGGCCCCACCTGAGAATAAATCAGCAGCCCAAAACTTCCGCTTTCTGTCTCTCTCTTTTCATTCCGCACCAACCCCTGTTCCTTCCTCCCTAAACCAAACCAAACCAGACCAGAACTTCTCCTTCTCTCTCCCTCTCTCATGCGTGAACTGCGGATCAAGGAAGGAGGAGTTGTTGGACTATTAACCACGGGATTCTTTCTCTGACTCAGGCAGTAAGTTGCCTCTCATCCTAACCCCATCTGAGGCCCGATTCGGTGCTGAGGTTTCTCCTGGTTTTTTTGGGGTTGATTTCGTGGCTGTTTTGGATCGATTTGGGTTTATAAGATGGTGTTGCAGGTTTCGATCAGAGGGGGAAGGAGCCGTCGGATCGTAGCGCCGGCATCGCTGGCCAGGTCGAGGCAAATTTCGTCCTTTCGTGCTCTCTTCATCCGAAAATAAATTGCTCTGTCTCTGGTGAGAAATTCCTCTGATGTTTTTGCAAATTTACCTCTTCTGTACCTGGGCACCTGGGTGAGTTTGTGATTGATCGATCCGAATGATCTCGCTCCTGCAGGTTGTGCCACTCGATTCGACCATCAGGGGGGCAGATTTTGCGCCACTCCCCAACCAAAAAATCAAATCTGGTATGTTTGCACCATGATCTTCTGGAATTTTACCAAATTTGTTTGAAGTTTTGGTGACCATTAACGAAGGGGACTCTAATTTTTGTGCAGATATGATGGGCTTGGAATCCAAAATGAGGTTGTAACATAGGTTGTGCCGTTGTGGTGTGGTTTCGGCAAAGGGTTTCCTCCATCCTTGAAGGAAGGAACCCTTGGCTTGAGTTCTCCATGGCTTCTAATTCTTAGCGCAGAGCTTCTAATTTTAGTGGTAGTGTAAATATTGGTAGCAGTTGAGGAAGCTTCGGCCTCCTAAGCCCCCTTGTGAAGATGTCGTCAGCAGGTGTCATTGCCCTTGGGCCGATCCCTGACGAGCTCGCCCTCTTGCCCATCAGCTTTGATGGCAGCCGTTCGCGCCATTGTTTCTCTGGGTCACAGCTGCAGGATTCCATTCTTATCTTTCTTGCTGTGCCTGGTGCGCCACCAATGCCTATGAGTGTGCTGGGCACTGATTCCATCGCCTCGGTCAAGCTGCGCATCCAGAGGTTCAAGGGGTTTGTGGTCACAAAGCAGCGGCTTGTGCTTGACGGGCATGAGCTGGCACGCAACAACTGCCCTGTCAAGGATTATGGGCTCTCTGATGGAAATGTTCTGCACCTTGTTATCCGGTTGGCTGATCTCCGGGTGATTAACATTGAGACAGCCAGTGGGAAGAAGTTTCAGTTTCAGGTGGACCAAAGCCGCAATGTCAAGTACCTCAAGAGTAAGCTTGCAGTGGAGGGTGATGAGGACCTTGGTAGCCTGGAGGATGACAAACTCGAATATGACGGTGAGGTGCTTGAGGACCACCAGTTGATTGCTGATATTAGCAAGAAGGATGATGCTGTGATTCATTTGTTCATCCGCAAGCCAGCAAAGGTACGAACACAACAAATTGAAAAAGATACTGTGGTTACAGTTGTGGACGTGCAGGAGAAAGAGAACCTACAAAATGAATCTCTTGTTGTGACCACTGCAAAACCAGCTGGTGGTAAGCCTGCTCTTGTTGAACCAGTTGTTGTTAACCAGAAGGTGAAGCAGTCACCTGAAGTGATGAAAATGATCGACTCAGCGATAGCTGGTCTTGAGAATGGGTACTCGCCGGTTATGTCAGCAGAAGGTTCAGGGGGTGTTTACTTCATGCAAGATGCATCAGGCCAGAAGAATGTTGCAGTGTTTAAGCCTATTGATGAGGAACCTATGGCTAAAAACAACCCGAGGGGTCTTCCACTGTCAACTGATGGGGAAGGCATGAAGAGGGGGACACGTGTAGGAGAAGGTGCGCTAAGGGAAGTTGCAGCTTATATTCTCGACCATCCAACTGGTGATCATGAATCGGGCCCCAATGTTGGGTTTTCTGGTGTGCCCCCCACAGCATTAGTCCGGTGCTTACATATGGGGAAGAGCTTCAAGTTTGGATCACTGCAGATGTTTATGGAGAACAATGGGTGTTGCGAGGATATGGGTCCCCGGGCTTTTCCAGTGAAGGAGGTCCACAAAATAGCAGTGTTAGATATTAGGTTAGCAAATGCTGATCGTCATGCCGGGAACATTCTAGTATCCAAGGAAGGAGAAGGTGCCAACTACAAGCTGGTTCCAATTGATCATGGTTACTGCTTGCCAGAGAAGGTGATTATCTCTCTCTTTCATTATTTTAGCCCCTTTCATCATAGTTCTTCTGTCATGCAAATGATAATTTAGATGCCTTGTTGCAATGCAGTTTGAAGATTGTACCTTCGAGTGGCTGTACTGGCCCCAAGCCCGTGAGCCGTTCAGCGATGATACTATTGGATACATTAAATCTCTAGATGCTGAAGAGGACATCAAGCTTCTCAAATTCCATGGGTGGGAGCTGTCTCCAAGTTGCGCTCGTGTCCTGCGCATCAGCACCATGCTCTTGAAGAAGGGTACGGCGCGAGGCCTCACACCCTATGACATAGGACGCATACTGTGCAGGGAAACTGTGAATAGAGACTCTGAGATTGAGGACATCATCCAGGAAGCAGAGGATTCTGTTCTTCCTGGGACAAGCGAGAACTTGTTCTTAGAGACGGTATCCGAAATCATCGATCGTCGCCTCAACAAGTAATTTGTTTAGACACTCAGAATAACTGATCTAGTTGTTTGGCTGTATCCAGTTTGTTGTAAGTATGTTCACAAGGCACTGCTCCAGGCCTCAGGGGACTAATGATTTCATTTGTTTTTAGCCCCAAATGATTTCGTTTGTTTGTAGCCGCTCAAGTACACTTCCTTTTGTGAATGTAGATGTCTGTGCTGCGTTAGACCTTATCAGCTTGGTAAATTAGATACGCGACCACATATGTTCATTTTGCTGGAACTTTTTCTTACCATGCATAACAAAGGGTTTTCTGTGTTTTTAAAATTTACGATTGTCAAAATTACATGAGTAACACGGACTTTTTGCGTAAGCTGCAACGAGAAACGAATTGAACCTGTGCCCGAAAGTAGTAGAAAATTCTCCTATAATTTGTAGTCGCTGCTTCTATATTGGGGTCGTCTGTTTTGTCATCTTTATCGCTTCTACCAGTCAATTTGCTTTTTCTTTTGCAGCAAGTTGATTCTCGTGGCCGACCGAATCAATGAGATAATTAACTCGGAAGAAACTGGAGATCAAAGACTGAAACACACGTGCAAGACCTTTGATTCTGCACGGAGTCCAAAGCCTGAAGTGAAAGGGTGCATGACTCGTTCATCTATAGTTGTGTTATCTCTTGCCAGTGGGTATACGCAACAATGCCTCTTAACGCATTTCCTCTAATAATTTATTTTTAGAGGAACAGGAGATTTCATTAACTGGCAGAAATAGGGTACAATCAAGCTCGTTGCATTAGTAAGCTACACGGCGAGTGAATCACCTCTTAAAGCATATATGGCTAATGATGCAGGTGGTCTGGTTCGGCGCATTGGCCCTCTAGACCAGCCCTGTTTGCTGGCACCAAACGGGATATGGAGCGACCTGGATTAATGTTTGCTGGCACCAAACGGGACATTGGTCGGCCTGGATTAATGTAGGGTCCAACAGGGCAATAGCCCTCTTGTCCCGCGGGGCGGCCCGTTTGTCCCGCACCCGTTCTACCAGCACAGGCGCCACAAGCACCAGGGAGGCAGGATTAGCGCCGCCACTACCGGGGATCAGCGTCGTCGCCGCCGCCATCACCTGCACTTCATCTACTGCCTGCGGTGGCGGTATTCGGCGGATCTTGGCCTTCTCCAGCGCTAGCTCTCCCCATCTCTCAGGCCCCAATATATCAGCACAGATCCCACCAAACCCTCGGTCGGCCTCGAGCTCGTCCCCGCCACCGGCTGGTGGTACTTCTGCGAGGAATGCAGCTCAGATCTACAAGAGCAAAACGAGGAACGTCGCGATGTCTTGCCTCTCTCCCTGCACGCAGCAATGTCATGGAGGACGCGGCGTTGGACTGCATGCAGCCACGACATGGACGACGCTGCGCGGGCTGCGGCATAAACGGGGATGGCATCGAGGCCAACGCGTGTAAACGCGGCGGCTGCGGCGGCGTCGAGCACACTTTGGCGCAGGTGGGTGCGCATGGCTGCCGGCGTCGAAGTCGCCGTGTAGCGCGATGGCGTTCAGCTTCGAGGCTTTGAGGTAACGTGGAATTTCAGCTCTTTGCGTAAAGCCTCATAGACTGCAGACTCTGAAACGGGCCGACCCATAAACCCCAAAGGTTTGAACCGTCCCTACCAGAAGAACGATCGGGTCGACCGATTTTGGGGATCAGTCTAGGGCCGGACCGAACCGCCCCAGTTGCATCCTGATATATGGCTAATTCGTGCGCTACCCAATGCTCACTAAACGCATAAACCATCTCCGCATTTCTTGTTCCTCTCCACATGCCTTTAATCTCCTGGAGGATGAAGGCATTCCTCGATCTGTCATGCTTGCTGCGGGAATTCAGACTTTTGCACACATTCAAACAATCAGTTTCGAGCACAAGGCGCAATTGATCACGTTGATTTGCAAGCCGCAGCCCTTCTAGGCGCGCTAACATGCGCACTCTCCATGGCTTCGATCATGGCGAACAACACACGCCTCAAAGCACCTGTACTCAGCACAAAGGCGCAGTCAACAGAAAGGCTTCGCCACCATCGAGAAAGGAGTTTGCCATAGGTCCGGTACCTTCGTGCCGTTACTGACGTATGCTGTGTGCGGACACTGCTTTGCAAATGCTGACTTCTGCTGCTACCTTCACTTAACATGTGCTCTCACCATTCCTGTCTATGGGACTGAAGGAAGCGCACCTGATTCACAATGGGGAATATGTTTCCTTCTCGTAGTGCGGCATTGTGAACGTATCAAACTCTCCAGATAAGAGATAAGATTTTAGGTCTTCCATCAATTGAACACTTGTTAAGTAAGATCAGCATCGAGTCCGGCCCCTCGTTCACAAAGTAACCCGCCCGCCAGACATACTGCATGGCCCCGCGGCGCATGAACCATCGGGCATCTCATCACGGCATGGAAGCCATCTTTCTCCTCTTTTGGCTATTTACCGTAGCCATTACAGATTTTCTCAGTTGCCAACGGTCGGGAGAACTTGCTCGAACTTATCTTTGGCAGTCCTCCTCGTACATTTCACTTCATCTTTTGTTTAGGGCCCCTTTTGGATCGAAAGATTTTCTTGGGAATATTATAGGATTTCAATCTATATGAATTTTTTCTATGGAGTCCTTTTAAATCACAGGAATGAGACCTCTAAAATTTCTATGGATTACTTTCCTACGTGTCAATTTTATATGATTTTTAGTAAGAGATTATACCTCATGAAACTTTTTCTTTGTGTCTTGCATGCACTTTCTCTCTTTTTAAATTCTTACAAAATTTATATAGAGCATCTAAATAGCCATTTTACAAATTCATATGTTTTTATTTCACGTATGATTCAGTATAACATCTACTTTTTATAATTCTTTTTTCTTATTTCTGTATTTTTAGAATTTTGTATTCCATAGAGACCTTAATCTAGCTATCTGCTCCACTCGCCTCTCATCAAAACCTGTACTGGATGTGCTACAGTGCCTTTTTAGTTGTCCCTTTTACATATATTTCATGCATAAATTATTTATTACATGAGACATTTCTAAATTATCTATTTCATAGTCCTTCTCTCTCATTACATCACCAAAAATTATAGGTGTCATTATCAATACTAAAGACAGATCATATCGCACCATCTGTGCATGCCAAGCTTAAGTGAGTTTTTTTCCGAAACCGACAAGCGGGATGGGAACTTTCTCAAATGAATAAGTCGGCTCTTAATTGAGCGCTTTCCTCAAGATCCTTACGTGTAATAAGAACCGCTCACTTTGGTTAACTCGTTCCTCCACTCTGGAGATAGTGAGCTCCACAACCACTCACACGTCCTCAGGCCTCTTCATAATTTTCTTGAAGAGATCACCTAGCTCATCACCACCAAACCATCTAGGAGACAGTGGCCTCCAAGAGTACAATCTCTCGGACGCGGAGAGCTTAAACTGTTGCAACCTCAAGTGCAACACAATGCCCAAATTCCTCTCGCACCTCACCAACAGTAACTCTTAACCTAGAGGCTATTAAGTGGGAGAGAGAAAAAGGATTCAAGAAAGGATTTCAAGGGTAGCAAACCATTGGGCAACACAATACACAAATCTTTTTCCCACACCTCACCAATAGCAACACATAGTTAGAAATGAGCATCCCACAACCAAAAGGTACTCCACATAGGCCTTCCCCGAAAACCCCCTGTCATTAACATAAACAAAGCAGAAAAATCACCAATTTCTGTATCAGTTCCGGAAGAGCGAAGAAAAAGGGGGATGTTTTGTTAATGGGAACAAGGAACTATTTATAGCTGTCGCGATAGAAAACCTTCCCTAAAATAGGGACATTAATTGTAAAGTAAGCTCTTATCCTAGGCCTGAACCTCCTGAACCTCCAATTACCGTACCATTTGGTACTAAATACGACCACCACTCACACCTATTCCAGACATTTAAACCCCTGACCACCTAGACCTCTAGTAGCCAAAGAGATCGCGAAAGAAGTGGATGTTATCGTAAACTCTATAGCAAATACAACTTTTGATGAGAGGAGATTGAAGCACCTTTTCACCGATTGATAAACAATTCCTTGATCAAGTAAAATCTATCGATGGTGGCTCGAGACTCAACGAATGGTTGCGTTCTCTATCAAATGCTAAAGTAGGCAATCGACATACTGTGGGTGTGTTTGGCAGCCTGTATGTTCCTAGCATGCCTATCTCTCGTGAGATATGCTGACTCTGGACATGCTGAGTGGATACCACTATGATGTGTTTGGTAACCTGTATCTGTCGAGACACGCTGAGCTGAGATGTTGTTTGGTTGCTCGTATCAGTTAAGACATGTTAAGTTGAGAATGTGTTTGGTAGTCTGTATATGAGTTAGATTTGGTTACATTCTCCATATGATGGTAAGTATACCACCACAATACAAGACATGGTGAGAAAATAATGTTGCACACAATTTTAGCAAGATTTGAACACCAAGTGTTAAATCATATACAATTATCCATATCAATCCGTGTTAAATCTTCTTGCTGTACCACTCCATATATAACCCATAGCTCAATTAAAGAGTGTATGACATAAGTGGAAACCAACAAATCTTTCTAGTCCTAGATTTGACAGTGGATATAAGTCAAAAGGATCCCTATAGCACAAGAACACCAATTAAGGCATGCAGGTAATCCAGAATAAATTTGAATTCAGAGCTACAATTAGCATCATATGAATCAACAAACTGAATCATGGTGAACTCATTTTACAATTGCTACTGAGATACAATTGCTGCTGAACATGTATTTACATCATTGCTTGCCTCTGAAAACTAAGGACAATATCTCGCAAGCATGAATGTGATTTCTTCACGCCCTCTCGCCCTCTAAAACCTCAGAAGGACCATGCCCTCACATTGGAGTCGGACGTGGACGGGAACTCGAGCACGTGCACCACATTGCCGGCGACCTCCCGCCCCCGCGCACGCACCACGGCGGTCGGGAGCGCAACGCGAGGAGTGCGCCGGCGACATGGGAGATGGGGAGGCGCGGCGGAGCTCGGGGAGGCACGCAGGAGGTCAGGAGGTACGGACGGAGCGACGGCGGGGCAGCCGAAGGCACGGACGGAGGGGCGTCGGGGCGGACCTCCTCGGGGAGCAGCCGGTGGGGGATGAGCGGCGGCTCGGGGGAGGACCTCCTTGGGGAGCAGCCAGCGGAGCACGAGCCACACACCTCCTCAGGGGGTCAGCGGGAGACGTGGGGAGGAGGCTCCGCGGGAGCAGGCGCGGGACGATGAGCGGCAGCTCGGGGGAGAGGAGGTGAGAGGTGCGGTGGACGGGGAGGGCTCAGTTTTTTCTCGTGCGGGCAGGGTTGCATAGCAATCGTGGTTTCGGGCTTCCCTACTAGGCATGGCTGAGAGACCAATTTTGCATAACTGAACATGGCCCAAGTAAAAAAACATGCTACCAAACAGCCTAAAACTTGTATCGGTGGATACAAGTTGAGTGGAGCAGGGGTGCCAAACACAACCTGTATTCCAAGTAGTGAGGAGCTGGATCAACCAATGACGCTTTGTGTTTTGAAAGAAAAGAAGGAATTTTAGCACAAGGTTCACCACGTTCGATCAAAGAAAGAGAAATTGAACAAGAGCAACGCTCGACCAAGAAGTCATGGGGCTAGCTCGAACGATACAAGCTATTAAGTAGAAGAGAATATGAGGAGAGGTCAACAAATGATTCCCAAGAGCAAAAGCTATCTCTCCCAACCATCCAAGGTGGCTGCCTATAACCCATACTCAAAAACTAGCCGTTATGCTCTTTCCGCGTAAATCTCAGATACTCTAACTTCAAACTCGGAGGTTCCGAGATAGAATAATGACTATATTGACCAGACATAACCTGAACCTAAATACTCTGAGAAAATCTCAGAGTTTCTGAATCACTCTAGAACACAATCTCATACATTTCAAGAAAATCTCGGATACTCTGACAATTCTGACTCATCAGCTAGGCAGGCAACAGAACATGATCTCGAGGTTCTAAGTTCAATCTCAGAGGTTGTGAATCACTCTAGAACATGATCTTAGATATTCCGAGAAAATCTCGCATACTCTGACAATTCTCACTCGTCAGCCAGGCAGACAAGAACATGATCTCGGAGATTCTGAGCCCAGATTTGGAGGTTCTGAGATTGCAGTTTTCAGCACAGTGAAAACTAAGAAAATAGGCTCAGAAACTCCGGAAACAAGACTTGGATGCTTCCCACCTCTCAGACAAGTGTTAACCATGCAAGATTAGAGTTTGGGGACAAAGGAGCTTGGGGGGAAAATACAAACATGTAAAAATTTGAGCACTTGACACACGACTCATTCAAACTATTCCAACAACCCCTTATGATAAAACGACTATCTATCAAATAACCCAGTTTTCTTCCAACACCTTGAGACCGATAAAACTAGGAGTATCTAGCTTGGCATACCTTTTCCTTGAACACTCCAAATGAGCTTGATAAAGACGATCATCATTGTTTCAAATTAAAATCTTTCTTCAATCTGTTTTGCTCAATGAAGTCTTGCAATTTGCTCCCCCGTAAACCAATATGGGAAAGCCTTCTATTGAAGAAATCTTCACTTGCTTATCCATCATAGCTTGATGGACCAAAAGTTTCAAGTATATATTTTCATATAATGCTCTACTTGAATTTACACACCTTGATGTCGTCATCTATTGGTGCCTATCAACATTAAAGCGTTGTTTGAGGTTCATCCTCGCACGATTTGTAGCACAACCTTCCTTTGAGGATCATCCTTGTATGAAGCACCCTCCGAAGCTTATGAAAACACTTAATGCACCTTGATGACAATTATCACTTGATGTCATCTTCACTTGAGTTTTGGTGAAATCATCTTCTCGATGTAACCTTATGAAGTGGACCTAACCCTCACACTTTCCAAACATATGGAACATGGTTAGTTTACAGACATGATTGACATTACTCAACAAAGCACTTGATCATATGATGGATTGCAAGCTTCAAGTCTTCATCCACACATGATGCTCCATTTGATCTTGCCTTGCTCCTCTTGATGCCGGCACCTGTTAATTCTTCTCCTCATAAGCTTGTGACGATAATACATACACATCAATGGCCATCCACACATATTGTCATCTTCACTTGAGCATTGTGAGATCATCTTCTTGACGTAATCTTACAGAGTGGCACCTAACCCACACACTTTTCAAAACTTATGGAAAATGATTAGTCCACAAAATGCAATTCACAATTGCTTACCGGATCACTAGATCACTTGATCCCATTGGACTCAACCTTGAAGATTTATCATGATCTCTTGAAGCCACATCTTGAATTCTTTTCTTGAATTTCTTGCTTCAAGACCTTGATCACACACAACTTATCTCATGAGCTCAATCTTGACCAATTTGAATTTGACCTTGAACTTTATCTTGGTTAATACTTGTTCTTCTCTTGAACTTCAACTTGATATGTGGTTCACTCCCTTGAACACAATCTTGGTCTCTTAGAGTTCACTTCGTAATCTTCTTCTTGATCACATAGGATTCACTTCTTCACTACTTAATCATTGATGCATATCTTGGTTTGATGGCATTTATCACACGAATCCATCCAAAAATTATCACGCATCACCAATCACAGGCTTCATAGGCTTGTAGGTTCATCCTCTTGATGCAACCTCACGAAGTGGAACCTAACCCTCACAACTCAAGAAAATGGTTAGTGTACAAACCCGGTTGTCATCAATCACTAAAATCACTTAACACAAGTCTAGGGCCTAGATGCACTTTCAATCTCCCCTTTCTGGTGATTGATGGCAAACCCAATTACAAAGATTTCTTAATAAATTTTTTTTGAGTATATGACAACACATGTCAGACATATACTTGGGAATGTGTTCCAATAGCAATGATCCATACGAATGTGGATGTCTTTCGGTTTTGATCAATACTAGTGCAACACGAAATAAAGTATGAGCTCCCCCTAAATTCATGCATTTGTAATAATGTGAGTGAAATCAAATGCACATATCAACTACAAGCAATTAGAGAAGTTCGCACTACATTTTAGATCCATGGAATGCAACATATGATGATATAATATGACAATTAAGCATTGAATATGTAAAACATGTATTAAGACATATTTTGGACAAGAAACAATAAAGATATACAATAAACTCATCAACTCAAGCATGTGTACAAATTATATCCAAAACTCAAGAGTGCATTAAGAGATGTGTAATACATAATATAAGCATTCAGAACATAAACACGTCTCCCAAAACTAACACATCCTAGCGCTCATGCTACTCCTATTATGAGAACACATACTACTCCCCCTATGGAAACACATCTACTCCCCCTATGAGAACACATCTAAACTTATTTCTTTCTCCCTCTTTGTCGTCAAGAACCACTCCCTCTTTGTTGTCAAGACCACAAAGGGGATGAAGCCAAAATGAAGAGAGCTAGAAAAGGAGAAGCACTTATATCTACTAAAGAAGCTAGAAGGAAAGATTGAGTGGCCTAAATGGCATATAATGGACATGCTAATCATCCATATAGAAAAATGTACACATAAGAGAGTTAGTCAAGAATTGGTCAAGATACACATGAAGGATAGAAAGATCTCAATGAGTCAATTCTAGACATCCCGACTAGCAACAAAAAGCAAATATAGCAATAGTTGAGATGCTTCAAACCAAAACCTAGATACCACGTGTAAATAGATAATTTTTTCAAATCCAATCAATATTGCACATAGGAGAAACTTAAGTATTAGATATGCTTAAATCGCCACATCTTGCATATTTGGGATTAACGTATCATGACATGATTTTATAGATCGATATCCTACTTATTTTATACTACAGGCTGAGACTGGAATGTTGAAGGTTCTAAAAAATTGTTAGAAGCTCTAAGATTTGCTAATGGAGGCTAAGAACGAAATGTTGGGGGTTCTAAGAAAATGTCAGAAGCTCCGAGATTTGGAGTGAAAACTCGATAGAGTAGATTTGGATGAAATTTTGAGATGAGTTTACATAGAATAGAGCTAGGGAATCCTGATGGATTCTTTTCACATTCAATCGAGAAACAAAGAATCAAACAAATCAAAAATGTGGATGTGAATTGAATAAAGATCATCTCATCATCTTGATAAAATAGAACAAAAAATGCTCCAAGAATAACAAAAATCCGAGAATAGCAAATACGACCTAGCAAGAACCAATATGGTAATTTGTGATGTTTTCCACTATATATGAGCTTAACAAGCCACATAGAGACTAAATAATCTAGGATATCGATTCTAAATTATTTCATGCTCATGCTATGTACAAAAACATAACGCTCCCTCGTAATGTGATAATCACTTAATTTCTCACAAGAACCAATTAAAATCCAAAAAAATGGAATAGAGGCTCAAACTTACACATAACTATATGAAAACAACATGCACATGTGAGGTAAGACAACCTACAAATACTAGTTAATACATCCTACACATGCTTGGAAAGATCTAATCTACACATGCTAGTTAGGAAAACCAATGCATGCTAGTATATACAACCTACACATGCTAGGGCTAGTAACTTTCAATGTAAGGAGTTTAGAAACATGTCACCAAACTAGGAGCATTGGATTAAAATGTTTCAATAATCCACTTGACTTAGTTCAAATTTTGCACATAATTAAACACACCATCTTCATGAATTAGCCAAGTATCCAATGCCCTACACGTAACTACCAATCAACTTTGAGCCTAATTGGCTACCCAAATGACCCTTTTATTCATCAAGCTACTTTGACTGCCAACAAATTTGGCAAACATATTGCCATTCTTGTCCTTCCTTAGTTAATAATGATCATGGCCAATAGGAGATTTAGGAAGGTCACAATTGGGAAAAGATTTGGCTTAACCTTCTCTCGGCAATTGTAGCAAGTGTCGCCCCTTCGCTTCTTCTCTTGAGTTGTATGATCTTGGGTTCCATTTTCTTGGGCTCTCATTGCTTGTGATCTATCACCTTGAGCTTGAACCCTCTTCTCTTGATTCTTCTTTTCTTGTGGCGCCTTTTCTTGGCTCTTCTCTTTTGAAGCCTTCTTCTTCAAAGGGCATGACCTCATATGATGTCCCTCATTCTTGCGCTTGAAGCAAGTGATGAGGTCCGGGTTCTTGCTTTGACTTTGATTTTGACCCTTCTTCTTCTTGGAATTCTTGTTTTCAAAGTTGATTCCAAGTCCACTCATGTCTGTGGGTTCCTTTGATCACTCAAGATCTTGTCAAGGGTGGCTTTCCCTTTGAAGCATTTGCTCATGTCATTCTTCAATGAAGAGACTTGCCCCTTTAGCTTGTTAATCTCCTTTACAAGATTAGCATCACAAACAGTACTATGGGATTCATATGTATCATTGTTATAGCAACAAGGTTCCCTTAAGAAGATCATCAAAAGATATAGAAATGTCAACCTTAGATGAGATGCATGAACAAACACATGGTAAGGAATTAATCTCAGTCGTAGTTGTGCTTATGTCCACATAGAACTCATTTGTTACCTTTGCAAGAATAACCTCATGAGCTTCTTTTAGCACTTCATAGGAGATTACAAGATCCTCGTATGAGCTCAAGAGCTTTTCATATTTTTCTTTTAATTCTGCATGAATGCTAGTTAGCTCATCAGTTTGAAGCTCATCATTTTACTTATCAAGTGATGCTTCATGAGAAATAGGGTTAGCAGCACAAGTATCATCACTAATATCAATAGTGGATTGGTTCTTACATAAAGAATTGCACTTGGGACATGGCATGTCTAAATTCACTAGAGGTATGACATTGTTCTTGTCAAGCAAAGATGAGTGAGTCACTTTAAGCTTTCTAAAGGCACTAGTCAATATATCATGAGAGTTTTTTAGTTCATCATGTTCTACACTCAACTTTCTAAGTTTTTTAATTATTTTCTTGACGAGTTACTTATCTTGCCTTTCTAGCATGCAAATTAGTTCCTCATAACTAGGCATCTCAAACTCATCATCATCACATTTTTCCTTTTTCTTACCTCTTGCCATGAGGCACGTAGGTGAATCAAAGTGATATGACGTTCTTATTGATTCTCTAGCTAGCTCCATGTCATGCGCCATGAGGTCTTCAATTTTTTCTACAATGTTAGTCTCAAAAGTACTATAGGAAATAGAGGCATGGGTTGATGGGCAACATGGCATGGAAAACATATCATCACAAACAATAGACATGGTGTCACTAGATGATATGTATGGACTATATGTATGGACTATGAACACATGGAGATATGTCAACTTTGCTAAAAAGAAGTATCTAAACACATTCTAGAATTGAAGCTCGCATTGATGAGAGAAAGATCGTCATAAGTCTCTTTTAGATTCTCATTTGAAGTCTCAAGTGTTACATGAGAGCAACTTAATCCCTCAAGTGAACTTTTGGTTGAAAGAAATTCATTCCTTCAATGTTCACAAATTTCTTTGAACTGAGGGCTCTTCATGATCGGAAGTAGAAGTAGAGCAATTCTCAATTAAGAACCATGAGCGAGAGCAATCATCCTCATCAATATTGGACTCATCATATCTATCTTGAAGTGTAGCCCAAATCTCATGAGCATTCTCAAGAACATTGAATATGGCAATAGTAGCTTGAGCATTGAGATGTAAATAGATTTTGGGATCCATAGGAGGAGAAAAACCAACATCTACAATTCACTCTATATTTGGACCAATGGTTCAAAAATGACTACGCATGCGAATTCTCCACAAATGATAATTTGTGCCATCTAATGAGAAAGTGTCTCCGTGCACTAAACCATTAGCTGATATCCTTACTCTCTAGACGGTTAAGCCTAATCAATGAGAGACCATGCTCTGATACCACTAGTAGGACCTCGGATGTCGCCTAAAAGGGGGCGGTGAATAAGCGTTTCAAAAATAATTACGATCTAGGCCGATCCTAATATGGAAATTAACTATTCGATTTTGCATAAGTGCAAAATCTAAAGCAACTAGGTTCGATTAAGTGCACCAACACCCTAAGTCTAAGAAAAGGTAAGCAATCCTATAGTGACAAGTAAGTAAGGCAATTTCTATTCAAGACAATTTCACAAATATGAATTGCAAGAAAGTAAAAGAGACATGGGACACAAATGATGTTTGCTCTCAAAGTTCGGCAATTTCTATACAAGACAATTGCACAAATATGAATTGCAAGAAAGTAAAAGAGACATGGGACACAAATGATGTTTGCTCTCAAAGTTCGGATATCCATCGATATCCGATGTCTCCATTGAGGAAGCTTGCTCCAATAAAAAGTCAGCTCCAAATTGAGCACTTCTTCAATATCTTTGCCTCTAGCAAGAAACACTCAATTTGGTTAGCTTGTTCCTCCATCCCGAAGATGGTGGGTTCCACAACCTTTCACATCCTCGGACATCTTCACAATATTCTTGAAGATATCACCAAGATCAACATCACCAAACCGTTTAGGTGGCGGCGGCCTAACTTACACTCGAACACAATCGATGCAGATAGCTCAAACCGATGTAACAAATGCAACAGCCAAGTGAAACATAATGCACAATTCCTCTTGTACCTCACCAAGAGAAAATCCTGCCATAGAGGCTACTAAGTGGAAGAGAGCAACAAGGAGAACTTAAGAACAGATCCTAAGGGTAGCGACTAATGTCCAACAGAATGCACTCTTCTTCTCACACCTCGCCAATGGCAACTCATGCTCTAGAGGCTATTAATTGGAAGAGAGTATGAGGAGAGGTCAAAAAATTATACCCAAGAGCGAAAGCTACCTCTCCCAACTAGCAAAGGCCCACACCCAAAAACTAGCCATTATGCACTTTAATCTCAGATACTTTGACTTCAAACTCGGAGGTTCCAAGATTCATAATAACAGCTATATTGACCAGATAGAACCTAAACTCTGATACTCTCAGAAAATCTTAGAGGCTCTGACATCACTCTAGAACACAGTCTTAGACATTCTGAAAAAATCTCGGATGCTATGACAATTCTGACTCACCAGCCAGGTAGACAACAAAACTTGGTCTCAGAGTTCTGAATTCAATCTGTTGGTTCTGAAATCACTCCAAAACACTATCTCAAACATTCTAAGAAAATCTCGGATACTCTGATAATTCGGATTCTCAACCAGGCAGATAAGTGCAAAATCTTAGAGGTTCTGAGTTCAAACTTGGAGGTTCTGACATTGCAGTTTGCAGTATAATGCAAACCAAGAAAACAGGCCAGAAACTCCAGGAACAAAACCCAGATACTTCCCACCTATTGGACAAGCGCTAATCATGCAATATTAAAGCTTGGGGACAAAGGAGCTTGGGGGAAAAAAAATCCAAACATGCAATGGTTTGAGCATTCAACACAATACTCATTCAAGCTTCTCATCCAACAACTCCTCTTGATAGAATGACTATCTACCCAATAACCTAGTCTGCCTCCAACACCTTGAAACCGGCAAAACTATGAACACCAAGCTTGGCATATATTTTCCCTGAGCATTCCACTCGAGCTTGATGAAGACGATCATCCTTGCTCAAAGTCAAAATCTTTATTTGATCTCTTTTGCTCGATGAAGTCTTGCAATTTGCTCACCCATAAACCAATATGGGAAGCCTCCTCTTGAGGACATTTGCACTAGCTATTCTATCATAGCTTGATGAATAACAAGCTTCAAGTATATGTATCCACGTAATACTCAACTTGAACTTGCAAATCTTGATGTCGTCATCTCTTGGTGCTTATGAACATTAAAGCTTCGCTTGAGGTTCATCCCTGCATGATGCACACCTCAACCTTTGAGGATAATCCTTGTATGAAGCACCCTCTTATGAGAACACCCAATGCAACTTGATGACAATCAACACTTGATGCCATTTTCACGTGAGCTTCGGTGAGATCATCCTCTTGATCTAACCTCATGAAATGGACCAAACCCTCACATTTTCCAAACACATGAAACTTGTTTAATTCATAAACGTAATTGATATTACTCACCAAACTACTTGATCACGATTCTTGTCCATCATCACATGATGGATTGCAAGCTTCAAGTCTTCATCCCCACATGATGCTCCATTTGGTCTTTGCCTTGCTCCTCTTGATGTTGTCACCTATTAATGCTTCTCCTCTTATGCTTGTGATGACTATCCATACACCTTGATGACCATCAACAAATGGTGCCATTTTCAATTGAGCATCGTGAGATCATTTTCTTAACGCAATCTCATGGAGTGACATCTAACCCAAACACTTTCCAGAACTCATGGAAAATGGTTAGTCCATAAAATACAATTCACAATTGCTTAATGGACCACTAGATCACTTGACCCCATATGGCTCATCCTTCAAGCTCTATCATGATCTCTTGAAGACACATCATGAATTCTTGTTTTGAAAATTTTGCTTCAAGATCTTGATCACACACGGCTTGTCTCATGAGCTCAATTTGGACCATTTTAAATTCGACCTTAACTTCATCTTAGTTAATATTTGTTATTCTCTTGAATTTCACCTTGATATGTGGCTCACTCCCTTGAACACAATCTTAATCCCTTTGAGTTCACTTATTAAACTTCTTCTTGATCACATAGGATTCACTTCTTCACTCCTTGATTATTGATGCACATCTTGATTTGATGGCATTCATCACACGAATCCATGCAAAATTCTTTATGCATCACCAATCACGGGCTTGTAGGTTCATACTCTTGATGCAGCCTCATAGAGTAGAAACTAACCCTTACCCGCTTTCCAAACTCAAGAAAATGGTTAGTCTACAAACCATGTTGTCATCAATTACTAAAACCACTTAACATAAGTCTAGGTGCCTAGATGCACTTTCATTAACCCCTCAAGTGGATTTGGGCGCGCTGGCGACATGCCTGGACTAGCTAAACCACGAGACGTTGCCATCCCGGGAGCCAGCCACACCGCCCAGCACCACCAAGTGAGGCCATGGCCATCGCAGCAGCCGCAAGCCAAGAAGCACCACTGCCATGCTTGCCTGCGCGCCCCCGGCCACCACAAGAAACCCACAAGAGAGCCTCCTCGGGGCATAATCGTGCGGCCGCCGGAAGTTTTGACCACCAGCACACCTCCGGATCTAGGGCCAACCAGACCCGCTAGATCTGGATCCCAGCTTGCACCGAGCTGGTGGCGAAGACTAGGAGCCTTCGCATCGAGATGCATAAGAGACGCACAGCCGCCCAGAAAGGCACGCTTGCCAAGACATCATGGGGGTGCCAAGAGCCGCCAATCACTGTGCTGCGTTAGCTGAGAACCCACCCGCCACCTTTGGTGGCATGCCCTGCTGTCGCCAATGATGAGCACTGTTGTAGGATCTCAGGGTGCCGAACAAGAGGGGGGGTGAATAGGAGGTTTTTAAAAACTTAACCATATATGAGGTTTTCTACGATTAATAGGCCAGTCCTAGTGGAGACAGAGCAATGGCTGTAATACAGATAGCTAGTACATGTGGCAACAACAACTGTAATACAGGCAGGCGACACAGGCATGCAAAACAGATAACAAAAAAAACATCCTAGCTGTGAAACAGGTAACTAACATGGGTAGATGCAGAACAGGCAAATACACAGGTAAGCTAAGTACTTAGTTGTGACACATATGGGTAAACAAATAGACAGTAATCGTGACAAAGCTGGCTACCACATGCAGATTAAATCCTAGCACAGGTGAACAAAATAATAGCAAAACAAGGCAATCACACAGTGCAGGAAAGTAAATGGAGACAAGAGATTTTTCATCGAAGTTCCCACTCCCACAGAGTGGTATGTCTCCATTGGGGAAGCTTCTCCGCAGAGCAAGCCGGCACCGAACCGTGCTCTTTCCCCTGGTACCTGTCACAGGCACCCTTCACTCGTAGGTAGTCCTTTTGCTCAGCAGCCGGCAGACTCCGACGGCCTTCACAAACACCTGTCTAGGAGCAGACGCTCCAAGAGTAACAAGGTCTTCTCTCTGATCTCTTGGAGGAACCAATGCCTTAAAGCCCTCAAGCTCAACTCACTCTTTCCCCCACAGTCAAGCCCTCTCCCACTCAGATGCGCTCTCTAGCTCACGGAGACGAGGTTCTGCTTGCTGGAACGTTGGAGTGTAAGTTTGGCAAAGGTTGAGGCAACTGCCTTCCCAGGCCCTCTATTTATAGAGGCTCCTGAAATCTGACCGTTATCCATGTGCCATGTCAGATGGGTCGTCCCACCTGTACCAACTGCCTATGGTACAGATGAACCATCAGCAACGGTAACCTATCAGACTGCCGAGTCCCTAGCTGTAGCACAGACGCTTACACAGCTGGAGACTCCGCTGTACTACAGAGACCAGCTAGTCCTTTAGTACAGACTCTCGGGTGTGACTGTCTGTACTACAGCAAGTAATAAAGACAGCCTTTGGCTTTGGGACACCAGTGCAATGATGCAACTAGTACAATCCCGGTCCTACTGATGTATCAGTCCTACGACTTCAACACAGGCCAAACCGAACTGTTGCTACAGGGCAACTAAACTCAAGGCGTCAGTGCCACTGTCCAACACTCGAGAGCTTAGGAATTAGCTCCTTCAATCAACCTTCGATCGATCTCCCCTTGATAGTACAGGCTTCCCTACGACTCAAGAAACTAGCAACTACTAGTCTTCAGGCCTACAAGCTGCAGTCACAGTCCTTGAACGCATCCAAGCCACCTTCACTCCATGTACAAGTCCCTCTGTACCATGAGCTTCCTCGCACCGATATCACAGCCAGGCCAACCAGCTGCAGTCACGGTCCTGGGACACACCCACGCCAACCTTCTCCTTCCTGCAAGTCCCTCTGTAGGAACGGCTTCTTCGCACCGGTATTACATCCAACTAGCACAGCCATCTCTTGATCATCAGGCTACTCCCTTACTCTTTTTAGGGTCCACCGATCTTTGCTGAAGCCTTCTCTAGAAACCTGACTTCCTGTTCACACTAAATGAAACTGTTATATTTCCAGTTAAGTTGCCATTAACCATCAAAACCATACCTTGGTGCCTAGATGCACTTTCAACTGTGGCGTATCTGGTTTTAAGGCTGGATAATCTCTTGTGTTTTCTATACTGGTTCTATGATCAGTGACCAGTACACACAAGTTAACCTGTAGTACACACAAGTTAACCTGTATATCATTGTCACACTCGCACATATCAGTATTTGATATATTAGTAGGCCGTCTAGCTGAGGTATTTATACCTATAGCCCAATGGCTAAAATTTTGCAGTGAAAATTCAAGCGGTGATGTGACCCATCAATATGCCATACGCGATAGGCAACTGACTGGGGTTATGCCCTAGCCTTCGTGAATACTACCGCCGTCTTCGGAGTTAGTATCCCCTTCGAATAGCCACATCAACAAGCCAGGTGAGTACACTAAATGTACTCGCAAGCATCCCGCAGGGGAGTATATAGATATATTTCATGCAAGGCTTGTTCAAGAGAGAGTGGCTCTACCCTAAGTTGAATGTTGAGCGGAAAAGTAAGTTCTTATTTAATATATGATAAGGATAAATTCAAGAGCATTTTTGAAATCAAGCTCATCTCTGATGGGTCGGTGTCTGGTGCTGGAAGTTCCAACTGGACAATTGTCAACTAAAGGCAAATAGCATCGGCTATCGCCTCAGGCAATCCTTAAGTCACACGCAGGCTACTATCGCGTAGCACGAGCTAGGTTTCACTTCTGCAGTTCCTCGCTACCCGCCTGTAGCTCAAACTGCGCACTGTGGACACATCATGCCCACGTCCTTAATCCCATGCCTCATTTTTGTACTAGAGCTGAACCCGCTAGATGAACAACCCGAATTCACTTTATGTTCGACGGTCCTCAACACATAAACAGAAAAGGGGTTCATCTTTGTGTCAAACAACTTCCTACGTAGCTACATGGATGTTCTCTAGGGATAGCCATCCACCTAGCACTTAACTTCCTACTGCCCATGGGTCCAACCACTAGCACTCGATAGGGTATTTAGCCAACTCCTTCCCACAAAGGCCATCTGGACGTACGAGGTGAACCTAGTTTGGCGGCACTTAGGCTCAGTCCTCAATTGATTCGAGCAAGACTCCACATCATCACCTTATAGCCATGTTCCTACATGCTACGACCATTCCTCCGACCTCCCCTTATTGTTCTTACCTGAATCAAAATCATCCTCCATTTTATTTTGTGATTTTGGAAAACATCACTTTCAAAACATCCACCCTGGAAGGCACATACCTTCCTAAGGGTTTTATCCCATAACAAAGGGGTTTTGCATGAATCCGACAAAAATTAGGTTTTTCTCTATAGCAGGTCTAAGCATGACTACCACCTATATTCCTTAATACATTGCCGAACGTACTATGAACAATAATTACTGCTAGGGTTACAAGGATATACTTGTCAGACCTATGTCATATGCAACTATAGGATATATCTAGGTCTATCATAAAATGTCATTGTATTCACATAGCATGTAGAGTTGCAAACAAAGTATTTAAGTTTTGACATATATGGTTTTCAACATGATCAAGGTGGGATTGCTTGCCTGGCAATATTGGTCGGGTCTTGGCCTCAAACTTGATTCGGCAATGGTTTGAGATCCTTCGCGCGATACCTCGTAACGTTATATCTACACGTCGGAAAACATCGAATAAACAACGATGCGAGGAAGAACCAAATAAAAACCACACATACACTCATGAGCTGGAAAACTATGCGCTCTGGACCTAATTGTTTATTAGGGTTTGCGAAAAGGCGAGAAGGACTTAGCTTCACATAAAATATGGATTTTTCGTAGTATTGAAAACCCTACACTACTGCAGATAGACCCTCTCCTGAACCCTCTCCACTGATGGGCATAAAAAGGTCCGTCGCTGGAGGGAAACTCCACCGACGGACGGCAAATAGCCCGTCAGCGGAAATCGCAGCAAAGCAGAAGGAAAGGAGCACCACTGACGGGCTCCAAAATGGCCCGTCAGTGGAAGTGAACAGGAGGAGGGATAGATGACGGGTCATTTCCACTGATAGGCTCCTGTTAAGAGCCCGTCAGTGGAGATGACAACTCCACTGACGATCCCTGACTCGGCCCGTCAGTGAAAGGGTGAACATATGACGTGTTGTATCACTGACGGGCTCTTATATTCTGCCCGTCAGTGGAGATATTGTTTTCACTGACGGTGTACTTTCGCGTCCGTCAGCGGTATTTGGTGCGTACGTTGCTGATGAATCACTGACGGGGACCTTTTAAGGGCCCGTCAGTGGTGCTCCTCCCTATAAAAACAGAGCACGGCCTCGCTGCTGGCCAGTGCTCGCGCGCCAACCGGCCAGCAGCGAGCTCCGCCGTCCCCCCAGCTACTGCCGCCGGCCGCCGCCGCCCCCTTCCCCCCTAACCCACAACCACTTCTCCCCTCTCCCCAATCCTCATCCCTAAGCTCTAGAGGGGCTAGATCTAGATCTAGATCTAGATCTAGATCTTTTTCTCCTCCTCTCACTCTCTCCCTCCTCCTCATCCTCTCACTCTCTCCCTCCTCCTCTCACTCTCTCCCTCCCTCCTCCTCATCCATATTAATTCTTCACCCATTTCTAGCTCTCTCTCATTCTCTCCCTCCTCCTCTCACTCCCACTCTCTCCATTATCATTTATCACCGAAAAGATCGCTAGCGCTCGGTAATAATGCTCGCTAGTGTTCTTTTCATTTCGTATATGTATTTGATGTGATTTTCGGTTATCGAACTGATTAGTTTCGTGTCGTAGGTGCTGATCGATGGATCGCAGTTGGATGTACGACAACCGGACGACAGAGAGTTGGGCTATGGCTTTGAACGAGTTTCTTGATGTCGCCAAACGAGATATGAGGACAAAAGGTGGCACGAAGATTTGATGTCCATGTTGCGATTGCAAAAATTTGGTAATGTTCGATACGAGAGGGAGGGTGACGGTACACCTGGCGCTTAAGGGTTTCATGTCAGGCTATACACGTTAGACATGTCACGGCGAGGAGGAGGAAGATCAGGTGTTACAGCAAGATGCCGAACACGGAGATGACGAAGAAGACGAGGGGAGTATAAAACCTGACGCCGAAGGAGAAACGGGAAACAATTTGGCTGATATGGTGCCGGACGTTCACATGGTGGAGCAGGTGGTGATAGATCCCGAGGATGAAAGAGAGGCTGCTAAGTTCACGAGACTAGTTGAAGACTCACAAACCCCGTTGTATACCGGTTCCGATCCAGAGCACACGCGTCTGTCGGTCACGCTGGAACTTTTAAGGATCAAGGCAGCCCATAATTGTCCGGACGAAGGCTTCGGCGAGACTTGTTGCCTACTAGCACCGATGAAGCCAAAAAGGTTGTCTGTCCTCTTGGATTGGACGTGCAGAGGTTCCACGCGTGCCCGAATGACTGCTTCATTTACCGCACGGAGCACGAGAAGCTGTACAAGTGTCCTACGTGCAACATATCCAGATTCAAGCGGGGTAGAAACCAAGCCGATGATGAGGACCCAGTGACAAGTGGCGCTCCCGCAAAGGTTGTTTGGTATCTTCCAGTCCTTCCCCGTTTGAAGCGTTTATTCGCTAACAAGAAGGAGGCAAAGCTGATACGTTGGCACGCCGAGGGGCGAAAAATTGATGATGGCGTGATGAGGCACCCTGCCGATGCTTCGCAGTGGCGGGCAATCGACGCCCAATACGATGACTTCGGAAAAGATCCGAGGAACATCAGGTTCGGTATGAGTACGGACGGAATCAACCCGTTCGGCAACATGAGCAGCAGACACAGCACATGGCCCGTGGTTCTATGGATGTACAACCTTCCTCCGTGGCTCTGCATGAAGCGAAAGCACATACACCTCTCTATTCTCATTCAAGGGCCGAAGCAATCTGGGAACGATCTGAACGTGTACCATCAGTTGTTGTTCGAAGAACTCGCTACACTATGGGATCCAGGGGCACAGGTCTGGGACGCTTTCCAAGAAGAATATTTCAATCTGAAAGCGCTGCTGTTCATGACGGTCCAAGACTATCCCGCGTACGGATATCAATCCTGCCAGTGTGTTCACGGATACAAAGGATGTGTTAAGTGTTTGGAGTTTACAACAAGTCTACACTTAAAGGGCTCTAAAAAAATCGTTTTCATGGGCCACCGAAGGTGGCTGAAACAGAACGACCCATGGAGGCAAGAGAAGGAGTTGTTTGATAATACTGTTGAGATCTGTTCGGCGCCCCGGGAGAAGACAGGGGTAGAAATCTATGACATCGTGAACACAATGCCCCCCGTTACGCCGGGTAAGACACAACCGCTTGTTCCCATGCAGGACGGCGTCTGGAAAAGGAAATCCGTGTTTTGGGATTTACCTTACTGGAGATTCCTAAGCACACGTCACAGCATAGATGTCATGCATGTTGAAAAAAATGTGTGCGACAGCCTGCTCGGTATCCTGCTAAACATGTTAGACAAGACAAAAGATGGACCAAAGGCACGAGCTGACATGGAATACTTGGGTATAAGAAAGAAGCTGTGGGCAACCAAGCAGACGACCAAGTTGGGCACAGGTGCAATCAGAATCAAGACGGACTGTCCCGCTGCTTGTTACACCCTGAGCAAAAAAGAGATCGTTAGTTTCTTGGAGTGCCTCCAATGTGTCAAAGTTTTCTTCCGGTTACTCGGCAAACATCGGGAGATTAGTTGACATGAAGACTCGCCGACTAATTGGTATGAAGTCTCATGATTGTCATGTGATGATCACGCAGATACTTCCTGTCGCAATCAGAGGTCTCATGGAGCCGGGGGTCCGCAAGACAATCTTGAATCTGTGTAACTTTTTCAACACGATATCACAGAAGTCGATCTCGGTTACGTGTTGCCATAAACTGCAGGAGGAGATCATTGTCATACTATGCGAACTTGAGATGTACTTCCCTCCAGCATTCTTCGATATCATGGTACATCTCATGATCCATATCGTCCCGGAGATACTGGACCTAGGTCCCATTTTCCTACACAACATGTACCCCTTGGAAAGGTACAATGGGATTGTGAAGCGCTACGTTCGTAACAGGTCACAACCGGAAGGTAGCATCATCCAAGGCTATGTTGCCGAAGAGTGTGTCGAGTTCTGCACGGATTACTTGGCTGATCAAAAGTCTATCGGTGTTCCTGTTTCGCGCCACATGGGTAGGCTCGATGGTGAAGGCCATGCACGCGGACAGAAGGCGATACATGTTTATAATTCAGTACCGAATAGATCAGCTGACTACGACAGAGCACATCTCGTGGTGCTGCAACACCTTACCGTGGTGCATCCTTATCTCTGGATGCACATGGTGAAGGTCAAAAAAGAAAACTCGAAAAAGGGAGAAGCGTGGCTCTCGAAAGAGCACAACGCGAAGTTCGCAAGCTGGCTAAAGAACTACTGGTATGAAAGGACTCCGACAAATGATGAAGAAGAGACGATCAAAATGTTGTCACAAGAGCCTACGAGCAAGGTCCTGACATTTCAATCATATGATATCAACGGATACACATTCTATACGGAGGCACAAGACAAGAAAAGTACGTACCAGAACAGTGGGGTGACGATAGAGGCTAAAACCGGTAGCCGTAAGGACATATACTACGGCATTATCGAAGGGATTTGGGAACTGGACTACACCGTCACAAAGATCCCCATGTTTCGTGTCAGATGGGCGAAAAATGTCCATACGGACGATGACAAATTCACTACCGTGACTTTACCTCCCCTGACATCTATTGACTCGACACAGGTGAAAGCAATCAGTGCGAAAGATGAGCCTTGGGTACTAGCTAAACAGATCTCGCAAGTGTTCTACATAAAAGACCCGAAGGAAAAGAAGCGCCATGTCGTCAGAAAAGGGAAAAGGAGTATTGTCGGAGTCGATGGTGTAGTTGACGAAGAGGACTATGACCAATTCGATGACCCGGACTCCGAGCCAGAAGATACTGATAAACGGCCCACCAAAAGGAGCAAAGGTACTAAGGATTCCGAGCCCTACATCAGACGCTCCCACGCCGAAGGACTAACGTATACCACAAAGAAGATTACTATTCACGAGAAGATTGTTGAAGACGACGAAACCTAGCGAGCTATGTGTGTTTGTATAATAATGTCTATGTTTGGATGACATTATATTATTGAAACCTAGCGAGCTATGTGTGTTTGTATATGTTTGTGAAACCTAGCGAGCTATGTATGTGTAATGGTGTAATATTGTTGACTCGCGCTAAACGACAAAATTCAAGAGGCGATCAACTAGAGAGGTCCGCGCACGTGGCCAGTGGCTGGCCGGTTGCATGCGAGATGTGGTCTAGAGAGGTTCGCGCACGTATTACCAGAAATGTGCAACTAGATTGGTGCAGAACACACTCGAAGCAATAAATAAAAAACAATATAGACACTAGGCCAAGACTAAAACAAAGCAAATACACCAAACTGGATACCACTGACGGGCGTCTTTCAAAGGTCCGTCAGTGGTAATTCCTAAACCCTATCGCAGAAGAGTAGCACTGACGGGCTTCAGTTACGAGCCCGTCAGTGGTGACCACTACCACTGACGGGCGGCATTAAAGGCCCGTCAGTGGTGACTCTACCACCACTGGTAGTGCACTTCTTTAGTCCCACCTCGCCGAGTGAGCAGCGCGCCAACTAGCTTATAAGGGCAGCTGCGCCCACCGCTTCCGAACTCCTCATAAGTCTCACTGCTTCTTCGGGCCACCGCTGGTCCTCTGCGCTGCTTGGGCTCGTGGGCCCGGGCGCTGTGCTCGGGATAGGCCTCCGGCTGGTCCCCTGCGCGGCCTGGGCTCGTGGGCCTGAGCGCTGTGCTCGGGATAGGCGTGTGCGCACAAATTTTTTTTAATAAAACTTTTATTTCCCAGGAATATATATATATACAATATGCCAAGAATAAGCAGTAAACAAAAAACAATATAGACACTAGGCCAAGACTAAAACAAAGCAAATACACCAAACTGGATACCACTGACGGGCGTCTTTCAAAGGTCCGTCAGTGGTAATTCCTAAACCCTATCGCCGAAGAGTAGCACTGACGGGCTACAGTTACGAGCCCGTCAGTGGTGACCGCTACCGGTCACCACTGACGGGCGGCATTAAGAGGCCCGTCAGTGGTGACTCTACCACCACTGGTAGTGCACTTCTTTAGTCCCACCTCGCTGAGCGAGCAGCGCGCCGAGTAGCTTATAAGGGCAGCTGCGCGCTGCGCTTCCGAATTCCTCATAAGTCTCACTGCTACTTCGGGCCACCGCTGGTCCCCTGCGCGGCCTGGGCTCGTGGGCCTGGGCGCTGTGCTCGGGATAGGCCTCTGGCTGGTCCCCTGCGCGGCCTGGGCTCGCAGGCCTGGGCGCTGTGCTCGGGATAGGCGTGTGCACATAAAGTTTTTATAGTGCGTCCAGAACCACTGACGGGCATTTATGGTGCGCCCGTCAGTGGTAACCCCCGGCTCCCCTAACCCTAGTTACCAGCACTGACGGGCCTATAAGGGATGCCCGTCAGTGGTAACCCCACCGCCCCTAACCCTAGTGTACCCAGAACCACTGACGGGCGTCTATTGGTCGCCCGTCAGTGGTGAGCTATCCACCACTGACGCCTTCCTTTCCGCTGACGGACCTTTAGTATGTGCCCGTCAGTGGTACTCCATACCATATATAAGCCACACGGGACTTGGCGAAAATTTCGCCAAGTCCCGCGCGTTCTATTCGAACCAGTAGCGGAACCGCTTCGCCTCCCCGACGCCGCCAGGCTGCTCCGCCGCTGCCCCGTCCTCCTCGACCGCGACTCCGCCTCCCCGAGCGCCGCCGCCGCCTCCCCGAGAGCCGCCGTCGCCTCCCGAGCGCCGCCACGCCTCCCCGAGCGTCAACGCCGCCTCCGGAGCGCCGCCACGCCTGCCCGAGCGCCCCCTCCCCCGCCGAGATGGCCTCCCCGAGCCGTGCCGCCGACGACGCCGCTCTCGAGCCCGCTGCCGACGACGCCGCTCTTGAGCCCGCTGCCTCCCCCGTTGCCGAGCCCGCTGCCGACGACGCCGCTCTCGAGCCCGCTGCCGCCGTTCCCGGGCCCGCTGCCGCTCCGTCCACCCACCGCAGCTCGCCACCGCCTCCACCTCGCGCCGGCCTCCCCGCGACGGCCCTCCCCGCCGTCGCCGTCTCCCCTGCCGCCGGGTCCGTCGACCGCACCACCACCGCGCCGACCCACAGGTGATTTTTGCTGGGATGTTGGACTGAGATCCTTGCACATTTACCCTATTGTGCCCTAATCTGAAATAAATCCTAGTATGGCATGGTGATCTTTATCAAAGACTCAAACTCTTTATTGAGCATCTACAATGGAGAAGAGGAAACACTATACTGATCTACTCCGTGCTTATGTGCTTATGGTCTTGATTCTTCTCTATGTATGTTGGTTTACTTAAATTGAAAGAATAGATGTTATAGTTGATTATTAGCTTAGCTCATGAAGATGCTCTGCATCTGAAGCAAACATTTTCTTGTATATGTTGAACCCTGATAAGAACAGTTGCTATTGTTACCTAATTCTTAGTTCCTTTCTTCTCCTACATGTATCTATATGTGCGTGTATATATATATGTGTGTATATATCAGACATGTATCTATATATGTATGTATATATCAGACTATTATGTGATACCTCTGGTCCTTAAGGACATTTTTGATCCTTAAGTGAACAGTTTAATTATGCTGAAGTGAACAAATTCTACATTTGATTTTTAGCTTCTTATGAAGATGTTAAAAGTCTGAAGCAATTTGTATGGCTATGATGAAAGGTTAATAAGAACATGAAGCTACTATGCTCTAGTTATATTCTGTGATGGTTAATTCTGAGAAAGGTTTGGGGAAAGGTAAAATCTAATAAGAATAGGTGCTATTCACTGTTGCCTAATAAAACCTATTATCAACAATTAATCTTAGGATCTATCCATTTGCAAACTTCCCCTATATGCATATGGAGGCTGTGATGATCTCGGGAGAGAAGTTTACCTTTTGTTTTAATTTGGGACAAGGAAGGTTTGGTCCCCAAGTTCTTGGCCTTACTCCTAGTATGGCTGGTGGCTTATTCCTCTCTTCTCCTCTTGATCCCCTAACTCTTGACCTCTTAGAGCTGCCGAAGATCAACCTGCCTCGGAATCCACCTCCTGCAGCGATGACTCTGGCTCCGAGTCAGCCTCTGAAGAGGACGTGGCGCCCCAGGAACAACTACCGCCCCCGGCCCCGACAAGATCTCAGACTAGGAGAAAAGGCAACCAGTTGCCGGACAAGACGTACGTCGTCACTCGAGTCGACGACGTCAGAGATGTTCCAGCGAGTCCACAGAAGGCCGCCCAGACCTTCAGCAATGCCTACGGGTGCTTAGTCCGTGAACAAGTGAAGATCACGTGCAAAGAATTCACCCAGTTGTCTGAGTCGACCCGTGAAGCTTTACTGAGGAAACTATGGGACAAATACCAGATTCCTGCCGCCGACAAGGACAGAGTCCAAGCGGCAGCCCTTCGCATCATGGCTAGGGCTCTCAAGACTTGGCAATACGACGCACAGAAGGTCGTGGACGACGACTGGGATACGAAGATCAGTGCAAGATGGCCGAAGATAGAAAAGGAAGACTGAGAGCAATTCGTTGCTGAAATAAGGAGTGCAGAATTCCAAGAGAAGAGTCGCTGGGGGAAGGAGCTTCGGGCCAAGAACAAGTTAGACCACAAGCTCGGAAGCCGTGGATACCTTGGGAAGAGGCCAAAGTGGGCCATAGAGGATGCCAAACTGGTCGCGGCTGGGAAAGCGCCTCCTTTTGCGCATCTCAGGGAGCCACGGGTCAGGGAGTATATGAGGGTGCATACAAGCTCTGACCCTGTGACGGGGTCACCAATTATACAGTCTGAAGAACTCCAGGAGGTGGCCAACCGGCTGGTAACATCTCAACTCAGTGTATTTTCTTACGTAGTTACGTTGTATCGAAATACGCTATCTTCTCATCATGCGATATAACTTGCAGACAGAGCTGAGCCAGCAGCCTGCAAGCTCACAGGACTCCGTCACGAGCTGCCCGAGGTGGAACGACGATCTGGCGAAGGCTCGACAGAAACCGGAGCATCGGGGCCGTGTAGTAGGCGTCGGGGATGGCGTTAAGTGGGACAAGGTGTTTCCCCGAAACCCCGAGGGTCGCCGCCGCCCAAGGAGAGATAGCCAGGAGTACATGGATAATCTCCGTGAGCAAATGCGAGAGATCGCCGAGCAGATGTGGGTACGTATGCAAGTCCTCGCAGCGCAGGGCGGTGCGACGATGGTCCCCGATATCCAGCCGTCTGGTTGGAGTAGCTGCGCATCCGCCTCGGACGGCCGGCCGGAATCGCTGAATCAAATCGACAGCATCACCGTAAGTTCCGTACGCTAAAACGAGTGATTACAATAAATCCTGATATCGTTGTCCTGACTTCAGCTAGGACGGCACATCTATCCCTGTTTTGCAGGAAGCCACTAGATGCACACTGACGGTGCAGATCCCTGGCATGAAGGTGAAGGTTGCGCACGGCCAGGTCTTCCCGACGCCGGAGGGGGCAATCCTGCACTGTGTTCCTATGCGGGAGCACCATGCGAAGGTGCAGGTGGACGTCGTCCTCAACGACTACAACGACGTGTTAGTCCCTGTCCCCCCTGAAGAGGAAATGACACGGCTAGGGCAGTGCAAGAACTATTTCATCCAGTGGCCGAAGAGCCAAATTATTTTAGCTGCGACGCCCTCTCCTCGCACGGCTCCATCTCCTCGCACGGGCCCCTCGTCCACCAACCCGTCTCCATCGGTCGGACGATCTCCCTTGGGCCTCAGCCAGACAGCTCCGACGTTCAGAGACCTTGAAGACCATCTTGTCGGGGACCAGTACAGGGAGACGGGTATGCAGTCCCCGGCGGCGAGGGACGAGCCCATGATCGATCCATTGGAAAGGCGCAAGGAGGATCAACCTAGAGGGAAGATTTTCTCTCCCGCCACACTTGCCGGAACACTGGAAGCGGCGCTGGCGGCAGGCAAGAGTCCTGAGCCGCTGCATACGAGGAAGAAAAGCAAGAAGAGAAGGGCCGGCACCGGCGAGAAGGAAAGAAAGGAGCAGATGAAGAAATCCTTATCCTTCTCGGCATAGGCATCGTCATCCAAATTATCTACACGGAGCATGGGTCTCTGGCGATATCATTACGAACCAGGCCAGGACTTGCTCCCGCAGGACGAGTTGGACAATCTGTCGGAGGACATGAAGGCGCTGCACGAAGATTACCTCAAGATGTCCAGAGAGCCGCAAACATTCTGCCAATATTGGAAGGTCAAGGTGCCAAGAGATTACAACTTCTTCATGGAGAACCACCAGGACACCTTCGACATCAATTTTGCAGACCTCTTCAATATGTTCAACCTCTACAGGCTCGACACCACGATGGTTAGGCTATGGGCTCTCTATGAAGCCCAAGAGTGCAGACGTCTACAGGACTCCAATATCGGGATAGTCGATCCGATATGCATGAACGAAGGCTACGCTTCAACCACGGACGGTCGAGACTTTCTAACAGAATATTTATCGCGTGTCTTCATCGTGCATAAGGAGAAGGAGTACATACTAGCCCCCTACAACCCTCCGTAAGTCCTTTAACTCAGCACCGTATGAATTTTTTTGTTTTTTACGCATGTATCTCCGCCTTCTTACGTTCATTTGTTCACATTGACGCAGCGACCACTGGGTGCTCATTGTGATATTCCAAGCTGGGCCAAGGCATTCTATTTCGACTCCTCATCGAAAAAGACAGCGGACTTCAGAAATATCATTGACATTTTGAATGCAGCCTTTTTCAGAGCCAAGTTCTCGGGCCATCGAAAAATACCTCCAAAAGCGACAAAATTGGTACACCATTACAAGTTCCCTTGCAGAGTTCAGCCCGAAGGTAGCGTGACATGTGGGTACTACACCTGTGCCCATATGGACCTATTTGTCCGGTACAAGAACAAGCATTGGAAGGATATGAAAGAACTGAAGGCTTGGAGTGAGCTAGGACATCATTTGTACGATTGGCGTCAGGACTTTGCCCGCATCCAAAGAGTCTTCGCCAAAATCATCAATCTTGAAGTAATCAATCCAATGGGTGAATTCTACGCCGGCCCCCAGTTTCCGAAGCTAAACTTAAGCGGGAATCAGTAGATTAGTTGTTTAAAAAACTTTATTATGTCGCTCGTCAAATATACTTGTTTTCTTTCATACCTGTGATTAACGGTTACGTGAAGTGTTATGTCATTACGAATAAGTTATATCAAATTTTATATTTGTGAATATTTCTGAAATTTATGAAAATTTATGTATATTTGTGAAATTTATTGATGTTTGTGAAATATATGACTATGTTTGTGAGAATTGTGAATGTTTGTGAAATTTGTGAACATATTTGTGAAAATTGTGAATATATTTGTGCAATAGGTGCTGAATGGAAATGCACAACAGAAGCTCTACTGACGGGCACTTAACAAACGCCAGTCAGTGGTGATGCCCGTATGGCCAAGCTGCAGGTCCTACCACTGACGGGCGAGTATAGATAGCCCGTCAGTGGTGAGGTCCTACCACTGATGGTCGAGTATAGATAGCCCGTCAGTGGTGAGGTCCTACCACTGACGGTCGCGTATCGTACGACCGTCAGTGGTGAGTGGTTTACACTGACGGTCATCGTGCCCGTCGGTGGAGATCACCCCTCCACTGACATTCCCAGGGTGACGGGCCCCCCCGTCCGTCAGTAGAGGGGGTTACTGGCCCGTCAGTAGAAGCCCTTTCTGCAGTAGTGCTAGCTCATTTGATAAATGACGAATTAACACTTATCTTGGCTTTCATATTTTAGTAGAATCTAGAGGGTCAATATGCCTATCGAAATATTCTAGAATTTTATTAGCAAACCTTTTGGAGTAACATACTAAGACATAGTTATCTGAGGGTCACGGATATTTAGGGTTTATCTTCCTTTTATGGTATTAATGTGTGAAAGCTTTAAATTTCCAAGTTCTACTAGATTCAATACGCTTTATATGACTTTAAGTGTTGTTAGGAAAAAGATTTATTCCATTTGGGACCATATCTACGAAGATATGCATAGTATACCTAAATTTGAAATCCATTCAAATTTGAATTCCAAACTATTTCAAAAGTTATGAAATTTGGTACTGGGATGTAGGTCTTGATTTTAGGAATATATAGGAAGAAGAACGGGCTTAATCGGAGTTGGAAAGTAGGAGATATGGACTTCCGAAGTTCTTGCTGGGAGAGGAAAGAAAAGGGGAGCTCTGCCAGAAGGGGGAAGAGTGACGTCTGATGGCGGGATCCCCAAGGGATAGGCCCAAGACAAGGAGTCGGCCCAACAAACTTAGGATGGCCCAAATCCACGACAGGAGGCCCACTCGGCCGAATATAGCCCACGGGATCCACTCGGAAGTAACGGCCGGGTGCCATCAAATCCAGGCGTTACTATGGCATTAAGTCGGATGTTACCAAGAGGCAATGAGTGCAGTTAAGGCGCCAATCAAGTGTGGCGTTACCACGACTCGGCCGACTCGGCAGCTGTAAAACCTAGGCCTTGCCGGGTCTATATAAGGCAAGGCCAGGGCACCTGTGCGAGGGGCTGAAACATCGACATTTTTGTTTAGAGCATAGGAGAAAGAACTCCACCCCCATTGTACTCAAAATTTTCCTCACGCGAGGCTTGATAAACAGTCAGTAGGAGTAGAGTATTACCTCTTCGAAAGAGGGCCTGAACCTAGGTAAATCTCTCGTGTGAACCCTCCTCGGATCATCCTCTTGCGCCCCCCAAATCCTACATAGAAATGAGTATTGCCATGAAATCCCCGCGACAGTTGGCACGCCAGGTAAGGGCGGCGCATGCTGGAGCTGCAATCCAGGTGGGATCTTCTCCGGTCACCGGCGGCAGGCTCGTGTTCGGCCACGCGGTACAGCACCTTGCCTCCGCCGTATTTCCAAAAGGCGCGACGCTCTCCTTCGGGAGCATGCGTTTCTTGGCCGACGATGTCGGCCAGCTTCGCCTTCAGGACCCGATTCCTTGCCCAGCGGTGGAGCCAGCACCCAAGCACACCTTGGGGTCCTGACATGACGGCGAGGGGTCTTCCCAGTTCGTCGGCATGATCGGCTCCGACTCACTCCTGCCCATCCTAGATTTTGCATCCGACAGGTATGAGAGTTCACACAGCCGTGCCTCCACGGCCGAAGTGTACATGGTCGCGCCCAGTACCGCCGACGCCTAGGCACTTTAGGTGTGACGGCCAGAGCAATGGACGAGCTTTTGCGCACGCCCATTACTGGCCAGTCGGAGGTAGAAAGGGCCATCGAAGCTTCTCGTCAGGCCATCCTGGCGGAGCGGGATCGCGTCGACCAAGAGAGAGCAGCTCTCGAGGTGCGTGAGCGTGAATATGGCGGAGCCCCGGCTCGCGGGTCCCGCCAGCACCTACGCCGCGGCGCGTCATCGGCCGTTCGGAGGGGCCGCGACGTCCGCAACTCTCTCTTGGCTCGAGAGCAGGATGGCGTCCCGGTCTATCAAACTCTGGCGTAGAACCTCATTGCAGCTGCCGCGCTGGCCCTGCAGCGGAGACCTACCGCCGAGTCGTCACCCTGATGAAGACGGCGGTGGAACAACAAAATGAGGCTACTTCAGCACACGACCGGCTGGACTCCAGGTCCACGCGGAGTCAACCTTCCGCGGCTCCGAGTCGCCCTGTCACCATAGGCTAGTCGCAACCGAGTCACTCCACGAACCGACGCCCCGACGCCTGACAGGAGATCAACCGAATCCAAGCGGAGCGGGGCCGAGCCAACTCTCCCCGAGTCTAGGCAAACAATGCCTGTGATGCACGCGATGACATTGAAGGGCTTCGGGCGGCCTGGACGTGGGCTGAGCATCGGGGCGGCGAGGTTAACCAGCCGGGCGGCTCGGCCTCCACTGGTCCGCTGTGCTTTAGCCAGCGGATCCGCTCCGAGCCATTTCCGGACCGGTTCCGAATTGCAAACGGTGTTGACAAGTATGATTGCACTGCCAAGCCGGAAACTTGGCTTGCCGACTATCTCGTCGCATGCAACATCAGTGGGGGCAACGAGCGTGTCGCCCTTCGCAGCCTCCCCCTAATGCTCGAAGGCTTGGCATGGGCGTGGCTTAACAGCATGCCCGAAGATAGCATTTACGACTAGAGGGACCTCCAGGAAGCCTTCGTTAAGAACTTTGAGGGCACGTACAAGCGGCCCGGGAATGCGCAGGACCTCTGGCTCTGTGTTCAGGAGAAGGGGGAGTCGGTCCGTGACTACATTCAGCACTGGACTCGGCTTCGCAATTCCATCGAGGACGTCACTGAGACACAGGCCATTCAGGCTTTCTCTCAGGGAGTCAAATATGAGCTCTTGAAGCATAAGTTGGCCAGGTCTAATATTCAGACCATGGGCCGACTCATGGAAGTCGCCAGCAAGTATGCGACTGGCGAGGAGGCCATGTGTTATGAGGACAAGGGCAAGTCGAAAGCCGAGTCCTCAGATCGCAAGGTACGCGCCGACTCGAGTCGGAAGCGCGGCGACAACCGCCCTTAGAAACGCAAAGCTGGCGGCGGAGATGGAGTTAGCTAGGCCGACTTGGTCACGGCTGCTGAATGCGGCACCCAGCACGGTGATGGCGGCCGGAAGAAGGAGCGCCCTTGGCAGCAACGCAAGGCGCCAAGGCTCACCTTTGAGGAAATCCTCGACAAACCCTGCTCTTTCCATAGCACCCCCGACTACCAGGCGGGTCACTCGACCAGGGAGTGCAGCTTCTTAAAGCGCCTCCAGGAAGAGAAGCAACCCGCTCCTAACACCGGCGGTGAAGGTGGACCTCCTGCGGGTGGCGGCGCGCCGCAATACCCTCCACAGAAGGGCGTCCTCATGATCTTTCAGGGATCCGAGTCCAAAAGGAATCGGAAGCTACGGCACTGCGAAGTGAACGCGACCGTGCCTGCAGTTCCACAGTGGCTGGACTGGTCCGAGGTACCAGTCGGCTTCGACCGACTCGACTACCCGGATCACGTCCCGCATCCGGGCAAGCACCCTCTGGTGGTGGATCTGCAGGTCGGTGGTTTCAAGCTCCGCAAGGTCCTCATGGATGGCGGCAGTAGCATCAACATCATCTTCATGGATACCCTGAAGAAGATGCAGATCCCGGAGTCCCAGCTCCGTCCCAGCAGTACCATCTTTCACGAGATAGTGCCAGGGAAGTGTGCCAAACCGTTGGGCCAGGTCTCCCTGGAGGTTGTGTTCGGCGGCCCGAACATCTTCTGGGTCGAAACCTTGACCTTCGAAGCTGTTGACTTCAAGAGCGCCTACCACGCCATCTTCGGCCACCCAGCTTACGCCAAATTCATGGCTAGGCCGTGCTACGTCTATCTCAAGCTGAAGATGCCGGGTCCCAAGGGGGTCATCACCATCACTGGCGATTTCGAGCGCTCCAACGAGTGCGACATTGCCAGTGCAGACATAGCCGAGTCCCTGATCACGGCTGAGGAGCTAGAAGGCATCAAGAGGTCCGTTGACCTCGAGCAGGCTCCACCAAGCAAGAAGGCGGCAACCGAGTCCGCTTTCCAGTCGGCCAAGGACACTAAAAGTGTCCGGGTTCAACCTGATGACCCGTCCAAGACGGTCCAAATCGGGTCCGACCTCGAGGCCAAATAGAAAGGCGCGCTCGTCGACTTCCTTCGTGAGAATTGGAACATCTTCGCATGGAAGCCAGCTGACATGCCAGGTGTTCCAAGGAAGTTCGCCGAGCACTCCCTCAACGTTGCCAAAGACGCGAAGCCGATCAAACAGTCTCTCCGTCGCTTTGCTGAAGACAGGCGTAAAACCATCGGAGAAGAAATCGCTTGACCGCTTGCGGTCGGGTTCATCAAGGAGGTTCTTCACCTGGACTGGTTTGCAAACCCAGTCCTGGTTCTTAAGAAGAACAAGACTTGGCGCATGTGTGTGGACTACACGTCCTTGAACAAAGCTTGCCTCAAGGACCTGTTCGCGCTGTCTCAGATCGATCAGGTAGTCGACTCCACAGCCGGCTGTGAGCGTTTATGTTTTCTAGATGCCTATTCAGGCTACCACCAGATTAAGATGAAAGAATCAGATCAAATAAAGACTTCTTTCATTACCCCATTTGGGGCTTATTGCTATATCACTATGCCTTTTGGTTTGAAAAATGCTGGCTTTACATATCAGCGATGTATGCAGTAGTGTTTGCATGACCAGATAGGTAGGAATGTCCAAGCTTACGTTGACGACATCGTAGTGAAGACAAAAAAGAGCGTGGATCTCTTGACCGACTTGGCCGAAACCTTTGCCAATCTCAGGAGATTCGACATGAAGCTCAACCCAGAGAAGTGCGTCTTCGGAGTTCCTTCGGGTAAGCTGCTCGGTTTTATCGTTTCTGAATGAGGAATCGAGGCGAACCCAGACAAGATTGAGGCCATCCTCAAGATGGGCAAACCAAAGGACCTAAAGGCCGTCCAACGTCTAACCGGATGTGTGGCCGCATTAAGTCGGTTTATTTCCCGACTCGGTGAGAAGGCTTTGCCTTTTTACCGACTCCTCAAGAAATCTGACTCCTTCGAGTGGACCAACGAAGCCCAGAAAGCCTTCGACGAGCTCAAGTGCCTGTTGTCTACACCTCCGGTTCTCGCTGCACCGATGGAAGGAGAGCCCCTGCTGCTCTACATTGCGGTGACCAATTAGGTGGTCAGTGTTGTCCTGGTGGTGGAACGAGCGGAAGAGGGCCGGGCGCGGAAAGTACAGCAACCCGTCTACTTTGTCAGCGAAGTCCTCTCCGAGTCAAGCAGCGCTACCCGCACTACCAAAAGCTCGTCTATGGCATCTTCATGGCTGCGCGAAAGCTGATACACTACTTCCAAGCCCACTCGGTTACCGTGGTCTGCCACGCTCCATTGTCAGACATCATCAACAGCAGGGACGCCATGGGCCGAGTCGCTAAGTGGGCGATTGAGCTCATGCCTCACGACATCAACTACGAGCCCCGCAAGGCTATCAAGTCACAGGCTCTCGCTGACTGCATCGTCGAATGGACTGAGACCCAGTCTCTTCGACCCCAAGTGCACTCGGAGCACTGGGTCATGTACTTTGACGGCTTGAAGATGCTCGCGGGCACGGGGGCTGGAGTCGTCCTCATCTCCCCCAAAGGCGACATGCTCTATTACATGCTGCAGATCCACTTCGCCGCATCCAACAATGTTGCGGAGTATGAGGCGCTGCTACATGGCTTGCGCATCGCAATTTCACTCGGCATCCGCCGACTCCTCTATCGCGGAGACTCGGATCTGGTGGTGCAGCAGGTGATGAAGACGTGGGACGCCAAGGACCCCGTCATGGCCGCATATTGCGCCGCCGTGCGTCGACTCGAAGGCCATTTCGAAGGCCTTGAGCTTCACCACGTTCGCCCGGCCGACAATGAAGCAGCCGATTCCCTCGCCAGGATTGGTTCCGCTCGTGAAAAGGTACCACCTGGAGTTTTTCTTCAGCAACTACTTCAACCTTCCGTCAAGATGGAGTCGGCAATCGCGTCATTTGAGTTCGAACCTCAAGACCCTGGACTGGCCCACCCGGCCCAAGAAGGCGTCCTGGCTATCATCCCGCTCTAGACCCAGCTGTTCCTCGCTTAACTTTTGTGCAAGGGGCTCCCCGAGGATCCAGCTGAGGCACATCGCATTGTGCGCCGCGCTCATGCCTACACCATCATCAACGGCGAGCTCTACAAGCGCAGAACCGCTGGAGTTCTCCAGCGATGCCTCTCACCGGAAGAAGGTAGAGCAGTACTCGAGGAAATCCACTCGGGAACATGTGGCCACCACGCTTCATCACGGGCACTCGTCGCCAAGGTTTTCTGTCAAGGTTTCTTCTGGTTCACGGCTCATGCTGATGAAGAGGACCTCGTTCGCGCCTGCGAAGGCTGTCAGAGGTACGCCCGTCAATCACACATGCCGGCGACCGCCCTCAAGACTATCCCCATCACATGGCCCTTTGCCGTGTGGGGGCTCGACATGGTGGGCCCGCTCAAAATAGCGTGAGGGGGATTCACTCACCTCCTCGTAGCAGTGGACAAATTCACCAGGTGGATTGAGGCCAAGCCCATCATGAAACTCGATGGTCTGACTGCCGTCAACTTCATGAAGGGGGTTATCTTCTGATTTGGCATCCCCCACAGCATCATCACTGACAATGGCAAGAACTTCACCGCTGAAGTCTTCCGCCAGTTCTACCGGGACCATGGAATCCGACTCGACTATGCCTCGGTGGCCCATCCGCAGTCCAATGGGCAAGTTGAGCGCTCTAATGCGCTCATTCTCCAAGGCATCAAGCCCCGGCTGCTGATTCCTCTACAAAGGACTGCCGGCAGCTGGATCGACGAGCTCCCTTCTGTCCTCTGAAGTTTAAGGACTACTCCAAACCGGTTGACTGGCTACACGCCTTTCTTCATGGTCTACGGAGCTAAAGCTGTCTTGCCGAGTGACATCCTCCACGACTCCCCGCGAGTCGCTGTATATGTGGAAGCGGATGCCGAGTCGGTAAGGCAGGACGACCTTGATCTCCTAGAGGAAGCGCGGGAACTCGCTCTCTCATGCTCGGCCATATATCAGCAAAACTTGTGCCGCTATCACAGCCGCCAAGTCCGGAGCCGAGTCTTCAATAAAGGGGATTTGGTCCTCCGACTCATTCAAGACAAGGCGGGCATGCACAAGCTTTCCCCGCCTTGAGAGGGGCCGTTTATCATCCACCAAGTGTTGCACAACGGCGCCTACCGACTGGAGGACCCGACATCAGGAGCAGTCACCGAAAGGACCTGGAACATTGCTCAGCTGCGTCCTTTCTTCACTTGAACTTTATACTTTCAAAGTTTATCGCTTGATCATAAATAAAACCTGTTTCTCTCGAGCGGCACTCGGGAAACACATTTTTTCCACAGTTTTAAGTTGGAAACATTTGTTTATGATTTTGCCTTTCAACTAACTGTGTTCCCTTGGGCAATCCCCGGGGGCTACATTCAACAACCGAGTGGCTTGACTCTCCTGGGCAACCCCCCGGGGGCTACCTCAACCCACTGGGTGTTGTTAATCGGTGCAAGTTATTTTGAATCTTCTAACTTTGTTTCCCTGCGAACGTCTAAGTAAACATGTACGGTACCTAAGGCCTACTCTTCGTCTCCAACTACAGTCGCAACCCGGCTGTTCGGTTGGCAAGAGCAAAAGCTAAAGGTCAGCCTGCACGCGAAAGGACTCGACGTAGAAACAAACTCAGATGAGCAAAACAACTTGTGCAAAATAACTTAACACTTCATTGCAAAATAACATAGTTTTTACAGCATTCCCACTCGGCATACCGAGCTCTAATGCAAAATAATTTTATTCTTCCGGAGTCGCCTCCACGCGCTCCTCCAGGTCGGTAAATTGGGCTATCCGGCTGGCAGCGCGGTGAACTCGGGGGAGCAGCTTCAACGGATCAACCGGCTCGCCCTCTGCATCGAGTGGAGCTCCGGCGGAAATCTCATCGACATCCGTGTCAGCATGGTGTGCTAGCACCATCGCCAGCGCCATGCCGGCTCCCGAGCGGGCCGCCGATTCCTTCCACTTCTCCACCTCCGCCGAGCCTTGCGAAAGCTTGTCGACAAGGGCGAAGATGCTGGAGTCCGTTTCTTCGTTGGGCCATAGCGTGGTTCAGAGGCTCTACGCAACCGACTTCATACTTTGTACGAGGCTCTTCACTTGGAGGAGTCGGTCCTCCACAGTGACGACGCAGCTGGACATTAGCTCAGGCGTCCAGAATGCCTCGAGAGCCGCCTCAGCCGGGTCCGCCAGCGTCCGGAGTCAGCCTTGCCTGCTCCTCCAGTTCTGGGCAAGCGTCTGGGTATGAATAATTAAAAGGAAACTGACAAGGAAATGTGAGGAGAAAGATGGCAAGGGACTCGGAGGCTTACCGAGCAGAGTCTCGTTGACCTTCTTGAGGTGCCCCATGAGCTCCGCCTCGCGCTTCTCCCACTCGACGATGGCCGCCGCATGCCGGTTCTACGAGTCAGTCATCTGCGAGTAGAGGTCGTCGACCTGCCCCTGGAGCTCGCAGTTTATGGCCTTCAGCTTTTCGTACTGCTCCGCCATCTGCTGGTGCTCTGATCGCAGCAAGGCGGCAGTCTTCATATCCTCGCGAGCCTTTTTCAGCTCGTCGTGATACTCGGCCGCCTTGGCGTCGAGCATCTCCTTCGCCCTTTCTAACGAGATAGAGACCTTCAACTGTCCGCAAAGGCGGGCATTTTTGACCTCGGCATCTGCCGACTCGAAAGGATTAAAATCAACAAAATCTCAAAGGCAAATGGCTACTATGATTCAGATACTTACTCCCTATGGTGGCGAGCTTCTCTTCGAGTTGCCGAGTCCTGGTCCTTTCATCAGCCAGCGCCTTCTCAAGGGAGGCGTTCCTCTCCATGAGGGCCTGGCTGCTTCCGTCGAGCCGGACCATCGCCTGAGCAAGAGGAAAATTCGAGTCAATGAGACCCGAGTTAATAAGTCTCAAGCCGACTCAAACAGTCGACTCGAGACTCGGGTGCTACACCCACTGGGTGCACTTATCGTGCCCCCAGTGTTAAAAATCAAGCGAAGTTCAGAGGCAAAGACTTACCCCGACGGAAGATTCCAAAACATCGGCCGAGTCCGCCAAGGTTTTGGCCGCGTCGGCAAAATCCCTAAGCTTGGAGCTGAGGGCAGCGACGCGGTCAGTGGCCCCTTGCGCCGCTGCCAGGTCTTCCGTGCTGCAGCTCGGCAGTGTAAGTAGCGGCGCGGGAACAAGGCCGCTGGACGGACCTGGTGCCGTTTCTTTGGTCGCGGGCGAGGGAGCCGGCACAAGGCTATGCTCCACCACCGGGGAAGACTCGGTGGTGAGCTAGCCCTTGGCCCTATCTGCCGGCTTCGAGGAGTCGGCACCGGTCGCGGCTGCCGGCTCCGTTGTCGCTTCGCAAGCGGGAGTCGACGGGGTCTGCGGGTCGTCAGCCGGAGCCGCGGCTGGCCCGGAACCCACGCTCGGTTTCGACGCCTCCGCCACGGGCGCAGCAGGCGTTGGCGCGCTGGGCGCAGCCGCAGCCGGAGGCACGGCTGACCTGGCACCCGCGCCCGACTCCAGTGCCACCGCCACGGGCGTGGTGGTCGTCTGTGCGCTGGGCGCAATCGCAATTGGAGTTGGGGAAGCTGACTCCGACGGCGGGATTGGATTCGGTCCCGTGGACGCGCTGGGCTGGAAGCCTCCTTTGTCGGAGAGCTTCCTTTGGACTCTGCAACGTCGAAGACCCAAACCGATTTCAGCGAACCGCCTTCTTCTTCGGCAAAATAAAAGGAGGTGTACCTGGTGGTCGTGGGGACCACTTTCTTCTTCGGCTTCCCCAGGGCGGACGGACCCCCAGAGGAGCTGGCAGACGCCGACTGGGGCGCAGTCAGTTTGGCGGCGGAAGCGACAGGTTGAACCGCGGGGCTGGCGGGTTTGGCCCGCGCCCACTTAGTGGCCCCGGAGCTGGAGGCGTCGTCCGTTCGCCGCCGTTTGAAAGTCAAAGGGGCCTCCTCAGATTCGTCTCCCGAGTCGGCCGGCCCTCGCCCTGCTCCGGGTCCCCGCCCTCGGTGGCTTCTTCGTCGACCTCCACGTTGTCCAAAGCCTCCGGAGTCGAGTTTTGCTCGGGGAGGGGTGGCATGGAGTTCAAATTAAGCAGAGTCTGCAACGACAAGGACTCGGTTTCAGAAGAAATGAAGGAACAAAAATGTAAAGAATTCGACTCGGAAGATGAAATACTTACAGTCAGCGTGGGGTTGGCGGTAGAGTAGGGCACCACATGCGGTGCCCTGGTGAGACCGGATCGCTCCTTGGTCAGGTTCTTCAGGAGCTCCATGAAGTGCCTAAAAGCTCGCTCACCGACACCCTGGTCGAGTCGGATGCACCCGAGTACTCCCACATTGGGTGCACCCTAGCCTGCAGTGGCTGGATCCACCGACTCAACCAGGTAATGATGAGGTCGACTCCAGTAAGCCCCTTGTCCTGGAGCCGCTGGATCCTCCTCGTGAGGCGCTCGACCTCGGGCATCTCCGCGCTGGAAGGCTTGGCGCCCCAGCGCTTTTGCCACGCCGGGGGACCCGCGACGTACTTCGGCAGCCCCTCCTGTGCAGTCGGTGTGCGCTCGTCGGGGCAGTAAAACCACCCGTCTTGCCACTTCTGCACGGTGTTGGGGAGCTGCAGCTTGAAGTACTTCGCGCCGGACTTGACTTGGATGCCGGCTCCCCCGTAGATGGAAAGGCGCCCGCCGGCCTTGATCGGCTGCGCTTTCACCACGAAGATCTTCCACAGCCCCCAGTGGGGCTGAGTCCCCAAAAAGCATTCACACAGCATGATGAAACACGCAATGTGCAGAATGCCATTGGGGTTGAGGTGATGGAGCTGGAGGCCGTAGAAGTAGAGCAGCCCCCGCACGAAGTCATGGGGCGGCAGCGACAAGCCCCGCTCGACGAACGGGAGGAGCAGCACCCGTTCGTGCTTGTGCGGGGCGGGCTCCGACTCCTGGTATGGCACCCTCCAGTTGCTGATCGCTCGTGGAGGGAGTATGCCCTCGGTGGCGAGGCCGGCAAGGATTTGGTCGGTCACCACTGACGGGACCCAATCGCCTTTCTTCCAATCGTCGGGGAGCGCGGCGGCGGAGGAGGATGTAGAGTCGCTCTTCTTGCCTTTGGAGACGCAAGACATGGTCGAGAAGCGGTGGCGGATCAAGTGCTGTTTCTTGAAAAGAGAAGAAAGGAAGCAGCACACGGCGACGGAACTCTGGAAGCTTGGGTCGATGCGCGTGAGGAATACGAAGAGCAGATGGGAACTGCTCTCCCCTGCGTCCGCTTTTATAGAGGAGGAAGGCGAACCGCCGTGGTAAGGGCGCTATACGTGGCAGCGAACCGTCACGGCAACTGCCGTCCTGCGCGCGCCCCCGCGGGATTCGAGGCGCATTTTCATTGCGGCTTGTCGTCCCAAGCATTCCGGCCAGCGTGCGCTACGTCAGCGGCCATCCCGCGCGCCCCATGCGCGTGACTCGAGGCGCAATCATAATGAGCTATCACTTCAAATGTCCCGTGCAATCGCCGCTGCGGCAGCAGATGTCTCGCGCGCGCCCCGCACAAGGCATGAGGTGAAATCATCGCGCTGCAGCACCCCAAGTGTTCTGTCCAACCAACGGCGCGCAATAAATGCTGGTGTGACGTCGAGCGCAGTCGTGACGTCTTCGTGTTTCCGCGAGCCAGCTTTGACCGGGTTCGACGCGACTAGGTCGTTGAACCAAGTTTGGAGTCAGCTCAGCCCGCTGAGTCACAGCACAAAGGATGTGTCGGCCCCACCAAGCAATCCCGAGGAACGCCGACTGCACCACTCGGGAGCGGACCAGCTCTGCAAACGGGTGTCGATGACCGGCCCAACCAGGTTCGCAGGTCACTCGGCAACACCCAAGCTAAGGACGGACTCGGCATCCACAGCGGCACAAGACAGTCTTTGATTCAGAGCCAAATGCCAGTCCGTAGACTCGGTTCTGGAGTTGAAGATCGAAAGCGTTTCCACTCGGACACCAGTTGGCAACGATCAACACGGATAAGCCTAGACGTTTTTCGAGTTCACTCAGAATGTATGATACGCCTCCCAGCAGGTGACGATGACATAGCACCCGGGTATCGTCAAGGAGGATAAAGCTGGCCATCCGGACATAGGGTGGGCCAGGCCGACTACTCGGGGTCCGACTACAACACGGGGGCGCCTCACCAATGTGGAGTACAAGACATGGACTATACCTGCCCGGCATATCCAGGGATCAGTTGTAACCAATTAGGAAATATATCTGTAAGCCGATCCGGACTCTTGTAACCTTACCCCTGGTCATCTATATAAGGCCGGGTAGGGATTCCCGGATGGGCAGTATCACGAGAGAGCATTAGACGAGAGAGCTTTACAGCGATTCTCATAGGCATAGACACATACCCTCATACGGGATACATCAATATCATCCACCAACACAGGACGTAGGGTATTACCTCTTCTTGAGGGCCTGAACCTGTCTAAACATCGTGTCCCGTGTGCACTCATCTAGATCTGCTGTGCGTACGCTGCCCCGCATTCATTATTATCGGAATAATACTCCGACAGTTGGCGCACCAGGTAGGGGATGTGCGCGTAGATCCATCTGAACAGATCCAGACGGGTTTCTTCTTCGGCAACGGCGACTTCGCTCCAGGTCGGGCCATGAGTTTTGGCCCCTAGGACTCCGTCGCCGATCCTGGACAGGTTTTCTGACTCGGAAAACTCGACTTCATCGTCGACAAGCTCGGCAAACTCCACCTCTGCGGCTCGGCGCCCGGCCAATCGGCAGAGGCTTCATCACCTTTCTCACCCGGACTCTCGTTCGAGTCAGTGGCTTCGGCAAGCTTCACCTCTGTGACTCAGCTTCCAGCCAGTCGGCGGAGGCTTCACCGCCTTCCCACTCGGACTCTCGTCAGAGTGGAAGACTTCGGTGGCCATCTCCAGGACGAGGTCACGCGAAAGATGGATCTACTGCTCGGGCATGGGTCTTCACCCGTCGAGTAGGGATCCCGACTGGTCGGTACGATCGAGTCCCTTCTATCCGTCCTCGATTACGACTCGGACGCTTCGAGAGTTCGGGAAGCCACCATCCTTCTCGGGAGGACTTCATGGCAGACTTGGATGCGCCGTACGTTGCCGCCCGACTACGCCCGGGGCTTACCGATTGAAGGATAAAGACGGCAACCTCACCACCAACGCCTGAAACATTGAACAGCTAAGTCGTTCTATGCTTAAGCTTCGTACTTTCATATTTAAATGAATAAACATTTTATTTGCTCCATCCGAGTAACTCTTGTTGTTTCCGACTGGCCCGCTATGTACGCCCACGGCCACGCATAGCGGACACTCGGGGGCTACACCACCACAAGTGCGCCTAAGTGCACTCGGGCTCTTCTCTTTCAACGATTATTTTAGTACTGTGTAAATAGCCCCGCGTAACTCTTTGTCTTCGATCGCCGGTCTACGCCACAACCCTGCGCTACACGGAAAACAGCCCACGGCTAATCTCTACACATGGGAGCTACGACGGGTCGGCAAGAGCACACACAAAGGGCTAACTTACACACAAATGAATTTTTACGAAAGAAAGGGTTAATAAACACAGAACAGTTAACCAAAACATGCATAATCAAGTTATACTCGGCCTTCCCGAGTCTTCACATATATATGGAACGGTTCATGTGTTTTCTCCCTACTTTTTCAGGGCAACGCTATCAGCACTGGTATCCGCCGACTGGGCTTTCTCCATCAGCACGGGGACCTCTTCATTGGCAATGTTGGCAGCAAAGTTACTCGGCAGGCTCTACCAGCGGCGGCGTCCTGAGTTCTCTTTAGAGAGGGCTCGGTCATGTCTTTCTCCACCTCAAGCTGCCAAGCACTCAGCCTTGAGCTGGCCGAGTCGGTCGAAGGCGGGAAAATCATCAAGACCCTCCACTCGGTTTCCTCGAACCAAGTAGAGGCTCGGGGGCTACACCCTCTGGGTGCACTGTTTGTGCCCCCAGAATGAAATCTACGGAAATGCAAGTAAACCAGCTACTCGGGCAGAGTCATTGAAGACCCTCCACTCAGTTCCTCGAGCTGAGTAGAGGCTCGGGGGCTACACCCTCTGGGTGCACTGTTCGTGCCCCCAGAGTGAAATCTACAATAAAGTAAAGGAGCCTCCGCCCGATTATTCTAGTCGGCCAAAGGCTCGGGGGCTACTGACGATGACATAGCACCCGGGGTATCATCAAGGAGGATAAAGTTAGCCATCCGGACATAGGGTGGGCCAGGCCGACTACTCGGGGTCCGACTACAACACGGGGGCGCCTCACCAACGTGGAGTACAAGACATGGACTAATACCTGCCCGGCATATCCGGGGATCAGTTGTAACCAATTAGGAACATATCTGTAAGCCGATCCGGACTCTTGTAACCTTACCCCTGGTCGTCTATATAAGCCGGGTAGGGATTCCCGGATGGGCAGATCACGAGAGAGCATTAGACGAGAGAGCTTTACAGCGATTCTCGTAGGCATAGACACATACCCTCATACGGGATACATCAATATCATCCACCAACACAGGACGTAGGGTATTACCTCTTCTTGAAGGCCTGAACCTGCCTAAACATCGTGTCCCGTGTGCACCCATTTAGATCTGCTGTGCGTACGCTGCCCCGCATTCATCATTGCTGGAATAATACTCCGACAGTTCCCAGCAGGAAAACACGGGTATCACCGAGACTAACGTCACTATTAGCTCAAACCTAACCTTTTCAGGTACTTCGGGAGTCCATCAAGGTCTTTCCACGGCCGACTCAGAGGCAGTGCGCAGCTCGCCCTCCAGTCAGTGCATGCATCAAGACCCTGAAGCACTCGGGGGCTACTGGCGACGGGATCCCCAAGGGATAGGCCCAAGACAAGAGTCGGGCCCAACAAACTCAGGATGGCCCAAATCCATAGCAGGAGGCCCACTCGGCCGAATATAGCCCACGGGATCCACTCGGAAGTAACGGCCGGGTGCCATCAAATCCAGGCGTTACTATTGCATTAAGTCAGACGTTACCAAGAGGCAATAAGTGCAGTTAATGCACCAATCAAGTGTGGCGTTACCACGACTTGGCCGACTCGGCAGCTGTAAAACCTAGGCTTTGCCGGGTCTATATAAGGCAAGGCCAGGGCACCTGTGCGAGGGGCTGAAACATCGACATTTTTATTTAGAGCATAGGAGAAGAACTCCACCCTATTGTACTCAAAATTTTCCTCACGCGATGCTTGATAAACAGTCAGCAGGAGTAGGGTATTACCTCTTCGATAGAGGGCCTGAACCTAGGTAAATCTCTCATGTGAACCCTCCTCGGATCATCCTCTTGCACCCCCAAATCCACATAGAAATGAGTATTGCACGAAATCCCCGCGACAAAGTCGAAGGTGCCTACGGGAAGTACGCTGACAGAGGTGGCTTTGGTGAACAGAATAAGGGAGAATATGTTTCCAAGTGAAGAAAAATGCACTCAAGAGGAAGGAGAACAAATATGCTCCTTCTGAAGTAGAAGACGTAATTAGGGGAAACGTCTTCACATAAACAGGTGGTGGGGCCAGGCTGTTGACAAAGGAGAGAGATCGGGCATGACATCGCTCACTGGAGGCTAACGGCGGCGTGCCCGTCAGCGTCGATGGCAGGGTAGGGAGGAGGATGCCAAGGCATAAGCAAGGTTTTGGTGGTGGTCTATCAACGACAAGGCTTATCAACAGCGGCGCCGCTAACCGTGGTAGCGAGCAGCAGCTCACCTCGGGCGGTCCTTGCCGGCAGTGAGCGGTAGCAGGCCGGCCACCAGCAGTGACTGATGCAAGGTCGGGCAACTAAGCGGAGCGGAGGGGTTGCTGGCTAGAGCAGGAGTTGGCCGGAGCGTCGATGGCAAGGCGGCGCAGGTCTAGCTAGTGGAGGGGTGCTATCATGAGGGGCGGCAGCGGGATTGCTGAGTGCAAGGGCCATAGCCGGCGGCAGCGGTGGGGTCAAATCGTCGTGCGTGCAATGGGGAGGAAAGAGGAAGGCTGGAGGCTTGGCATTGCCATGGTGGTTTGGGGCACTCAAGTTGCAAGGTGTGCTCGGGAAGAGAGGAACCAGGGAGGATGATGGGAGCTAGGCGCTGCTCGGTTCAGTTTGCATGGTCCTAGAAAGAAGTAATAGGAGAAGGGTGGGAGCTCGACTTGGAGGGAAGCAAGGAGCGAGAGCAGAGAGGAGCTCGGTGGAGTAGAGAAAGAGCAGAGGAGAAATGGGTGCTCGGGTTCAGCCTTCCGAGTGAGGAAGATGGAGTAGCTCGAGGCCTGGAAGCTCAGCCTTTGAGAAGATGGAGGGGAGAAAAACTGCTTGGTTAGAGAAAGGAATGGAAGGCAGCAGAGAAATGACAAGAAAATTAGGGAATGGAGATGAACCACAAGGAGATGGGGAGCTCATGCTGGTTTTATAGCAGAGAGAAGAAGCAGCAGCAGAATGGGCTGGCATGGCAGGGTGGAGCTGTGCTACACTGTGGAGTTAGGCACTGCTTGGTGCGTGTGCTGGCAATAGGAGCAGTGAGTTTAGGCACCAAATGGTACCAGGGGTGGTGTGACACAGCTAGTAGGATTTGAAGGAGTTAAAGAGGAGATATGGGTTAGCTAGCTGGGGCTGTAGCGAAACAGTAGAAGGTAGGCACTGATTTTATGTGTTGGTAAGAAAGTAGTGCAGGTGTTTGGTTAGCACAAGAAGAATAATAGTGAGAGGCAATGCTGGAATTTATTTCAATGCAGACTTTGTTTGGTTGGAAAGGAATCGGGGTCTTTATATATGCACCTACACAGGTAGTATACATGTATATGCATACCGATGTATTCCCTAATAGGTTGGAAAGATGATCATGTGGAAGGACATGGCAGGTGCAATGGGATAAAAGCCACATATATGACTATATACGTATACATATGTGACGCTCGATTTTATTGTATTGAAGGCTTTGTTTCAAAAGACACGTCATTACGAACCAATGAGGTACAAAAGAATTTAAATCCCAATCATCACGCCAAATAATTGTTTTACTATGTAGCAGAGAACACTTTAGCAAACCTTTGGTTTGGAAAAAATTAGAGCTATACAGACAGGAGGGATTACAGAGTGCCGAGAGGTAGGGGTTTAGGCACTCGCGGATTTTCAAGGGGCAAGGGGTAGTAGAGATATAGAGTGCGAGCACTTGGCACATGACCACATGGGGTGATAAGGCAAGACTAGCCAGAGGGAATAAAGAGATAGGTTAGAGGTACATCCCTCCAGGAGTGCGAAAATGTGGTAGATTTTAGGTAGGTTTAGATGGGTATAGATGGAAGCGTAGGCGTCGAGGAACCCGCATAGGTAGGCGCATGTATGTGCTGGAAAGAAAAGAGATAAACATAGAATAACCAAGGGTGTATACGTGTATATACGGCGGCCATGTATATACTTAGAGGTGACTATGCGATAGATAGGCACATATATATATATATATATATATAAGTATATGCATGTGGGGAATTGCAGGCATTCACGCAAGGAGTCCGATAGGGAAAAGGTAGGTGGGGATTGCCTTACATCAAGGGACGTGAGGTTGAACTGGTGAAGGGATATACAAGATAAGGGTTTGAATCACACGTGTCAAGAGGAGAAAAGATCACGCGATTGTTATAAACTGACGATGATGTGAATACGAGAGAGATGACACGGTTTTAGTTAAGCTTGTTTAAGAATATTATTATGCACAAAAAGTTTTTGTAAGACCTAATTTTTAGGTTTTTAGAAAAATAGCAGCGATGGCAAGGAGGAACACCAGAGGTGGGTTTATAGGGTTAGAGAAGAGTCGCTCGTGGGGAGAGACATGGGAGGCTTGTTGCATGGCGTTTGTAGCTAAATTGAGCTTAACTGAGTTTGTCTTGTACAAAAGACCCATCGGCCCAGTGTTTTATAGGAATCACCTATCTAACGAGTGATGATTATCCCGTTAGACTCAAGTGCAAGTATTTCTTTATAGATGCCCTTTAGACCTGAGTGCAAGTATTTCACAAGTATTCCCTTATAGATGCTTAGAAGATTGGGTTTATCTATCAACTAGCAGAGTGGCCGTTGTCAGACCCTAGGATCGATAACAGGGAGTCTTAGGTGAAATCACCCGCTAAGTCAAAACGTCAACCCCGACCTCAACTCTCGGGTATCACTTTCGAGAGGAGTGGAGTGATATGGCTTCGAATAGCCCGAGACGTCAACCCCAAAGCTTACTCCGGCAAATTAATGCACGGAGTAGTAGGGTGATATGGTCTCCTCACTCTTTCCCCACCGAGTCGGAACATCAACCCCGAACTCGTCCCGGCAAATTAATGCATGGCTGGAGTAGGATGATATAGTTCCCGAACTCTCAGTGGGAGAGTCACTTCATAAGGGTGATTAAACCTAGCGACTCCGTGTTATAAACCCTGAAATCCTACCCGCATCATGTGCTTCAACCATACACGCACTGCACATGAGACGGGGGAGAACAAACCGGTATCACAACAGCAACTCTACGACTGAAACTGTAATAATACTGGTTGTTCGGAAACTTAACAACATAATACACACCAAAAGTCAATTATACAGCGGAAGAGTATATATATATGGCTGCGAAGCCAAAAGGTTGGGCCAAAAGTGGCTGCAGAACAAACCGAGCCGCCGAACCCAGGGCAGGACCACTGCCCGGGATCACCAGCGACTAGTCGATGTCGGGGTCGATCTCTACGTAGAAACCATCCGCGAAGGGAATGGTCTCTTCTGCACAAAAATCATCAACAATTGCAAGTTGAGTACAAATTGTACTCCGCAAGACTTACAAGGGGGAAACTAGTAATAGATGCATCAGGTTTCAACAAAGGGCTATTTGTGGACTGTTTTGTGGAAAGCTGCTTTATTCTTTCAACGATACCTGTAAGTAGATTGAAATCCGTCTACTGGAATACTTGAAAAGAGATGAGACAGAACTTCATAGCAATATCTATAGTAGAACACCTGAACACTTACAACCCTCGATCCTTCCTCAACCACCAGGGAGAAAACGATCGCTAATACCACGTCCTTAGAGTTGGCAAGTTTTAGATTCATTGTTGTAGTTGTCTAATTCGATGCGGATTCTTACCAAGCTGTCCATAACTGCGGACACGGCTATTCGAATAGTTCAAACCCTGCAGGGGTGTACATCTTTACCTACACGTATCAATCGACTCTTAATGTTGGGCCCCAGGCCACGACACACGTTCACGAGGTGTGCTAGCAGAGTGTGATTGAACACGACCTTTACCATGTGTTCGACTTAAGCCTGAGCCGCCCTGATGGTCTAATCCGTGTACACCAGCCCGGCCGGTACTCCGACACGGTCCCAACAGTTGTAACAGGTGATACATCCCCGGTCCCAGACCGTGTGTAACCCTTACACCTATATTGAAGTATCACACCACATCCTTTTTCACTCACACCGCAAATGAAATAGCAAACATGCGGCTCATGACTTATGTCTAGACAATTTATTCGGTCATGGGTGGCCCATTATACCACCCGCATAGAAGTACGTAAATCTTGGTTCAAAAGGACACCGGGAACTGGTCCTTGTGGGATGAACGAGACAACCCACCATGCTCCCAGCATGGCCTCTCGTCTAAGCCCGATTGTTATTAGTCAGATTCATTAAGCACTTCCCGATGAACACCCACCTATCCTCTAACCCGTCCAGAGTGTTGTGCTTTGTCTGTCATCTAAGGAATTACGACTTTTACACAACTAAGCAGGTCTAAGCATCATTAGCTATATAAGCACTCGTAAAACCACAAGTAATCTACTCTAAATAGGTTGGGAGGGTCGGTGGTGTTGATTGAGCGACAAAGTAAGTTTTCATGCAGGGAATAGGGTTAATTCTTAGCATAAAATATTAGTTGAACCCATGCAATACGGTTCTGAAAACAAATAGTAAATTGCAAATAATAGGTTATCCGCAAGATGTTCAAAGGGGGCTGCTTGCCTTGCGGTTCCGCTACTAAGTCCTGTTCCTGCTCAGGATTATACCCGTCAAGATCTTCCGGTCCTATCGAAAAGAACAAAAACACCGAACAAAACAGACGCAATGATAAATACCATGATGCTGAACATCGGTATGAAATGAAATGTATGCCATGCCCTAAAGGATGCAAAAATAAAGATAATGCAGGTGGAATCAATTTAATCAGAGTCCGGACGCTCGAGATACCACGTTCCGAAATTCTCCGACTAATCGGGGAAATCCTAGTTTGAGTTTTTAGGCATTTTCATTTTTCCTAGCATGCAAACATGGATGAAAATGACATAATTGAGTAGCTCGCATTTTTCTAAACATTTTGGTATATTATTTGCATTTTTCTGATTTAAAATGAATTTTCTATGAATTTTCTAAGGTTTAAACCATTTAAATATCTTTTTTGTATTTTTCTCAGTAAAGAAAAATAATCATAAATCATAAATACTTTTGTTACTCAATTCAATATCAACCTTAGAGGCTGACAGGTGGGCCCCTCGGTCAACTCGGGTCAAAGTTGACCGAGTCAATGACAAGTGGGGCCCAGCTGCCATATTCATTTTCTTTTCTTTTATTATTTTCTTTAAATCTGTCAGATGGGACCCAGCTGTCATAGAGACACACTTAATTAGCTCATTTAGTACACTGTTAGTCATTAATTATGTAATTATTGTGTCAGATTAGCCATAAATGCAATCATTAGTATTAATGATTAGATTAGCACTAAATACCGCAGTTAATAATTAATGAGGCACTAATGATGTCCTAGCAACATCATTAGTAGCGTCATTAATGCCTTAGTGGGGCTTGGTCGGCCGGTCAGCATGGGATGTCTGGTCAGACCGGATGTTTCGGCTAGTCTGACCGGTGGCGAGGTGGCAGACGGGGCGGAGAGAGGAGGTGGTGGCACGGCTCACTGGAGAGGGCGACGGCGACAGAGCGAGAGCCCGAGGTGGCGGGGAGGCCGGAGCAGCACAGCGGGGCAGAGGAGGCTCGGGCGGCGAGGAACCGAGGCAGCACGGCGACGGGGCGGCCGAGGTGGATCAGCAGAGCCGGGCGCTCGGGATGGAGGCGAGGTCGTCGGGGCGGGGATGGGGGAGCTCGGGCGGTGAACTCCAGTTGGTGGCGAGGCTCGGCGACGGGGGCGACGATGAGGCCGAGGCGATGGCAAGGCGGTGACGAGGACGGCGGAGGAAGTGAGGAAGGAGGCGGCGACGGGGAGCTCGGGGTGGTCGGCGGCCGAGGCGATGGCGAAGCGGGGCGGAGCAGCAGCGAGGAACCGAGGCAAGGAAGACGAGGAGCAGCCGGGGAAGGAGCTCGGTGGCGGGAGAGAAAACGGAGGGAGAGAGAGAGAGCTAGGCGGCGGCGAAGCCGAGGGGGAGGGGGCTTTATGGGGAGAAGGGAGGCGGGCGACGTGGCCGAAGTGGAGGTGGCGCGGGAGAGGCCGGACGCTCGCCACGTGTCCGGTGAGGTGGCGGCGGGAGAGAAGAGGGTGGCGCGGGGAGAGAGAAGAAGGGAGGGAGAAGAGAGAGGCGGGGGGGTGCAGTGGCAGGCCAGGCGGGCCGCGCGTGGGGGAAGACTGGGCCGAGGCCCAGTCGGGAGGAGGGGAGGAGAGGGGAGAGCGGGCCAGGCCGCGCGGGGAGAGAGGGAAAGGGATGGGCCGGAAATGAAGGCCCATCCGGGGGAGAAGAAGGATTAGAATAGGTTTTAAATTTTCTTTTTCTGATTCCTTTTCGTTCCTTTTGAATTCTGTTTTGCAAATCCAAACCAAGTTCAAATTCAAATTTTAAATTTCAAAAATTATTTGAGTCATGCCATGCCTTGATGCACAATCAATAGTGAATTAAAATGGGGGATGTTACACCCGTGCGTTGCAATGGATATAGATTTTAGAAGAAATGGTAGTATCATAAAATAAATTATGATGGTCATTTTGTTTTTCAAGTTATGTGATAATATATCTTGTTTAAAATTATTATGATACTATCCTTCAAAAGGCCGTTGAAAAGCTTATGTAGAAGTCTATAACTTCCGCAATTGTGTCAATTTGAAATTTGGCACAGTTTGGTCGTAGTTTTCAAATTTATCTCATTGTTTTGAATTTCCAAACCTATATTAAATACCTGTCACAATTTCTTGTAATGTCGTCCATCAATTCTCATATAGGGACTAAATAGAGATTACCTTTACAGCATGAACCTATAATTTGACCAAAATTTTAAAATTCTTCTTTTTCTTTCTCCATCTTCTCTTCTTCCTTCTCCTTTCTCATTCCCCTCCTGCCCTTTTCCTCTCTTCTCATTCCCTCAATCAAGCTCCTCTTTATCCCCTTGATGGGCGGCTAGGACAACGCAGCTAGGAGGGGAGGAGGCGGTGGCCAATGACGATCTACAGCGGTGGCGGCACGGCAAGAGGTGGCGGTGGCTTGGAGGGGGGGGCTGAGATAAGAGGAGAGAGAGTACACGGGTTGGGGTGGACTTTATTTTTTTTGAGAGCTCGCGGCGACGGTGCTTGAGCATTTACGAGGGGGATAAGCTAGGGGGTGGCGGCGTGAAAAGGGAGCGCAAGGAGGATGGCAATACATTTTATATAGGGGCGAGGCCGTTGGGCGCAGATGATGTGGTTGCGGAGAAGAGATTTCACAAAGTTGTAGTTTAGTTAAGAGATAATGTTTGTTGGATAAGATATGATTTGTCAAGAGTTTGTTAGATATCAATTAGTTAGTTACTTACTTTTATTGTTAGAGATTTTTAAGTAAGACTAAAAAGGGGGGGAGGAGGTGTGGATGAACCACCACCACCAGCTCCCATACTATAAATTGGTATAGATAAGAGGTTGTTTTTCCTTTTATTGGCAGCTACCAATGAGAGGTACGTAAGCATCTATTAAACATCTGCGTCTACTTAAGTATGTTCTTTTCTGAAACAATGTCTACTTTATCTATACTACCTTATAAAAGGGAGAGTTTTCCTCTCTTATCTCCAACTCAATCTACACCGTTCGATGATGATCATCCAATGACTAATATTACTTTGATGGTCTGCCACCTAAAAATTACCCACCATGCCATTCACTTAAAGTTGAAAGTAATTACCCACCATTGCCCTTACTTAAAGTTGATAGCAATTACCCACCATTGTCACTGCTATACCCTCTAGCACCCTCTCTCCCGAATGCACCACGCGTGGCCTCCGCCGCCCATGCCACCCTTTGGCCGTGCCCGTGTGCCACTGCCGTTGTCTCTTTCGACGCAATGCAGTATAGATGGTCTGGCTATACCATCCGACGAAGCAATAATCTCACGCTACGCTAATCCAGACCGTGCCGCCCTCCCTTGATCTCACGCTCCTCTCGTCACCCTCCCAGCGCATCGCTCGTGCATCACCGTCTCTTTTACTCTACAATTGACACGGTTGCCGACAAGAAGCCGACGAGCCCCGACAGCGGCAAAGTGTGCAGGATACGCGGCGTCAGAACACAGGGACGGGACCATCTCCTCCCGCTGCCGCCCCTTTCTGCACCATCGCCGCCCTATTTCCTCCCACTGTTGGCACCTGCTACCGCCAAGTGCCACCCTGCCGCGACCGTTCGATGCTACAGCACCATCGATGATAGCGCCGCATTCCCCCTACCACCCGACGATCTCTACCACGTCCTTCTCCACACCGGCCTCCCCCGTGCGGGTCCCCACCTTGCACACGCAGCGGCGTCGCGGAGGGCGCGACGCCGCCGCCGCTAGCAATCTCCTCCTCCTTGCATGGCCCAACCACCACCGCTAGCCGAAGCAGCTCATGCGCTAGCGGAAGCTACGCCACGTCAACGAGATTGATGCGCTGCTCGCCGATCTCAACATCGACATCGTGTCCTCCTCGCCATTGCAGTTTAGGAAAATCCACGATCCGAAAAACAGATTGAGCGAGAAGCATTTATATTGTGTCATTGGTTATATTCGATGTTATTTTTTTGATAATACATATTCATCATTCATTACTATTTCATAGTAACAATGATGTCTACTTTTTTGTACCATCTTCATTGGTAAGTTCTTGTAGCCACTTAAACATCATTTTCGGTAGAATGTATGTATAAATAGAAAACTATATTTATAAATGTTAGAAAATATTTTTAACATTTAAATTGCGTTGCACGTGCACGATTACTAATTTTTTAAACAGCATAAACCTTGTCTATCCCTGTGCCAAAAAAAACCGGTCTAAAATTTTCCAACCAGAAAGCGTGGAAACACCGACAGGTGGGCCAGTAATGGGCGAAGTTTCTGGGTCCTGGGTGGGCCAGCCCACAATGGCCCAAACGCCCAAGCCACAAGTCCACAAAAACCCTAGCCTCTGGTATATAACCCTCCGTCACGCCAATTACCAGACTTTGCCGCCGCAGCTTGCCCCCTTCTCCCGGACTCCGCCGCCGCCGCCGCCGCCGCCGCAGCTCGCCGCAGATTCCTCCTACCCGTCGCCGAGATGGTACGCTGGTTCTCCTCTTCGTCCCTCCTTTCCTCCATACGCCGAAAAGCCGTACCCTTGTCGGATTGTCTGCGTAGCTCTGCGCAATATTAGAATCATACGAGTCAGCGGATTCCTGGTTATGGGTTCTTGGTAGGATTTGTCCCCCGAGATCTTTTTTTTTGCGAGATGATATTAGTTTTTGTTGGGTGCTAAGTCGCAGGAGTTTGCCGCAATTAGATTATATGGAGTGATAAGTCGAGCACTGTCGACTTCTCTCGGTCCATTTGTGTTAAACCTCGAGATGTCCGTGCTGTGTTCTCTTGATGCAAACATGCTTCCGGCCAATCAACGTGTTGTTCAATTCCGTAGAACCTTGTGATATTTATTAAAGGTACCATACAGCGAAATAAGTCCAGTCCTTGGGGGACGTGATGTGGTTAGTGGAATTATATCATCGATCATCATTATTTCACTGATAATTTGGTACTAGCATATTAGGTTGTGATGCATTTGAACATTACTTTGGTTTAATTTTGGGAAATTCTATGTTATTGGCATGGCGACCACCTTTTCTTGGTGTGACCTTGCATGTGATCCTGACGCTAAGCTGTCATATCTTTTAGTGTTAGTTCTGCATTAGTACTTAGTTTCGTACCTGCACAGCTTATATCATATCAATCAATTTTATAAGCAGTTGTGTAATTTGTTGTTTTTGCCATGTCTACATAGACGAAACGCACCAAGAAGGCTGGAATTGTTGGCAAATATGGTATGAACATCTCAAATTTGGCTTGTTTCCTTATTCCTCTGTTTCTGTTACATTCTAAAATTAACCCTTACAATGTTATAGGTACTAGGTATGGTGCCAGTTTGCGTAAGCAAATCAAGAAGATGGAGGTGTCCCAGCACTCCAAGTACTTCTGTGAGTTCTGTGGGAAGGTATGTCTTCTGTTAGCCTACCTGGTTATGCGTTTGGCTGTTTGTGAACTATACCAATCATGTTTTACTTATCAATGATGGACCAGATTTTGGATGCCCGTTGATATTTTCCATGAGATACAGTTTTCCTTATGTTTTCTCCCTATGGCAGCAATAAATTTGCTGTGGCAATGGTGAACTTCAGTCCATTTCTTTAGCTAGGCTGTAATATATTTTATGCATCTTGCAAAATCTTTGCAAGGCAAGATGAACACAAAGCATTTAATGTTTTTATCCAATTTCCAAAGTTCCATCATAGAAACAGAAGCTACCTTGATCTACGAATGATTTTTATCTCAACTGGTCTGCTACCAACTGTAGAGTAGTTTGAGCACATGAAATCGAGTTGTGCTAAATCTATCTCTTACTCTGTTTTGCTTTCCTTTAATATACTCCCTCTGATTCATGATATAAGTAGTTTTAGGATTCAAGAGGTTTATCAAAATATAAGTAGTTCTAGAATTCCAATGCACATTTATGTCAGTTTTTTCTAATCTACCTCTCTTTAATTGTTATGGTTAATGAGCTATTTTCTCATGTTTGCATATCCTAGATTATTTATTGCATGAGAGACAAGGATAATAGTGTCATTTGGTACATTAACTAATCCCTTCTTAATTCTTGTGCCCAAGCCTAAAACTACTTATATTATGAATCAGAGGGAGTATATGTTTCTATTTTATTTTATACATCTGGATTGCTTTCTCATTGTAATGTAAATATAGATGCGAAGAAGCACAATCTTTCATCTTCTGTCTTTGCTGTGCATTGTTACCAGTTTGCTGTGAAGAGGAAAGCAGTTGGTATCTGGGGATGCAAGGACTGTGGGAAGGTGAAGGCTGGTGGTGCTTACACCATGAAGTATGTTCTCACTGCCAGCTCTCTTATTCCGTTCAAAATGACCCATTGGCTTGTCATATTATATGTTGCTGATTTCACAATGTGTATTCCCAGCACTGCTAGCGCGGTTACTGTCAGGAGCACAATCCGTCGCTTGAGGGAGCAAACTGAAGCGTAAATTGCTACCACTGTTGTGTTGTCAGAAGTAGTCCTGGGGTTTTGTAGTTTAGTCGAGACTTGCGAATCCACTTTTATTGGCTGTCCAGCCGAGGATATCTTTGTACTTAATGCCTAGGGCAACCTTCACCGATAGCCTGTTATGATATTTGCACTTTTATTATTCCTAATTCTGTGGTGTTTTAGGGTCCTGTTATGATGTGAAGGTATGCGCGAACCTATCCTCATCCGGAATAGTCTTGGGGTTCCACAATTTGGTTGAGTGTATGTTTTAAAATCCTTTCGGGGATGTTGAAGGTGGGGTTGTCGCAGAGCTCGCATCTCGGCTTTTTTAGTGGCTTTGGTTTGAGATATGATCGCGAAACTGAACGTACCATCTACAGCCGAAATCCCAAAAACAAACAAGTTCGATAGTGTTGTTAATAAATGAACGGGAAATCTATCGGGGGCATGTGTGGACGTGAGATGCACATTTCAGATTTAATCCACGTGCAACCCCGTCTTTCCACCGCGAGTCCCACTCTAGTGTTACACGGACACGACGACGCGTGTCTGACACGCTCCAACACAGGTTCGGCTCTTGCTAGCAAATCTCATTGTGTTTGTCTAGTCTAGTTGTTTGTCTGGTTGGTGTGCATGGGAAATCTGAGTAAGGTGGAGATTTGTCTACTGAATGCATATGAATATAGGTCAGATAGGGACGTGTATTTTGACTAGTCGGTACTTAGGAATCTTGGAAAGGTGGAGTGCTTCTGTGGATCTTTTGTGGTATTTTTTGGCGTAGGATTATATTTACATTATACTTGGTATTAAAATATTATTTTATACTTAAGAAAAATAGACATATTATTGAACCCTGCTTTTTCATCTGGCCAAGTTAGACACCTGAGGTCGAGTTAGACTTCGACACCCATGTTCGTGTCGGAGTAACAATGATCTATGGTACAATAGAATTTATGATTTTCATTCTAAAAATAGGCCTTGAGTGTGCATATTGAAATTTGGTTGATTGGTTCTTTTCACGGTTTCCATCAGACTCGGTGAGCTAGGGGTGTAAGCTGGTTTGTTACTTGGACAACCTGATATCTATAACAGCAGTGTGATGGTAATTGTTAATCGACCACGTGCCTACAACGAAGACAAAATCCAACAAGACCAGGGGTTTCTAGGGGGTATGTATAGGTGGAAAAAGACCCCTAACTGAAGCCTAGCCGAATTTGGTATGAAACTAACATGGTTGGTCTGATCGGCTTTAGGAGGCGGTTTGACTGGCCCAAAAAATTTCGGGCTCCAAACGACTCCTCGAATGTGGACTCAAAGGCCCACAGAGGTTTGACCCAAAATTAAAATAGGTACGTAGCACCACACGTAAATATGACTAAATATTTTATTCTTCAAAGTTTTGACCGACCGAATCTTCCTGTGATCTTCATATTGGCATCTTCGGTCAGTCATCACATATCATCATGGAGGTTTGACTTGCTTGTAGAACGCATCGAGCAAATCACCATTTCCGTGCATCCTCCTGATCGTGGCTCCTAGTTATGTCTTCTTTTTGAAGTGGCTTGTTGATCCTCGTCTTCTTTATCTTAAACTTGAACCCTCTCTTACTCTTGAAGATCTTGTTGGACCTCCTCTTGTTCTTATTAGCTTGTACATGAATAGCAGGGGAAGTGGTGATAGTAGCCGTTGTATCCATGGAGGTCATGTCCTCATCATCCTCCTTTCCTTAAAAATAAAGCCGTTCTCGGCTTTGGATAATCTAAAAACATGCTAACAAAGGAGACAAGGTGTATATATTGTATATATATATATATGTCATCCGTTTTTATTCATCTCTTCTGTTGCACATTTGAAGTTGGCACATAACAGCAAGTATAGTAGCTAATGATATAATTAGTGAAAAGATAAACATAAATAATCATCAGCATAGCAAAAATATCCATACAACAAATGTTGCAACCAACTTTGCAAATTTAAGTGAAGTAGAAAAATAGGTCCAGATTTGCAACCCTCTTCCTCAAACCATCCCAACGTAGGTGAATAAACGTTAATGGCTCTCATATACTAGCTATAACATGCTGAAATTTAGAACAACTTAATGGTCTAAAATCTAAGCAATCATGCAACAAGTTACGTTGCAAAATCTCATCTCTTATATTGGAGGTCATATCAAAAGGATCAAGCATTTTCACATCTTTATGTCTCAACTCAGTAAGTTAAAGGTCATTCAATTGATCATAAGTGCTGCAAATAATATGTACCAAGAACTCATTGTCTACACCATATTCTCCAATCAAATTGAGCTTATATTTAGCAGTGTAAGCACTAATAAAAGATTTTAAACTTGTCAATTTAGCAACTCTATTCATAGCATGTGACAAAGGCACAAGTTTATCAAGCATAATAGAATATAAAGAACCGACAGGTGATACTTTTGGAAGGATATCTTTATGTTTAACTAGCTCTACACAATGTAAATCAAAAATAGATTTATCACATGGCTCATGATCATTAACAATTAAAGCAGTGGGTGCACTCTAGTGAATGGAACGATTGATTTCAACATGAGATGCCCTCAAATCAACAACAATATTATTTGGATCACAAATTGAGGTGCTCAGGATAGATAATAAATCATCAGCAATATTGCATAGCACATCCAAATCATAAAGTTCAGAATGACTAGCATTTGTATGATCACTATGTGCATCCAAATCAGGAGATAATTCAACAGTATCATATAATGCACAAAATCATGTATTTGATCACACAATGTTTTATTGGAGTAAAGTTATTTGCATTAAGTAGAGGTGCGACCAAATCTACGGGCAATTTCAGTTAAATTGTTACATTGTGCACCCAAATCAATAGGCAAAAGTATTTCAGCAGGTGGTGCACACAATTAAGCAAGCATATCATTTGTCTGATCACATGGTATACACAATTCAACAACACTATTTTCCATGATGGCATGATCATAATAGTCGACAATTCATTCAACTCAACACAGATGCGTTTAATTTAGCCTGGCATGCATCAATCTCATGTGGAGTGATAGGATCAGTATCTTCGTCATTATCTTGTAAGTCCAACTCAAATGTAGGTACTATCGGTGGTGATAGGTCATAAGCTTGAGGTGGTGTGACTCTCACAACAGTGAGCACGATATCTATAGTAGGTGCAGCACTGGAAGATGAAACCGAAGTAATTCTTGATGTTGGGAATTTCATCGTGGACTTGTTTGTCTCATGTATACACGAGGCATAGCGGGAGTAGATGAACGTGCACGACTAATCCTGTATTGTCGTCTTTGTACTTCCTATTTCAGCTTTGCATGCAAGTTGAAACAAACCATTGATAAAATAACATTACTTATGCATAAGTATATCCTAAATATCATGATTTAGTCCTCTCCAAATTCTATTCGTGGTAGCTTCTTCACATTCTTCAAAACCCAACGAAACAAAGCAATATCCAAAGCACGATAGTACTCCTCTACAGTGTCACTACCTTGTTCTAAACTTTGTAATTTATTAAATATGTCACGAGCATAATAAGGAGGAACAAACCTATCTCTCATAACTTTCTTCGCAGCAACCTATGTGCTAGGCGTGTCCTGATTTTTAAGTTCATATTCATAGTCCCACCAAAGAGATGCAAAATTAGTGAGCGCATGAGTAACAACCTTTACTTTCTTGTGCTCTGAAAAATCATAACAAGCAAATATTTGTTCTACCTCTAGCTCCCAAGTGAGGTAAACATCAAGATCATAATGTCCAGCAAAGGTGTAATAGTGATCTTATCTTTACCATGTTCATCTCGGTGTCATACCTCTCGTGGTAGAACAGAGCTCGTATCAATGTCTAGCTCTTCTTCTAGAATGGTGTAGGCAATGGAGATATGTCATTATGAAATTGTCATGGTCAGCTGAAGACAAGAAACAAAATGATAAGTATAATGGTTCTATCAACTACTAGGATGTGGTGATAAGTTGTTCAACACTCAAGCCTATTTCAAGATCTTACAAGTTCTTACCAAGCAGTAGGTGGTGAGTAGCAACCAATAGTGTCAATTACCTCCAAAGATTGTGTAGAGCGATTGTGAGATCGTATGCTTGCACGGTGTAGAAAAGTGGAGCTCTGAAGGCTTTAGGTAAGTAACAAGGGAATGCAATGATCAAATTAGAAATACAAGTTGAAAAGATGCTAAAAGAATTGAAAAGAAACAAATAGTAAATTTATGAGTTTTTTTGGTGGTCTTCTATGTCGCTTCTTTTTCTTGATCTAATTTTTTTATACCAAAGAAAAATTAGTCTTGCGCGCGGAGGGCGGAGGGATCATACAGTATCTGAGGTGAGATGAAGGGCCTCCGGCGAGGTCAAACGTGCCTGTGAGGATGATGTCTTTGGCCTGCAAGTGCACATGATCAATTGTGACGTTTTCGATGAGGGATGCGGTGATTAATCTCACTCTGACCCAACTCTAGAATACTAAGAATATTTAAAAAATCACCGGTTGAGATTGAAAGTGCATCTAGGCCCCTAAATATGTTTTGGTGGTTAATGATAAATAATTAGAGGACTAATGATGCTTGTAAGCATGTAAACAGGTTTAGTCCTCAACGAATGAAATAGAGGAGCATCGACGACCCCTCAAAAGAAAAAGGGAGAAGAAGTAGATGGTAAATCTCCTAGATATAGATTTTATTGTTTAAGTGACAAAAGTCACATTGACTCTAGGAATACCGTACTATTAAGAGGGGCTTGATGAACATGGTCGAGGAGTGCCTTTGCCGAGCGAAAGTTTTTGTCACCAAAAGCCCCCATAGAAAAACCCTACTCCTACTTCTCAAAAGAAATCCAGACCTCGGGGTCCGGGCTTTCCAGAGAAGATCCGGACCTCAGCCTGGACAGTCCGGCTGACGGTCCGGATCAGTACTGGACTGCCCGGACCCCCGAGCCCGGACAGTTCGGACCAATGTCCGGATCAGTACTGGAAAGTCCAGACACTAGCTTGGAGTGTCCGGCAACCCAGAGGGTCCAGGTAAAATCCGGACAGTCCGGGTGTCGAATTTCCTCAGCAGCGCAAAAGATTCCCTCTGCCACCTCGACTAATAGCCGTTGGATTTGAAAATCCGAAGGGTCCGGCCCAAATCCGGACAGTCCAGATTTTGGCAGATTCCCTCAAACGGCTAGTTTTTTAGGGAGCCTCTATATAAGCTCCCTTGCTCCAAGCAAGGAGAACTATTTGCCCATTCCATTTCCTACCTACTTGAGAGCATTTCTCCACTCTTTCAAGCACTAAGAGAGAACCCTTGTGAGGAAGAGAAAGATTTGAGCGATTTGAAGATCAATCCAAGCGAAGCATCGAGTTCATCTCCAAGTGTTCATCAAGCTCATTTCTCTTGGAGATTGGGGTCTCCTAGACGGTTAGGAGTCCTTGAGAGCTCTCATCTTGTGGTAAGCCTCGAGAAGTTTGTGAAGGCCGGGATTCACTTCCGTGAGGGAAGAATCACCAAGAAGAAGTCGAGGAGACGCAAAGGCGTCCTCGAAGGACAAAGGCTTGAGAGAAAGCCGGCTCTTGATCACGTATGATCGAGCTTCCCAAACGGAGACGTAGGATCCCCCCAAGGATCCGAACTTTCGCAACAAATTCATTGTCTTCGTGTTTATCTACTTTCCGCATTTTGCTTTGCAAGTATTCTCATATTACTTGTGGTAAACTCACTAGGATATTTGTCTTCATATCATATCACTTGCTATTCTTGCTAGTTAACATAATCTAATTCTGCAAATTGCAAGAGTTGTTTAAAATTGATTAAAATTATTTAGTCGCCTATTCGCCCCTCTCCTCTAGGCCGACATCTTGATCCTTTAGAGATACACGACTACCTTTCTCAAATAGCCATGGACCTCTAGGGTGCAATAGACAATTAAAAAAAGCAATTACTTGAGCAACAAAAGTAAAATTATTTTTGAAATAAATAAAATAAACAAATAATAAAAGTGCCAGGAGAAGTGTTCCAATAGCTAAAAATGAGGTATGAGGTATATAGGTTCACTAGTAGCAATTCTCAAGCAATTAAAAGGGATTATGCAACATAAAATACCAACTACGAATTTGCAAGAATTAAATAACAGGCCAATCTTATCAATAATAAGTAGAAATAAATCTAACCATTGTGCAATCACAAATTTGAGGCGTACATTAAGGCATGAGCCGGGATAATACTAATAAATTCGCTAGCAAATACAAGAGAGGACCACATGGTTGGCTGATCTATCCCATCTTCCATGCTTAACCACTAATGTAATGTTAAGTGTCATGCATAGCCAATTCACGACACATAATCAAGTAAAACTATTAATGACAAACATCATAAAATTAATCCCAAGCAAATAATCGATTACGCCAATGATGGGTGGTAATGATAATACAATTTGATGGCGCCAAAGATGGATGATCATCACACATAAATAGAGAATACTATATACTACAACTAAACACCTCATAGCCTTGACGGACTACTTACACATCTTGCAGTTCATCAAAACAAAAGGATAGATTAATTCTGTGTTAAAGTTATTGATGAAACAAACCAATCTCGAAGGTTCTGATAAGTAGATGAAGTACAAAGAGGGTCTAATCTATGAATGCTTTTTGTGGGTGATGATCTATGGAGTGGAGATGATGGTGGTGATGGTGGGGATGGAAATTGTGTGATCTATGGAGTGGAGATGATGGTGGTGATGGTGGGGATGGAAATTGTGATTTCCAGTGGACTCCATGTTCTCTGCCCTGAGCGCCTCTCCTCCCATTTCGATGCAAAGGCTTCTGCATACGTAGGCGAAACTCCAGAAGAGTCTATTAAAAGGAGAAACGAATCACTCGCGAAAGGGCGACGACAGTTGAGCCATGGTAGGCCTAGGCAGCAGAGGGAGGTGATACGTAGAGCCATCCCCTTTTGTCACCCCTCCTAAGGTTAGCTCCTTTGGTCACCTCCTTTTGCATGAAGTCTTCCCCCATCTGAACATTCCCGAGTACATTCGATTTTCTAATTTTTACGGTGTTTTTCCTGCGTATACAAAATAAAGGGATAAATAGGTAGTTTGGTAGTGTATTAAGTAATAAAGAAAAATAATTAAAATATATTATAGAAATATGACGAAAAGACATCATTAAACTTAGAATAGTATGATATGTATTCGATGTATCAGATGTCTGGGATCAAACGAAACATCTCATATGAGGGCAGGGCAGATATGTCTGCGTTATATGACTTTTGATTTCTCCCAAACTACATATCAGAACCTGCTGAAATTTTTCTAGTAGGCTCAACGAGACGTCCTTGATTTTATTGGATTTTTGTAGTTCTTTCAAAATAACATGAATTTTGAGCCTGTATTTGGCTCAAATTTGAATTCCGAGTTGAATCCAAATTTTTCTGGGACTTCCAATCCGATTCTGCAGGGGAAAACACCTAGGAGCCTTCTTAAAGGTCATGGTAGAGTCCAATGGGTTGGCCAACAACGGCCACACCAAAACTTGCAAACCGAAGCTATTTTGGAAAATTCTTTCAAACCGGCTTGAACTCCAAATAATCCAAATTCTTGCCTTTCTCTGAGCTAATCCGAACACTTTTTAAATTCCAAAATAGTCAACCAAGGGCAGCAACAACCGCATGGTGGTGACAGCAACTTTGCTGTAATAGGAAAAACCATGCGGTAGGCAGCGACAATTGGGTCGCGCAGCAACACTGCTGTAGGGCAGGGGTGCGCAGAGCAGCAAATTGTAAGGTGTGACAGTAGATGGTGATGAAGTGCGGTACAGGTGGAAGGTGTAGGGTTGTCGTGGTAGGTTTTTTGGCACAAATCCTTGCTGCTGAAGGAACTTCTCCTATCTTTTATTTTTGATTATCTTTAACAAGAAATAGAAAGCAACAAAAGTAGGTTCGGTTTAGTAGAAAAATTTAAACTACGCACCAATCTAATCTAGCAACTCAAAAATTTTATGCAACAAAGATTCAAAAATGCAAATACCAACGTGAAAATTGCATGGCTTAGATTAGTTTGGACAAAAGGATGATAAATCTAATTATTTTTTGATTTTTGGTTGGGTGAACTATAGGTAAAACATATGCAATTTGAACTATGGGTAAACTGGCAATTCTCACGAGCAACCTTGAGCTCTGATACCACGTGATAACATTATGGGTGTCGCGATCTTTCGATGAGAAACACATGGTTGATTTTGTGGAGATGATTTTGATGATCCGACTGTATTGTATGATACGCATTAGCAATCGCTAAACCCACTCTGGAGGGTTATTGACTATGCTGGACAACCTAAACACGAGGTGCAAATCTTGTAAACAATCGAAGAACAAGCAAGAATGTAAAATAGAGCAATCCGAAATTGCAAATAAAAGATGAAGTATAGATGAAAGTTGGGGTTCTGATGAGCATAATACAGATGGTCTAGTTGACACGTGTGCCTACAACGAAGAGTAGCTAAAGCTAAAACTCATAGCAAACAAAACCCACAAAGCCAGGGGCATCTAGGGGGTATTTATAGGTGGAAAAAGACCCTTGGCCAAACCCTAGCTGAATTCGGTCTAGAACTGACATGGTCGGTCTAACTGGCCCAAAAAGTTTTAGGCTCTAATGACTCCTGCGATGTGGACTGCCTGCAAAGGTTTGGCCAAAAAATAAAATAGGTGCGCAGTAGTCATCACATATCATCATGGATGTTTGACTTGCTTGTAGAAGGCATCAAGCAAATTATCATCTTCGTGCATCCTCCTGATCTTGTGGCTCCTAGTTATGTCTCCTTCTTGAAGTAGCTTGTTGATCCTCGTCTTCTTTATCTTAAAGTTGAACCCTCTATTACTCTTGAAGATCTTGTTGGACCTCTTCTTGTTTTTGGTAGCTTGTACATGAAGAGCAGGCAAAGTAGATGAAGTAATAGTAGCAACAGTTGCATCCATGGATGTCATGACCTCACCAAGTCAGAAGTTGAGTATTATTTAATTAAAATTTTAGCTAGTATATTTTTATCTTTAGAAAATAGATGTATACATTATTTCTTAATTGTTGCAGTTAATTGAATAAGAAGTTGCTATTAAGCTGACTCCAGTCATGTGATCACCTCCATCTTCTTCCCTCTGGCCAGCTCCTCTGACACTACTGTTGCACCGCTCCACACCCTTTCTCTACCTACTGTGGTCGATGATGACCTCACCACCATCTCTCCCTTTCATCACCCCTATAGGTCAGACATAACATTATCTAATGCTATCGCCTCACCCTCCACCACTCCTCCCTCTGGGACAGGTAGGGAGGGGTGGTAAAGGAATGATTTGGAGGTTACAAGGGAAAAATAAGAAGCACTCTTGCTCAATCCAAAACGTAATGGTGCGAGAGATCTCATTAGGGCATCTCCAATAGGGGGACATCTACCTTTCCTTATGGATACCACATAGGAAATTTTATGAATTGGAAGAGAGAGAAGGAGAGAGAAGCATGCCTTCCCTTAATGAAGAGATGATCCCTTAGTACACGAGAGAAGACCTTTTTCTGCGTTGTACCGCTGATTTCTCTTGGTTACGCATTTTCTGATATCGTGAACCAAATGATGTGTACTCTTCGTCTTCCTCGCCTCGTGCGAAAATTTTCCTCTCTTCACAAAATTACTCCAACTTGCCCGTGCTAGAAAATGTCTTGGCACCAAAAACCTTCTTGCGCGTGCCAATTCCCTAGTGTGGCCCTCCCAATTCTCGCGCTCCATCACCAAACCCTATCGTCGCCGCCTAACTACCTCCAGCGCCATATCGCTATTCCTAGCCGTTACCTCCACCGCTCCACCTTGTGTGATCTTGCTCCGTCCTTTTCCTCCTCTCTTCATTGGCTCGCTCCACGTGCGGCAAAACCCACCATGACCCCCACTGTTGCCCCCAAAATTTCTTGCAAGCAGAAGGGAGCACCCTCTCCATCCTAGGGCGTTATGCATGGGCGTCCTTCTCCGTCCCTGACACTTGGCATTCATCAATCGCTACCGGAGTATGACAGATCTGCTACCGTCGCATCACAATCTTGGTGGCTGGTAAGGAGCACTTGATCAGTGAAAGAAAAAAAATTCACCCTCTAATTTCGCACATTGTTCCATCCGGAGATGTGAAAAATAAGGAGTACTTGATCAGTAGATGTTATCTCAATGAATTAGCGTCTGTGTTAATCTCAACTTGTCACCTCCCATTTTGAAGGATTGTTATGTGTCCTTTTGTGTATCTCTAGTTGATAGTACATATCTGTATGGGTAGTTCTAGCATGGCTGATAGTTGTCGTGTGTTGTTCTCTTGTGAACTGGAGTCATGTCATCTAAGAACTCTTGATCTTCTTTTTTCAACTCTGTATGTTCATGAAATAAGTCGTGTTTTTAGAATATCATTCATGTGAAATCTGCTATACAATATGTTTATATGTACATGTTTATTTGCAAGCTAGTGGTGATATGATGCCACTGAGTAGCATAAATATGTGTTACTAATTTGTTGTGTGATTTATTCATGTGATCATGTCTCAATCCAAATGTTTAATATTCAAATGTTTATCCTCTTCTAGGGGAATTGATTTTTTTCCAACCTGGTGGTTTGTAAATCTAATGCACAATCCATTGAGTTTCCCCCTTCCACCACAAATTCCTCATTAGTCGGACATGTCACAGAATTTTAATTCTGTTGGTGCTCCTGTCCACTGCAATCCATTCTTGGCACCACAGCATCTGCAGCCAAAGAGCGTCCAAGTGGAGCATCGAAGAGGCAATCGAAGCCTATCAATGTTGAAAGTGGAGAAGATGATGGAGAAGCTAGGATTGGGAAGCAATTGTCATGGACACCAGAAGAGGATGAAATATTGGTAAGTTTTCATATTAATCACATTTACTACTCCATATGGCTATCTGAATGGTTACATAACCTTTTGATTTGCAATGTAGATGAGTGCTTGGCTAAGTAATTCAAATGATTCTATCAGTGGAAATTTCAAGAAGAATGACCAATACTAGGGAGCCATGATTGCTGAGTACAATAGCAACACCCCCAAAAATCGTCAAATACAAGTCAAGCAAGCCATGAGCCGATGGCATCGAATCAACAAGATGGTAAATAATTTCCACAAATCTTATATGGATGTAAGTGGTGTATGTGCTAGTGGACAGTCTGAGAAGGAATTGATGGAGAAGGTCCACAAAATGTATGAGAAAGAAAATGGAGGACCATTTCTGGTTGTTAATACCTGGAAGGCTGTCCCTTACGCTCTGAAGTGGCAAGCATAGATGCAAATCTGAATGTATCGAGAAAAAAGATTTGGTTGATCTGGGGGTGAGGGGGACAAGTAAACTCCTATAGATGTTGATGAGATCATACGCCCGATAGGGACCAGAGCAGCTAAGGTTGAAAGAGATTTCAAAGGCAAAGGTAAGTTAAAGTCAAAGGATAGCGAATAGCTTGATAAGTATTACAAATTTTGGATAGAAGCTATCAAAAGTCGCATGGAGATGCTAGAAGTGTAGAAGCGTATTATAGCAGATAAGCTTGAGTCGTCAAAGCTAATCCACCTTGCAGTGAAGGGAGGAGGCAAAAGAATAGCTAAAATGCTAAAAGAATACAGTAACCTCATCACACATGACACGAGAGGGATGGCAAATGATCTGAAAGCTGAGCATATGATGGCAATTAAATCAATGAAGGCACAATTGTTTATCAATTCTCAATAAATTTGGAAGGTACGATTTTGGTACCCATGAGGCTCAATTGATGTTTGGTGCTACACTGCTTACTTTTGATGCTTTGTAGCCATTCCTTTTATTGGATGATGGAATTGACAATAGACTCTGTTTTATTTGCTTCTATCTACATATAACACAAGTTTTCTATTGATTGGATACACAAGGATTTTTTATCTAGCACTCCGAAGTCTATTTATTATGCTGGTGTTCATGTGCTTTTGGTAATAATGGTGCTGGGCCTGGCTTCAGGAGTGCACAAGCCGTTCTTTTATACATGAACATTATTTCTATTTGCTGAGGGTGGTACTGCATCTGCTAGCCTCTATTATTCTCTGTATTTATGTTGGTCTTGGAGTGTGTCTCAACTATTTGTACAAGTACTTCTCTAAATTAGTTTTAGACCATGTTTGGTTCACATGGAAGGTGTATTTTGAGTCCGAGTTCAATATGTACTTCTGGATGAGTACCAAGTTTAGCCGAGTTCTATCTATTCCTATCACCTTGATGTCATGACTAGAATACAAGAAGTTGCATATGTCTCGTAATGGGTGTGCGTGTGTGGCAAGGACGTCAACTGTGATGTATATATTACCTAGTCTTTACTTCTTAAGAAAGTACTACATATATGAACCAACCTCTAAAAAAAGGATCTTGCCAAAATCAACTCTCTGTTTCTCTACCTTTATTGTCCTTCCAATGCCTGACACTATGTCTCAATCTGACTCTACTTCCTCTGGTGATTTCGATGATGCTGACAATATAGACCCAACTGAGCTCTACACAATCAAAGATTTCATAGCTGAGCAAGAATTCCTAGACTGGGTCGGTCAGTGGATTGGCGAGAAGTTGAAGGCCAAGTTCGAGGAACATGCTAAGTCATCTAGTCGCCGAAGTGGTCCTAGGAGGTATATCGTGAGGAATCATGAAGAAGCACATAAAGAGCTCGTGACTAATTGCTTTATAAAGATCCATTCTACATCGATGTTATGTTTCATAGAAGGTTTTGCATGAGGAGACCCAAATTCCTATGAATCGTAAGTGCCCTTGATGAGTGCTCTCCATATTTTACTTATCAAGCAGATGCCATTGGTCGAAAAGGGCTCTCACCACTCTAGAAGTGTACAGCGGCAATTCGTATGCTTGCCTATGGAACCCCCACTGAGCACTTGACGAGGTGCTAAAGTTGGTGAAAGCACATCGTTGGAGTGCTTGGGTTATTTTGCACAAGGCATGATTGACAAGTCAGTGGAGAGCATTTGTGAACCCTACATGTGATGATGTTGAGCATTTATTGCAAATAGGCGAGTCTTGTGGTTTCCCTTGCATGCTTGGGAGCATTGATTGTATGCACTGGCAGCGAGAGAAATTTCTAGTTGCATGGAGAGGCATTCACTCATGGTGATCATGGAGTCCCTAGTATGATACTGGAAGCGGTTGCTTCCCATAATCTCTAGATGGCACTTGGTGTTTCTAGGTCCAACGGTGACATCAATGTTTTGAATCAGTCACCATTGTTTATTCACACTTTGAAAGGAGATGTTCCTCAGGTGCAATTTACTGTCACAGGAGGTAGTATAACACAAGTTACTATCTCGCCGATGGAATATACCCAAAATGGGCTTTCTTCGTGAAGACAATACCACTTCCTTAGATAGACAATGACAAATTATCTGTAAAACATCAAGAAGGGGCGAGTAAAAATGTTGAGCGAGCGTTTGCGGCATTGCAAATTCGTTTTAACATTATACATTGTCTGTCATGACGGTGGCAATGGGCTACCATTGGAAAATCATGCAAGCTTGCGTTATCTTTACTATCTTATATATGGGAGTTGGTGAGGTGATTTCACACTTTCACTTCTCATTTTAACTCTCCCCTCCATTAACCATGTTCCTAAAAAATCTCTAACTAAAACCAACAAGCTAACTATCTTAGACATAATAAAGATCTAAAAAATCTCTAACAAAAATTAACAAACAAACTACCTTAGATATAATAAAGATTCCTCCCAATTGAGCTCGAGGCTGGCCGCCTCCACGCCGCGCGCTCCATCACTGTCTGATCCCTACCGCTCCCCCTCATCCTATAGCGTCTCCTCCTGGCCATCCGTTGTTGTGTCCCCCTTGAGCGCGCGCTCTGCCACTGTATCGAGACCTCACTGGTTGACACCCCATGCCATGCCATGGACGTCATCGTCCGCAACATAGCCTCAGGGCCTAATCGAGGTTGAGGAGAGATCTACCTTCCAGCCCCACCTAGAATGGCCCGACGAGTGGACGTAATGCAAGCAGGAGACCATGATCTGGTGCCACCCACTTGTCAAACTCGTCGTCATCACCGAGAAGGTCGAGACCCGTTGCATAGAGAGGTTCCTACATAACTGCGCCAAGGGGAGGGAGTTCGTCCAGCAGATTTGTCGGTACCTCGAGGCCGAAGCCATCGGTGCTGTGCCTTCCACCACCTGACTTGGTATGGTTTGCACCTCTTTCCTTAGCCATATTGATCTGATCGGATAGAAGGATTTGGAAGGGAAGGGTAGAAGGGGAAGGAGGAGGAGAAGAGGAAGGAGAAGGAAGAAGAAGAAAGAGGAGGAAGAAGCCGCAGCCGCCGCCCCTTGCCATGCTGTCACCATCATGCGCCGCCACCTCACCTCCTAGTCGAGCTGCACTAGCCGCCCGTCCAAGGAAGGAAGAAGAGCTTGGTTGGGGGAAGGAGCAGAGAAGGAAAGAGAAGGAGGGGAAGGAAGAGGAGGAGAAGGAAAAAGAAGAAGGAATGGAAATTTTGGGATTTTGGACAAATTCAATAAATTTGTGTCAAATTCTAGGTTCATGCTGTAAATTTAGTATCTAATTAGTCCCTATATGAGAATTGATGGATGAAATTGGAAGAAATCGAGCCTAGTATTTGATCTAGCTTTTTAAAATTCAGAATAGCAAATTTAAGTTGAAAACTTTGACCAAATTGTACCAAATTCAAATAGACATAATCGAGGAAGTTGTATGCTTCATTATAAGGTTTCCAATGGCATTAAGTTTGCCTAAATCGGAGTCGTGCTTCAAAAGATATGGCCAAAATTCTATTACTGTTATGCTGTTTTTCTAGGGCTGAGATTTGTCGAGTTTGATTAAATAGCCTTAATGAAATCTGGGCTCAGCAGCCAAGTTGTTCGAAATTTTCTATAGATATCCCTAGTGTATCCTTTTACTTGCTTTAGATATATGTAATTAAAGTTATAAAAATAATAGCGAGATATCAGAAAAGGTAAGTGACTCAGATTTTGTCGAAAAGCTCGATTTAAAGTTTTGTTGAGAGGCATATGTATAGTTATAGCTCCATCAGCGGCGGCGCACAGTGGTGGTAGCGATGAAAGGGGTAGCGGCGACTTGGAGGGAGGGTGAGATGTGAAGAGACAAAGAGTACATGTTAGGGTGGGTGTATCTCGATCGATTTGTTCGAACTCTTATTTGAACAAACTTATAGTCTATCTTGATCGATTCGATGAGATGAACACAACCACGGTTTCAAATCTTTCATTCAACACATGGTTTAAAAAGTCAAATATATCCGTTCGTCTCTGGTTTTCGGTCAACCTCAATTTTTAATAACTCCGATATTTCTTTAATTGCTTCTGGAGTGTTACAACCGGAGGCGATGGAAAACGTGACAAGGATCTATCGAACCTGGAGAAGGCACGCACATAACAGTGGAGCGACGGGGATTGGATTAGGATGATGACAAAGTGAAAAAATTACAAAGTCAAGGATAAAATTGAAGGAATGAAGGAGAGAGAAAAGAAAAAATATAAATAATATATTTTTGTTACTGGTAACGTGAAAGAGATAAGATAACTGTCTTGCTCGCTACCACAGATGCTCTTTGAATGGAATCTGACGGGATGTAGTTTTTCTCGCTCAAATATTATTCGTTACACCGAGGCGGATAACCATATTGTCGTACCATGTTTGAATTCGACACATATTCACTCCCTACATTGATGTCGACTGACCGGTACCCTCCCTGACAGCAGTCGACCCGATTGCACCTGCGCGATCCGCCCCGTGGAGTTCTGAAAACAAACACGAAACTTCCATCCTACCCACTGACTGCCGCCGAAAGGAGCGAACCCACAAAACCCTGACCTGACCCTCCCCGGGGACCTCATCCGCCGCCGCCGCCGCCGCCGGAGATGGACTTTCAAGTCGTCGTCCTCGCCGGGGGCAGCTTCGAGAAGCTCTCGCCCCTCGTCTCCAAGGTCCACTGCCAAGCGCGTCATTCCGCCCCTTACCCCCAAGAACCCTAACCAATCCTCCTCCTCGTCGTCTTCTTCTTCCGCAGGACGTCCCAAAGGCGCTCCTCCCTGTAGCCAACCGCCCCGCGATCTCCTACGTGCTCGATCTCCTCGAGGCCAGCAACCTCAAGGATATCATCGTGGTGAGCAAACGAGCGAGCTCTTCTATGTCTGCTTCGCCTCCGCTCCAAAGTTGGGTCCTTTTCGCTGATGCGCCTGTGCGTGTGCTGTAGGTGGTGGAGGGGCAGGAGGCGGCGCGCCTCGTCGGAGCGTGGATCTCTAGTGCGTACCTGGACCGCCTCCTCGTGGAGGTAAGTTTGAGGCCGATTTGGCGTTTGCCCTCTTGAATACAAGACTCTTGGTGCTGTTATTTGCTGTTAGAATCACCTAATTCCTATCACATTAGAAGTTTCTTGCTTCATTAGTTGGCATGCAGTTTCAACTTGGTAGTGGATAGACTAATGGTTTCCTCAATTATGCTTAATTGGCAAGAATTTTGCTTGCTGAAGTATAACTGAAAGCATCTCTTAGGATTGCTGACATTTGTGGATCAACTCTTTTTCATTTGTTGTTTAGTGGGCTTTCACTATAATGAGTTGGTCTTCTGGTGCTGTGGATGTTCTACAGTAGTGTGCCTATTTATGTGGGTTATTAAAGATCAAATGCTATTGGAGTTATGGTATATGGGAATAGAACCATATAATCAGGTTTCATAAGGGCTAAGGGTCTGGTGAAGATGTTGGTTGCACAGTTGTGTGAATTGTGATATCAGTCAAAAGGGCTGCATAGATGTTTGTACTATATTAATTTAACTGACAATGTCGCATTATCCATCCATTTTACTAGTATTACCATTTGACTATAGTTGTTGTTCGTTGATGAAATCAAGAGTGTAGTTATCGCACTCCACACTCCTACCCAAGCTACTAAAATTGGAAATGGTCAGGCTAAGTGGTTAGAATATTGATGTAATAGAAGCAGCTTGTTACATGCCTATTGCTCTTTTGTTATTGATTTTGAGTCTTTGATCTGTGAGCATGGTTTGGTTGACTGGTTACACAAATATTGTGAAATGGAGGTAGTACTATTCTTTCTGTATCTTGCATGGTAACATGATCATTTTCTAGCTATATCTGGTTACATATTGGAGATTTGGTATAAATTTTTTATCTAACATGGGCTACTACAGTATGTGTATGTGATATCCTGCATTTTGCTGACTAGGGAACAACTTTCTATATAATGAACTATATGAATATTACTTGTCAATCAAAACATGAGAGATCCATTAAAATCAAAATAGTTTGTCACAGAAGCATTTTCAGCAAGTTCTATCAAAGCTTATCGCAAAGTGCTAATCAAGTTGCTAAAATCCTATAGTTTTTAGTAAACTTGAACTGCTTGAGTCCATATCTGTTGTGTATTAAATTTTCTTAGGTGCGTGTGTCCTTTTAATTCTTGGTTTCTTTTGCATTTGTTTCTTTGAGCTACTTGCTCAATTTCTCGCATAGGCCCATGATGACTGCAGGAATATTTTGTAGGAAACATATTCTCAGCTGTCTGGAAGTAACCCCTTTCTGTCTTGCGTAGGTAGTTGCAGTTCCTGAGGACATTGGAACTGCTGGTGCATTAAGAGCTATTTCAAAGCGGCTGGTAGCAAATGATGTTTTGGTAATGTTAGGGCTCTCCCACATTTTCAAGAATGCAAAAATATGCATGCTGGGAGTAATCAGGATCCTAATGCATTGGCCTTGTTTCAATAGGTGATTAGCGGTGACCTGGTAACTGATGTTCTTCCTGGGGCAGTTGCTGCTACCCATCGAAGAAATGGTGCAGCTGTTACTGCTTTACTATGTTCTGTTCCTGTTAGTGGTCCTTCAGATGCTGCTTCTTCTGGAGGGAAAGATAAAGCTAAAAAACCAAATCGATTGAACATAGTTGGGCTGGACATGACAAAACAATTCTTGTTGCATATTGTATCAGGTTTGGTTATTGTCTTATTTCCATTGTAGTTGGGTAGTACGTGTCATTCATAATTCATATGCCTGTCAAATATGACTTGTAGGAACTGATGTTGAAAAAGATGTTCAAGTTTATAAGAGAAAAATCCAAGCTGTAGGTCAGGTAATGTGCATGTAACCATATGTATCAAATAAAGTGAATTTGCATTTTCACTTTTTAGTGCCATACTTCTATGTTCTATGACATATCATCTTTCACAGCAAACAAACGGGACATAATCAGGTTTGGGTGGTTTTAGTCCTAGGAATAACTACGGGTGTACATAGGGTATGTTTGGTATTTTAAAATATGATATTTGAAATTAGATTCCAAAGTCAGTTACTAAATAAAACTTCGATCAGTCTCGGTGAATACTGAATTATTTCGATTGTCAGTAAATAGGATATATACCAAATTAATGGGAATTTGTGGAACAATATGATGATGAATTTATAGTGTGAGAGAACAAAGTAATAATTAACAAGTGGAAGCCCTGATGACATGCCTGCTTAGAACTTTGTGCTTCAAACCAGTGTTCTAAAAGATGCTAGGCGCTAGGCAGAGGGTGGTGCCTAGTGCCTGGATGCCACCTAGGTGGGCAAGGAGGCTACCTTTTAGAACAGTGCTTCAAAGTTCAAATAGTGCAAGGCTGGAAGCAGCAAGTGACCCATGCCACAACAGCTTGCTGTATACCAATCTCACCTAGTTTTGGTTCAAATTTTCCCTGCTGCAGGATTTTGATGTGCTATCAGTTAAAGAGTAGTGGAAGAATGGTTAGAAGGACCTAGCTACAGATACTTGAACTTCCAAATCTAAAATGTACAATTGATGATGTTAGCAAAGTACAGTTCATGGCAAAAGGCATGACATTAGCTTCAATAAATTAAGTAAAAGGTTGGAGTAGATAAAGTTATGTCAAAGAATCATCTAATATCAACATCAAATAACTAAATCTCATTTGTCATGATATTTCAACCACCTGACAAGCCATTCGCAAGGTTCAACACGTGAAGGCCTGCATTTATTAAACAAATGGACTGCTCAAAGTGCTATCGATCTCTTGAAACTGAAAACCACAGGGACTCACGGTTGCTGGTGCGCTGTCGGTGGTGAGACTGTCTTGTGTGCGGGACCAGAGGTGGTGTGGCCTGAGGGCTGGAGGCAGCAGCGCCGGCGCCACTTGCATAGAGGCTGGAACTGTGAGCTGTGCTGTCACTGTGTGGGGATTACATCGTGCTTGTATGGTTGGGGGTGTATTGCATGTTGGATTGCGTTGGACTGCTAACAGATGGGCTGTGATATGAGGTGCTATTCCACGCCCGCCTAGGCGCGCATAGGCGCTGAGTGGCAGCTGAACGCGGCGCCTTGGCCCTAGGTGAAGGTTTAGGCAGCCGGTGCTCTGGCGAAAAATCGGCCTTCTCCGGTGAGGAACACACTTCTCCGGCGAGAAATTGACCTTCTCTGGCTATGGATCGACCTTCTCTGGTGAGGTATTGACCTCTTTGATGAGGAATCGTGCTTCTCCATCGAGAAATCGAGCTCTGCCAGCCCATCACATTCGCTGCAGGGAGGGAGAGAGGGAGAGGAAGAGAGGCAGCTAGAGAGAAACCGTAACTTTTGGTGGTGTTCTCATGCTTTAATAGGGCATATATGGGCCTTTCTGGTGCTTTAATGGGTCAGGTCAGCCCATATTAGCTTCTTTTTTCCTTTCTCCTTCCTATTTTCTTTCACATTATGTGTCTTCAACCTGGTGCCTCTCCCTCCTGCATTTCTAGGCGCCACCTAGGCGCGCCTAGGCACCGCTTACACAGGCTAGGCAATAGGCGGTGGCAAAACGCTCGCCTAGCGCTTAGCGCCTTTTTTACCTTGGCCCTATCCCACTACTTTCTTTTTCTCTACTGTACCGAGTCCCATGTACTGGTCAAACTAGTCAAACCAGTTCTTTCTGTTTTTGGTGCGGTTTTTTCGGCTAGATGTTAAGATGGACAGCCTTAGGAATAACTTAGTTATGTATAGATAGAACTGTTTTGCATCTAAGTATCTCTATTCCTTTAGTGGGCATGGTTGTTAAGTTGTAGCAATGTACTCCACTACTATTTTAGCAACTTGTTAACTATGTTTCAGGGCATCAATTTATATTAGTTGACTGTAGTTCAGAACTATATGCTACAATTAAAACTATTGCAACATTTGCATTGGATGATATATCATGTGACGGTGGGATCCCCCCGGGGTAGGCCCAAGACGAGGACTCCGCTGGCATGGCTGGAGGTGGCCCAATCCGAGTCCATGAAGTCCACCCAGCTGGGCCGCCCGCGCCTCAGTTCAAGATAAGTGTTCAACCACGATACGGTCAAGCCGCGATGCGTTCAACCAACGGCGCGCGGTCAAAGCGCAGTTATCGGGAGCGACGTGCACGGCCCATGTGCCGCAATGTTAGGGATCACTCCGCACGACCAGCGCTGGCTAACTGACTCGGCGGTTGTAAACCCTAGCCTCGTCAGCCCTATATAAGGCCAGGCTAGGGCCCCAGAATGGGGGTTAGTTTTTCTTTTTCCTGTACTCATAAGCACGAACCTTCCACTATAAATCCCTCATACGAGATCAGATCAAACATCTAGCAGGAGTAGTGTATTACCTCTTCCACAAGAGGGCCTGAATCTGGGTAAAATCTCCTCGTGTGAACCCGCCTAGATCATCCACTTGCGTCCCCGAATCCACAAAAATGTATATTGCCGCGAAATCCCCGCGACATCATGTATACGTAGTATCAACAAATTTTGTTGACCTTTCATTGGAAGAAGATGGTATACTGTCAATGATTGGCAATGTTTCCAGGCTAAGACACATTTGGGGATGTAACTGTTGACTTTGGAGGGACAACACTATCCATCGTAGAGTGAAATTAGGACAGCCTGTATATCTGCTGAAATGAATGAGTGAATAATAATTTGTTGGCTGAATGTGGGGACCAGATAAATATTTCATTTTTTTTAATGGTGAATATTTGCACGCTACAAGGGGTGCACCAATTGACTCAAGTAAGGCAGAGAAATTTTCTTAGGACATGAGCCAAATAGACCTTCGTTGATGAGAGCTGTTCCTTACAATCTTACTGGTTTGAATTTTTTCTGTATATTCCTGTCATAATTTAGTTGAAAATTCAAATTTATTCAGAATTTGAGGCATAACTTGCGATGATAATGAGTGGTTGAATGAACAAGATATGTTTTCTCTGTTTTGACAACAATTGCAGTTTCTTAGGTGGCCATCATGTTTTTAGTGATAACGGAAGCTTTTAAATTGTTTCTATCATGATTTGGTTTACTTCACTTCAGAAAACTCAAAAATTATTGAATTTGGATGTTTTTTGGACTATAAACTGAATTCAATATCTACCCTGCCTTCTTTTCACTAGATGGAAATCCGAAGTGACCTGATGGATGCTCATCTTTATGCCTTTAATAGGTTGGCCTATTTTCCTTTTACCCTGTTTCATATCTCATTCCTTTACAAGCGATCTCGCTCAGTAATCTCTTGCTATAAATATACTGTTGGTCACAGGTCGACATTGCAGGATGTCCTGGAGCAGAAAGAAACATACCGTAGCATTAGGCTTGAAGTCCTCCCGTACTTAGTGAGGAGTCAGTTGGTATGCTCGTGCTTAATGCATAATAATTTCTTCTTAAGCACTATTTAACTGTTCCCAAATTTGTATAGAGGTCAGCTCCATCAGGTGGTGAGGGAACAATAGTTGATGAAACTGGGAATGGTGTAGTTCCATCCAACAGTAATTTACAGTGCCTGTCACAACATCGTGCAATTGCACCATCTGCTTTCAAGCAAGATTTACTAAGTTCAAGTGGAGGAACACATAGGTGCTGTGTTTATATTGCGAGTAAAAGCAAGCACTGTCACCGTTTGAACTCCATTCAGGCATACTGTGATATCAATCGAGATGTAAGGATCTCATACTGCAGTGAATTTTGTTCTTTCTATTTGTACTAGTGAGAGTGTCGCTTGAAAGTTTAACTAACCGCAATATCACAGGTTGTAGGGGAAGCCAGTCACCTGTCTGGTTATTCCTTCTCTTCACATAATAACATCATCCACCCATCTTGTGTGCTTGGATCAAAGACTACAGTGAGTCTAATTGCATACTTATTTCATTATTAGCATCTTTGGATGGTTGCCTGAAAATACAGAAAATGAATGCTCAAATGCAAGTATTCTAGATGCTACCAAGTCTTATATATGAACTTATAGTGGGTTGGATTGAAGATGATATTGATCAATCTGATGGCTCAAATATTGAATTGGCCATTTTAGCAAACAAAGTAGGCTGTGGAATGAATCTTATGACACAGCAGTCAAATTTAAGCTTTGCTATTTTACCTGTATTACTTAGGATTGTTGTCTTTTTATTTATAATACACGGAAACTGAGGAAACAGTAGAATTTTCATTGATGACATGACACTATGACACATATTATCCTGTAACATCTCCAGCAACAAATGGGTTTGCAAGATCAATATTGCATCTTTCTTTTGTGTTCTTATATATATATATATATATATATATATATATACATATATAGTTTACCTCTTCCAGTTCTTATACTTTCCTTGGGAAACTGGATGCCTTGTGATTGTCTGTTGTAATTTGTTTCTTAAATTATATCCCTTTCATTCAATATGTCATGGTGGATGATCTTGGTTGTGGCTTTGATGATCAAATATTAATGCTGCCTTAGTTCTGCATGTATTAAGGAGTCTATGTTTGTGATATTTTGATGGTAGATCAACTGCAAGTAGTGCATATTTTAATTCTGCCTCAATGCTTTATATGGTGAAGTCACCTTGAGTGCTGATTTTCAATTTTAGCTTATCTCCCTTGGTGTTTATGGTTTATTTAGATTGGGCCACAGTGCATGCTTGCTGAGGGCTCACAGTTAGGTGACAAGTGCAGTGTCAAGCGATCTGTGATTGGCCGTCATTGTCGAATCGGTTCGAATGTTAAGGTAATAAAGCAAAATTTTGTTGTTCCATGCTAATTTATTGTAAATTTTCAACTGGAATGATGGTCGCATACCTTAATAGCATGCTATGAGGTTTTGCTTGCTGGCATCATCTTTGTCGAGTTGTCAAGGTCCTAAATATGTGTGAACAATCCTTGCTGTTTTGTTATCTTCTTTCTTGACTCTAATTGGACTAAAACTTTACTGGAGATAGACAACAGCATTAATTGTGTGAGGTTTATAGTTAAGTTCCAAAGCTTGAAATTGGCAAATTGAGTGTATTACGTTCAATGTGTGATATAATTATGGAAATTGGTATGTATATTTGTTAAAACCAGTCTGCTTAGGCTTAATATTTACTGGAGTAGAGCCTTTCGTGCAGAGGCACAAGTAGTTTATCCATAATATTGTTGAGTTTCTGTGTTCCTTGTGTAAAAAGCAAAGTCTCTTGGAGCTTGCAAAGATCTAGTTGGTCACAACTGGCCTCACCATGTTACTGCTACAATTGTCTTGCAACATCCTGCTGATAGATGGAATTACCATTTGCTAGTTATGAATTGGTAGAACCTAGTAGAATCATATTACCTAGCAAAATCTGGCATGGTGCCACATTTCTATATTGTGCTTACATTGTTGCAAACTTAGCATGCCATTTTACCTGAAACAATCTTATCAAGTATATTGAATACAGCGATCTAAGTTCCTCCTTATGAAAGAATTGTTTCGTTCTGTTGTTACAGATTGTCAATTCTGTTGTCATGAACCATGTGGTTATTGAAGATGGCTGTCACATCCAAAGTTCTGTTGTATCTAATAATGTGCAACTTCAAGAGCGTGCTGTTTTGAAAGATTGCCAGGTATGTACTTCCTCTCTTAAACTCCAATGACCAATTGTACTTGGAACTGATTGAAACTTGAGGGAAAATAACTTCATTTATGTTAAGTGATGACATTGCAGTTAATTCTGGTAATAAAATGAAAATAAAATAACACTGAATTTAACTTTATAAAGTAAGCTCACTTTGAAATAATTATAATATGATGTTCTATCGGTGAAATAATTTCAGGTTGGAGCTGGTTATACTGTAACTACTGGCAGTGATCACAAATCAGAATCCCTCGCAAGAAAGTAGAGCACATTCTTATAGTTTTCCGGTGGATTTTGAACCATTTTGTGTGCATATCAGATGCAGCCCTATGAGTAAAGGAAGGGGATGTAGTTTTGTGTTGAGAATTTTTTTACAGTTTCTCGCATGAGATGTAGTACCATAATTTTGATTCCAGTGTAACATTCTGTTTTTTATTTTTTTATGCAAGTCGACATTGTCTGGCTGAGTTTGAACTGCAATTAAAGGCGATATTGTGGTGCGAATTGAAACTGGGTTTTATGAATCGTGCGATCTGTTTAGCGTGCAGGTTTATGTGCTTGGGTGTAATCTCGCGTTGGTTGGTAGTTTGATCTAGTAATGCCGACTGGGCTTTATGCTTGCTTCCCACAATGTCAAATATATGTCAATTTATAGTGCATTTAAATTAAAGAAACAATAGATCACGTGATCAATTATCTGCACTAACAAGCACAAAACAAACAACGACGGACAACTGGCAATGTGATTTGAACCGTGGTCCAATAAAAACACATCGGAAGAAACTTGCAATCTTGTCGTTTTAGTGTAATTCAAAGAAGCCTGTAATTCAAAAAGATACAACGTAATTTGGATTCTGAAGACTTGGACAACTCAGCCTAGCTGTTCACAGTTTATTTATGGGAGAACTTCTGAAGTTGAGCCTGTGCCCTTTTCTCAACCGTGGATTTCCATCCATGCACAGTTAAAGGATTTCCAAAGGCAGATAAAGATTCTTCATCAGGATATTGCAGACTTTGAATAGGATGTTTTAGTATGTTTGCACAAGATCAATCTCCAAATCGCCAAATAAATCTGTCTTTCCATACATCAAACTACCCTGGCGTGCTTATACCATTTAAACGGTCGTAACGAACCCCATATATATACATTCCAAACTCCATCCATCCATCCATCGTACCGCTACGTTTTGTTGCATCGACGACACCATGGGAGGCCGCATCGATCCTGCGGAGAAACGACGTCACCAGGAGATGATGCGCGGCCTCAGCGTGTACGACGCGTCCTGGGCGTGCTGCAAGGTGCTCTCTTCTGAAGATGTTCCCGGAGCTAGCTAGAGCAGCTCGGCGACGGCGACGACGGCAGGAACGCCCAGAACGAGCTGGAGGTCACGATCCTCAAAGCGGACGGCGTCTAGAAGGTGATCATCCTCCGCTACCTGAACTCCAGCAAAGCCTACCGCGTCAAGGGACCCAGGTGGAGGGAGTTCGTGGAGGAAGTAGGCTTCTCGAAAGGGGACCGGCTCGTTCTTTACACATGCAAGCGTGGCGACGACGAGCGCTGTATCTTCTTGAAGAGCTAGTGCTATTGAAGCATTTGCATTGGATGATATATCATGTGTACTGGGTATAAACAGATATTGTTGACTGGAAGAAGATGGTAGTATCAATGATTGGCAATCTTTCCAGGGTAAGTCACATTTGGGGACATCAGTGTTGATTTTGGAGGGATAACTATCAATCGTGGAATGAAATTAGGAGAGCTTATATATGAGTTATGGTCTTACGCAACCAATCCTATCCGTCCCTAATATTCCAATCCTATGGCTATTAGGGCCTATTTGGAACTTATGAGTCTAAAATGATATGTATGGATTTTGAGATTATGTGTTACTTAGCTTGAGAGAGAAGTGGGAGAAAGATAGGAGATGCATTGAAACTCTTAAGGAAATTTGTCATGAAGTTAGACCTCATAGTTTGGTTTTTTCTAAAATTTGTAAGGAAATTTTTTATCCCACACAATTTCTTTGATGCAATACTATTATACAAAAAACATATAGGGAGTTTTACTTAGACTTACAATCCCTCATTTTTCCTCTAAAATTCTATGTTCCAGAAAGTATGTGTCTTTTTTGTGTTGTATCTAATACTTTTTATTGCTCCATGCATTTGGATCAATACTGACATTTTAATTTTATTGGCCTAGCTCATGTAAATTAGAACAACTCATGTACTCAATTAGGTTATGTTCATTCAAAAGTGAGCTGAACTGTATACAAGAATCAAGCTTCTTGTCCGTAATCATCAACAAACCCTCTGCTAATTGAATTAGCATTGCCATTACTTGGCCCGCTCGGCTTACAAGCACAACCATCAGGAATTTAGGAGGCTACTGGAAATCCGAATATTCACCGAGAAGGAAAATCATCCTAGCATTGTTCTGCCATGTTCTCGACGAAGTTGAGGAAGTTGGCAACGACTGCGGCCGCGACATCCCACCACCAAATCAACTGAAAACTCCTATCATCAAACAAACAATTAAACACCAAAGCAACTAATTAGTTTGATTCCTCAAAAACCAACCAAGAACGACAATCTAGCCCACCTCAAATTAACGTACCGGCGAGCCAGTTATGACAGCTGGCTGGTGGATAACGGATGCAAGGAGGGCGACGAAGGACACGAGCACGTAGAACTCGCCGCTTACGGAGATGGGGAAGGGGAACTGGAGGACGACGGCCTTGAGGTGCGCTGTCTCCAGCGGCGGCAGGGACCCCGGCGTGGGACGGGGAGGCAGCAGATTGGGGCAGGGAGACGGGGGCGGCGGCGCGGGGTGAGGCTGCGTTGGGGGCGGCGGCGTAGGTGGACAAGGCGGCAGCAGCGATGGCGTGGGGTGAGGAAGCGACCCGTCGGTGGCGTGGGCGAGGAGGCGGTCGGCGTTGGGGGCGAGAAAATCGTTGACATAATCTCGTTGCTTAGCTTCACATTTATCTCTGTGCATGTTTGTGTTTTCTCTCAGCACTTAGAGTTGTCACGTTCACTCTGAACGTGTTGCATATCTGCATGTACGAGCCGGACGTGTGCTGAGTCCACGCCGAGGCATTAACTGTTTTAGTCTCCCCTGAGATTCGGATCGTGGGATCGCACGTTGTTAGAGCATCCAATAAAGTAACGTCAGTCTTTCCTTATAGATGCTATATAGGAAAATTGATGAGTTGAAAGAGAGAAAAGGAGAAAAGAGAGGCTTATCTTCCCTTTACGAAGATATATGATCTATTGGTACGCTGGAGAAGATTGTTTTCTGCGTTGGGCAAGCGCTTCCTCTTTGGTCACGCGTTTTCTGATCCTGTGTATCGAACACTGCGTATTGTTCGTCTTCTTCACCTCGCCCGCGCTAGAAAATGTCTCAGCGCCAAAATCCTTCCTATGCGCGCCAATTTCCCAGTGCAGCCCTCCCAAATCTCACGCCCCATCCAAACCCTACCGCGCCGCCTAACCACCTCCATGCCATATTCCCCTTCTTGGCTGCTACCTCCATCTCTCCACCCTGTATGAGATTGCTCTGTCATTTGCCTTCTCTGTGAGTCCGCTCGCTCCACCTGCCACCGTGCCGCAAAACCCGCCATGACTCCCACGGCTACCCCCAATTTTCTTGTCAGCAGAAAGAAGCGGCCTCTCCATCGCAGGGCATGGTACACGGGTGTCCTTCTCCACCCCCGACGCCTGGCATTGCAGGAAGGCTGCCGAAGTATGCTGGATTTGCTGCCGCTGCATCGCAATCTTGGTGAACTGGGCCTGCCGTCGGTAGGCCCCGTGAATCTTGTACTGCTGACTGGTAAGCTCAGTCAAAGCAATGTTGTTCAACCTCTGATTTCGTGCACTATGTGTTACTACCGGAGATGTGAAACACTTGATCTGTGGGAGTTACATGCAATGGATTAGTGTCCGTATTAATCTCAAACTGCCACCCCCGATTTCAAAGGATGGTTATGTCTCCTTGTGCGTGTCTTTTGTTGATAGCATATACATGTATGGGCAGTTCTAGCATGGCTGATAATTGTCTTGTGCTCTTCTCTTGTGAACTGAAGTCATGTCAGCTAAGAGCTCTTGATTTTTTTGATTTTTTTTTCAACTCTGTATGTGCCCATTCTAGCTATTCTCAAGATGCAGGTGTATGCTTTGATGTAAATATATCTTCAATGAAAAAAAGCACCATGCTTTTATCATTAAGTGTTAATTGCCTATGCATATGGTGAATACTTATTGAGTCTTCATATTTGCCTGTACACTAGAAAGGACTGAGATATGTCCAGGATAAAAATTTGGGAGAAAAAGGAGCACTTCTAGAGATGGGAACCAATGTTGTTATTTTCCGCTCCTACATAATATTCACATACATGTACACTATGCACTTACTTTTATCAATATGATCACACACGAGTAGTTTTTGATCTTATTGTCGCATAATGTACTCTAGCTTTTAAGCCTAATTCCCATGAATGTTTGAAATTTTGGTCATGTTCTATTGCAACAAATTTTGTACTCATACTCTCATTATATGTATCACTATCTCTTAATATTCGAATGTTTGTCCTTTTCAGGGGAATTAATTTCCACCCACCTGGTGGTTTTGTAAATTTAATGCACAATCCATCAAGTTTCCCCCTATCATCACAAATTCCTCATCAGCCAGACATATCACATAATTTCATTTGTTTGGTGCTCCTACCCACTATATTCCATTCTCAGCACCACAGCCATCTACAGCCAAAAAGCCTCCAAGTGGAGCATTGAAGCGACGATCCAAGCCTATCAATGTAGAAAGTGGAGACGATGATGGAGAAGCTAGAACTGGGTAAAAGGACCGAAAGTGCCGACTAGAGGGGGGTGAATAGGAGGCTAATTAAAATTACTTCTTTTAACTTTGTTGAACATATTAAGTCTTAGCTGGTTGCAGGGTGAGCTAACTGTGTAACAGGTGAACAGCACAAGCAGAATATTATGTATGATTTAATACGTAGCTGTCATACAGGTGGCTAACATAGGTGAGCTAAAGACTTAGAAATAATGTGCAACCTAATTGGCTGTGTAACAGGCAGCTAACACAGGTAAGAGATATGATCAATAGCAACTGTGACAGCAGTGCCAGGTAAAAAATGTGATCTATAACAGATGAACAGAATAAGTCTAAGATCTCACAAGCATGCAAGAATAGCAAGTACTATAAGTAATGCAGTAAGTACTCAGAGACAAAGGTGTTTTTCACCAAAGTTCCCTGCTCTTCTCAGAGAGGTACGTCTCTGTTGGAGAGACTACTCCGAAGAGATAGCCAGCACTGAATCGTGCTTGTTCTCCGAGTACCTGACGATCAGGCCTCTTGCTTTGCTTATGGAAGTCCTTTTGCCTTGCAGCAGGTAGACTTCAGATCACCTTTACAAACTACTGGTTCAGCCCACACAAGCTTGGGTGATACCAGCAACTCCTACGCCCGTCTAGGAGTAGACGCTCCAAGAGTAATAGATTCAGCAGCAACGAATCCTGGAGGAACCAAATGCTCTTCTGCTCAAGGACTCTAACTCTCTTAGGAAGGTTTGCTTTTGTTCCGAGTGAAAGAGGCTTGCAACGGTCGAATATGCTTTACTGGTTTGAGCTAGCTTGGATGGTTGAGGTCGAAGACCTCCCCTGGTCCCCTATATATAGGGTTCGTAGGAACTCGACCGTTACACTGTTGCCACGTAGGATTAAGTGAGCCACCGGTGACAGGCACCTGTGACACAGCTACACACTACGCCCAACCTATAACCGGCTCGGGCAGACCGATACCTGTGTCACTGGAGGCTGACACAGGTGAATCCTTAACTGACGTAGCAGCACTACTCAGCCTGGTCTTGGCACATGACATGCCCTCAGCATACAACTACTCTGGTTCTTAATAAGGAGAGAACCTTCCATAGTCTTCTGACTCAGCAGACAAATCATCGCAGTGCAGGTCCCTTAGCATTTACAAGCTCTCCGCTGGTACAGAGATGTACCTGAGTCATAGAGTGCTAGACCACCTGTGACACAGCTGTGTCACACCGGTGACTCTAACTCTAGGATTTTCTACTGCTAGCACTGCAGAGTGCTAACAAAAACCAGTTTCATACTTGTGCAAAACTGTTGACACAGGGCCACTGACCTCAAAGCATCAGCGCCACTGTCCAACACCCTGAGCATTGAGCAAAAGATTCTCCACAGATTATTACTACTTCATCCCTCTTGATAGTACGGGTGTTTCCTATGGACTCAAAGAAACTAGCAAATCAGGCTTTACCTGCCACCAACTGTATTCACGGCCTTTGACGCATCAAGCCACTATCACCTTGCTTGCAACTCCTTGCACAGCACCAGCTTCTTCACAGCTGTGATACAGCTGCCTAGCACAGCCATTCCCTTGTCCTGGAAACCACCTTTGTATCTTTTTGGGTGGTCATCATTCCCTTGATGACCCTTCTTCCTGGAACCTGTTAAACCTGCTTACACTCATTGTAAACATTAGATCCCAGATTGAGTTGCCATTAACCATCAAAACCACTTAGGGGCCTAGATGCTCTTTCAATCTCCCCCTTTTTGGTGGTTAGTGGCAACACATTCAACAAATTCTCATAAAGGTTGAATGAGAGATACATGTGCAGGTTGTTAGAAAATACTCCCCCTGAAGCTGTGCATAATAGATGTTGTTAGAACATACTCCCCCTGAAGCTGTGCATAATAGATTTGCTTTTATCAGGCTAGTGCACAGATTTTAATTTTGGATATGAGCAGTATATTCTTACAACTTACACTTTTATCAGTTTAGAGAATGTGTATCAGAGCATATGTCATTTCAGAGCATACGTATCAGAGCATATGACATAAAGGATGTATCTGAACAGATATATTTTTCTTCTGATAAAGTTATAATAACTAGAGTATATGAGTTTTAATCAGAGCATTCCAGTTATGATAATAGAGCATATAGATGTGTATCAGAGCACAAATGGAGCACAAATTTAGAGTGGACTATGAATCAGAGTAAATTTATGTGCAAAGCATTAGAGCAATTACTCAGAATAAGCATATGTATCAGATCAAAGCTGAATAAGGCTCACATTACTGCATCAGAGCTCATTAAACTCATTAAAGATGAACATTATGATATTAGAGCATATCACAAAGATTAATTTGTAATCAAGACAGAAGAATCAGAAATTAAAACACAAGTCTTGACATAGCAAAATGTTTACTCCCCCTATATCCAAAATACTCTCTCTCTTATAACTCTCCCTTTAGCACTTCTCCCCCTTGCACTATTACTACCATTTTCTCTCCCCCTTTGACACTAAAACACCAGAAAGGGGATGAAGAGAAGAAACATTCAGGGGAACTTGGTCTTCAGCAGCTGGAGAACTTCTATCAGTTGGGCCTGCAGCTGATCGACTTTGGAGTCCAGACTGTCAACTTTGGTTTTGAGCTGAAGATTTTCTCTGCGCAGAGCTGCAAACTGTGTTGGCATGACCTTGTTCTGGTAGGCTCTGGCTGCTACTTGAGACATGAGAGAGGAGGACAAAGTGCCATCTTCAGCTACCTGTGTCACAGATACTAACTCAGCTGGGTCAGCTTCAGGAGAATCGGCTGTGACACCGGTAGGATCTTGGACTTCAGACACTGGCACCGGAGGGACAGGCACTTGAGGAGCTGTGGGAACAGCTGTGTCATCGTGGGCAGGTCACAGCTGGATCAGGAGAATCACCAAACAGAGCTGGCACAGCAACCTTATCAGGATGGTCATCAGCCTGAGGCCTGAGCTGGGTTTTTATGGTCTTCACTGTCATGTCAAAGTTGGAATCCAGAAGACCTGTGCGTTGAAGGATCATGTACATGATGTATGATCCATACCTCAGCTTTGCTTTCTTGTCCTTCTAAACCGCATCTATCTCATGGAATATATATCTGGCCACATCAAAATGCTGGTTCTTTGCAATGTGTACCAAGATCTGCCAAACTGGATTATACACAGCATCTGTGTTGCCTCCCTTGGGCTGAAGAGTAACATTGATGATCTTCACAAGATGCTTGGCTGTGATGGTGGGCTTTGGCAGGAAAAGTGAAGTTCCTAGGGTAGAACTTCCTTCTATCAGCACTGGAGACTGGCTCTAGCTTGAAAAGATTGGGCATTCTAGACTCCACTGGTACATGTAGCAAACTGTTAAACTCTGGGGCTGTTATTGACAGAAGTTGACTTCTAGTCTTCCAGAGCATAACATCTTGGTTGCTTTGTTCAACCTAGACTGTGGCATAAAATTCTCTGAGAATCTCTGGGTCATAATCCTATTGAAGACTGCAAATAAACTCCAGGCCTGAGGCTTGAATCAGAGATGGTAGGGTTCTCAGCCTGGGATCATTCAGGGCAGACCAGTCTATGGCCTTGCAGTCAACAAATCCTTTCGAAGACAAGATTTCATGATATACACCCCATTGGTGATCATTATGAAATCTGGGGTCTGAGCAAGATGGTTCCTTGAACTCCTTATCTTCAGAGAAGTATGGGCAAATTGACCTCATTTTGATGAATGTACTGGTGCTCATTGAGGCAACTTTGCTCTTGGACTTCTTTGGATCACTCTTAGGAAGCTTTTTGGCTGTAGCTCTTGAGATAAATGCCATTTGATTAACCTCAGTCCTCAGAGCATATGAGAAAATGTAGTGATACTTGGATTACAAGTCATCATCTGCTGCTGAGGGACTGGGTGAGCTGTCTTCATGTTCTTCCTCTTCTTCCTCTTCTGGTTCAGTGGCTGATTTTGCGCTGGGGGATGAGCTTTTTGCTTGATAATCTTTGTCAGAATCAGACCTAGGTTCTCTGGCCCTTGGTGGAGTTACTGATACTCCTCTACCATCATCTGATTCACTCTCTGAGCTTTCTTCTTGGCCAGCTGCGCAAGTGCCTGTGCCACAGGAGAGGACACAGGTGCTTGAGCAATGGAGACTGGGTCAGCTGCCTGAGGCATAGGTGATGGAGTCCGGTGAGTCACTTGGGCTTGAACCTCTTCTGCCTGAGGCACAACTGGCTGAGACAGCTGCGGACTTGGTGATTTGGCAGGTTCAGTAGGCTTCACAGATCCAACCTCTACTGATGATGAAGGCACTTGGGCCTCTTTTGGTGCTTGTTCCTCAGCCTCAGACACAAGAAATTGGGATGGAGACATCTGCTTCTGCACATCCAGAGAGGAGAGGGATTCTACACTTGTAGAGCTCAATGTTGTTCTGCTCCTCCTCTGGTAAGTCACTTGGCTGGGCTGGCCACCTGTGACATAGGTGGTGGCATCTCCTTAATTTCTTAGAGAGCTTCCTTCTGCTGGTCCAGCTGATCTTTCATTGTAGGCTTGGAACCCTGAGAGGTTTCTGAGATGATTTCAACTTCTGGTTCTGGCTGTTTCTTTGCTAGAGCTTCTTCACTGATGACAACAACTGTATCAGATCTCTTTCTCTTGATGCTTGGAGCAGATGGAGCTGCAGAGCCTGGTCTGTTTGCATCAGATACTTGGCTTTGTTTGAGCTTTATTTCAGCCATCAAGGCTGTTTTCTCTGGACCTTTGGGCAATCTCATTGCTTTGCCTAGCAGCTCATTGATTTGTTGAAGAAGAATACTATCTCTTTGACTTGAACTCAGGCCTTTGGGCATGGATTTTTGAGTTGAGGCAGAGGATCAAGTTGACTTGAGCTCAGGGGACAGAAGGTGATGCGAACATCACCTCCATCAAGGATGACAAGAGCCCAAATCCACCTTTGAAACCTATTGGACCAATGACAAGGGCTCGAGCCAAGGCTATACAACATGAGGTGACTCTATTCCTTGATACATCTCCACTTGATTTGAGTATGAATGGTATGCTACCTAATGCTTTGATTCTTTGCTTGCTAAGGTATGAAGGAGTAACCAAGTGGAAGAACCAACTGACGAGCAATGGGACTGAGGAAGAGACACCAAGCATCAAGTCCCCAAGCTCCAAGGCGAACCCCAGCCGGACTGCTGCTTCGGAACCCCCGGATGTGCACTAGAAGTGAAGACCCGGACTGTCCGGCTGAGGCCCGGACCCTCCGGATCCGAGCCGGGCCTCAGCTCGGACCCTCCGGGCGGGTATCCGGATCTCCTCTGGAAATCCCGGACATCAACCCAGACCCTCCGGCCTCAATCCGGACCCTCTGGATTCTGCCTGCGAGCAGTAAAACGGGCTACGGCCCATGTATCCAAGGGTTACGGGGTTAGGACTATAAATACCCGTACCCAAACACTAATTAAGGTTAGACTTGTTGTTAAGACTAATAGAGAGCTTTGCTCCTAATCTAGGGTTTCATCCCTCTAGATTAGGGTTCCATCTTAGACCTTGTAATCTTCCTTGGATTGTAAGGACCGGCGCGTGCCCCCGGATGGTAATCGAGGCATTCATTAAGAGGAGGAGTTGATTTGAGTCCTAGTTCCAAAGGCTAACCCATTGGGGTTTTGTTGTTGGTTTGGGATTTCATCTAGGCCCTTCTAGTTAACCTAGTCCAAATCGTGAAGATCGGGAGCCCTCCGTATCAACTTGGTATCAGAGCCAGGTTGCCACGATTTGGATTTGTATCCCCTTCTTTCTTCTACCCCCAATTTCTAGCTTTGTTTTGGTTTATTTTACCTATTTCAAAAACCCCATAATAAGAGCCCGATTTGAAATCTTGACGCAATTTGGAGTCTTGAGTGAGTTTTGGTTGGTTTTGATCCATTAGATCCTTGCTATACTTGTTGACCTAACCTTCCTTTGCGTTGCTTTGGCCGATTTCATCGTTTGCCCCTTCGATTTGGTGGTTTTCGGTCCACCCAAAACCCCAGATCTGCTCCTCTGTTCCTCAGCAGGACCCTCTGGATTCCAGCCGGACAGTCCGGGCGGCCGGACCCTCCGGAGTTAACCCGGACAGTCCGGATTTGGCAAAAACAGGGCGCAGCAACTTCGCCATTTGGGGCATATCTTCCACACCCGGTGTCCCGCTTTCTGCAAACTTGGACTCGTTGGAAAGCCAAGGACGAGCTCGAGGTCATCATCATCAACACCAACCTCCACAAGCAAGGTATAATCTCTGACAAGTCCATCTTCCTTGCAATTTCTTTGTGAGCCAACATCTCATCCTTTTGCGAACACTTTGAACCTATGAAGACTAGCTCTTTGATGATTGCTAGGGTCTTGTACACTCGTGCTGCTTAGAATACCCTTGTCCCAAGTAATTTAAAAATGTTAGTCTTGTAAGGTCTTAGCACAAAGAAAAAGAGGAAGAAAAGTAAGATCAAAAGAAAAGAGTCAAAAAAAAGAGAAGCAAGTGCCATGACCATCTTGTAGGAAAGCGTAGAGCTTGGAAGAGAACCCAAGGTAGAGTAGTAGCCGAGTGTGCAAATCTTTCACCCTACACTTTGCAATCGAGCTAGTGTCTTTCTTTGTATTTGTGCAACACGAGCTTATAGTCTTCGCTAGGAACATTTTGTACTAGCTCATTTCTTTGATTGCACAAATCCCATTATCTTTGCACGTGAGTTGTTTGAGCTTTGCTTATATCCTTTGAGATCAACTCTTATTGCATTGTCTCATTGTGGATTATTACTAATCTTTGCAAAATCTCATTATTCCATTAGCTTAGTGTATTGTGCTAATCCTTCCGAGATCCACTAAAAGCTTTGTTTGAGTTAGTGCTTTGGAACTTGGGACTCCTTCAACCTACTCTTGAGGGTCACTTTAACCATCCACGGCCCATCGATCTTTCTATCCAAGGAGGCAAGGACTTCGGTGGTGAGTGAGGTGAGAGGTCTAATTTCCACGTAGTCCATCCATATTTGTGTTTGCTAACCCTGTCTAGGGAAGGATCACACGGAGCGAGTGGCAATGAAGATTGTGTGACTCGAGGGTAATATTTGGCCCTCCAACGGAGCCTCCATGACACAGTGGACAATTTGAGGCACGACATGACCCGGCAGATGGAATCTATGAAGACAAGCATTGTGCAGGAAGTTGTGCAAGCACTTCGAGGCCAAATTCCAGAAGCAGAGATTGATGAAGAGGATCCTCTTAATGAGACCGATGCCGAGATGGCGGCACGGCATGCCCAAGCTCGAAGAACAGCTAGACACCGAGCACCCCTTTCTCCATCAAGAACCCGAGACCCAACCTTTGGACCACACAATCATGGTCGGGCAAGGAGCCACCAAGGACGCGATGGGCATGAGGGAAGTGCATCAGAAGGAGGATCAAGATTTCATCAACCTAATGACCAAAGACATCAAAGACGCCCGGATAGAGACCTAGGGTTCAGAAGGCGGAATTATCATGATGAGGGTACAGAACACCGGCAGAGGGGTCCACCAGGAGATGGGGAAGAAAAGTTTGGTAAGCTTAAGTTCACAATGCCCAAGTTCTCCGGTGATGCAATGGATCCCAAGAATACCTCACATGGGAGCTCAAGGTGAACAAGGTCTTCCGGATGCACAATTACTCCGAAGAGAAGAAAGTTGCTATGGCCTCACTTGAGTTCGATGGATATGCACTTATTTGGTGGGAACAAGTGCAAAATCAGCGAGGCGAACATGGAGAGCTACCAGTCATGTCTTGGACAGAGATGAAGAGAGAAATGCGGGCCCATTTTGTGCCCAGGTACTACAAGTGAGACCTTTTCAAGAAACTTCAAGACCTCAAGCAAGGCAGTCGGACAGTTGAAGAATACTGTTCGCACGAAATTGGATCCGTGAAACACCTAGGTAAGGGAGTCGCCAACCGCACTTACGTGTGCGATAAACGGATGCTTTTCGAGCAAAGCAACAAAGGATAACTATCGTACTTACGCGTACGACAAGCGATTGCTTTCCGAGCAAAGCAACAAAGATCTTCTTACTTACGTGAAGAAGAAACGACTGTTTTCCAGCGCAAAACAGCAAAGATCTACTGCTAGGAAAAGGTAAAAAGATAAAAGATAAAAGATTGATTTGATCGATTGTTGGATGTGTCAATCGGCCGTCACCCTTTACATATTTATAGGGCGGCTGGTCTTTCCGTAGGGGATCTGGACTCCTAATCCTAATTTGATTACAAATATATCTCTTTCCTCGTTTAAAGGATCTGGATTCTATCGTACATGTAACTTTCCATTCAAACCAAGATAGCCTTCCAAATCTAACTGCTTCGAACACCAACATCCGGACTCTTCTCGGCGCACGGGATATCCTTCCCAAACTAACTGGATAGACTTCCAAATCTTGTGGGACTGTCCCTTCCGTCTCAAGTTGAAGTCTCTGGCGTCGGGTAAGTCTTGAAGAGTAGCGCCGTGACTCAGATATGTTGAGAATGATCCTTCGCGAGTACTCAGGGATGAACTCGGACCGCTCGGGGCCTCACCGAGTGCTCGGGAATCCGCTGAGTACTCGGGGATGGAACTTATACTGCTAGGGAGTCGGTCGAGTGCTCGGGGTCGATGGCGCTTGGGGCCGCGAGTGCTCGGGGTCACCACCGTTTGAATATCCAGAAGTACCGCCTGTGACTTGATGACGTAGCACTCGGGACGCTGGCACTCGGGGGGCACCTCCGACTGCCCGGGTCTTCGGGAACTTCTACGAGCACCTTCGCACTTGGGATATGATGACTACTCGGGATATGACGACCACTCGGGGTTACTCGGAAACGCCGCGAGCACTCGGTATCAAATATACCGCGAGCGTCCAGGCCACTCGGCTGTATTGATCCTGCATGTAAGAGTGAATGCTGCATCCATACTGTTAGTTTCATTATCTCAACTTCCAGCAAACCTAATACTTAATTTGGCCAACCGAATAAATCTTCGAGCCAAATTACGCTGTAAACACATGCCCCCTGCTTTTTGGCATAATTGCATTTGCCAAAAACACTATGAACCACACCGCTGCTCAGGGCGATATTTTAAAAGACATATCGGCCATAGATTTTGTTAAGCTACTTGCCACACACTCGGGTAATACCTTTTCAGATATTTCCCATTAAGAGCCCTAGATAACCATTCCCCTTGCAAAGATTCTACAAGATAAGAATTCCCGGGGACTATCTCGACAACTCTGAACGGACCCTCCCAACTCGGCGACCATTTGCCGAATTTATTGTCCCGAGTTCCAATGGGTAAAATCGTTTTCCATACTAAGTCTCCTATCTGAAACGATTTTTCCTTTACTCTTTTGTTGTAAGCCTTAGCAACTCTTAGCTTCTCCTTTTCGATTTCTTGTAAGGCTCTCAACCTTTCCTCGGAGACATCGTCTATCTTATCTATCATTAAGTGGCTGTAATCCTCAGCCGACAAGTCGTTTTGTCCGGCTATTCTAAGAGCTTGTAATCTAACCTCTACGGGTAACACTGCTTCCTGCCCATACACTAGCTCGAATGGCGTCACTCGGGTTGCTCCATGCTTAGATATTCGATGGGCCCACAGTGCTTCCGAAAGGACTTCATGCCACCTCCTCGGATGTTCCTCAATTTTCTTCTTTATTAGCTTGATCAAAGTCTTATTGCTAGACTCAGCCTGTCCATTAGCTTGGGCATAATAAGGCGACGAGTTCAACAACTTAACCCCAAAGGACTCGGCAAACTCACTGAATTGGTGAGACATAAAGGACGCACCCTGATCAGTCGTCAGAGTTTGAGGAATGCCGAACCTATGAATGATATGCTCTAGAACAAAGCTAATCACTTCTTTATGAGTCATATTCCTTAAAGGAACTGCTTCGGTCCATTTGGTGAAATAATCTGTAGCTACGAGGACGAAACGATGACCTTTCGACGAAGCAGGATGTATTTCCCCAATGAAATCTAAACCCCATTGTAGCGACCAAATTTTAAGACAAGGGATCGTCAAGGATTGTCGTGCATAAATTGGTTTCTTCTCATCTTATGCATGCATTTAGGCTAATAAGATACAACTCCGATTAAAAACCCTAACTCGCGACTTTATGGTTAATGTGAAATAAAACAGTGAAACCTATGCCACTAAGAACCCGCGATTCAAAATTGTATATGTTCCAACTAGTTTAATCCTCCACCAATTTGTGCAAGTCAAGTAGAACGCGTTGAACCGATTTCATCTCCTCCAAAATAAACAAAAGCTTGCGTTTAAAGGTTAACTACCTTATTAACCTCAAGTCTAATGTTGGTGGAAAATATTTGGAGAAATGATCAAATATCTAGAGTTCAAATTATTTTGGACTATACTAACCAAATACTTAAATAAGCAACTAACTACGTTTATAAGTTTTAATTACTAGCTTTCAAATAGCAAAGGGATACAACAAAATACAAGAGAAATAAAATAAAGAAATTATTTTTCTACGGTGGGACCCGTCTGCAGGTCCATTTCTACACCTGGCCAGCATGCTCCACTGCAAATTTCCTTTTTATATACGTAGCAGTCGGCTCATCTCTGTCCAGACCATCTTCTTCCTCCTGCCTCCCTATTTTTCTTCAACACCAAGAACAAACCTCATGGCTTCTCTCCTCCAAATCCCATCTAAAGGTGAAGAACCAATCCTTGCATGTTGCCCTTGCAAAGAACCTTTTCAGATATTTCCAATTAAGAGCCCTAGATAACCATTCCCCTTGCAAAGATTCTACAAGATAAGAATTCCCGGGGACTATCTCGACAACTCTGAACGGACCCTCCCAACTCGGCGACCATTTGCCGAATTTATTGTCCCGAGTTCCAATGGGTAAAATCGTTTTCCATACTAAGTCTCCTATCTGAAACGATTTTTCCTTTACTCTTTTGTTGTAAGCCTTAGCAACTCTTAGCTTCTCCTTTTCGATTTCTTGTAAGGCTCTCAACCTTTCCTCCGAGACATCGTCTATCTTATCTATCATTAAGTGGCTGTAATCCTCAGCTGACAAGTCGTTTTGTCCGGCTATTCTAAGAGCTTGTAATCTAACCTCTACGGGTAACACTGCTTCCTGCCCATACACCAGCTCGAATGGCGTCACTCGGGTTGCTCCATGCTTAGATATTCGATGGGCCCACAGTGCTTCCGAAAGGACTTCATGCCACCTCCTCGGATGTTCCTCAATTTTCTTCTTTATTAGCTTGATCAAAGTCTTATTGCTAGACTCGGCCTGTCCATTAGCTTGGGCATAATAAGGCGACGAGTTCAACAACTTAACCCCAAAGGACTCGGCAAACTCACTGAATTGGTGAGACATAAAGGACGCACCCTGATCAGTCGTCAGAGTTTGAGGAATGCCGAACCTATAAATGATATGCTCTAGAACAAAGCTAATCACTTCTTTATGAGTCATATTCCTTAAAGGAACTACTTCGGTCCATTTGGTGAAATAATCTGTAGCTACGAGGACGAAACGATGACCTTTCGACGAAGCAGGATGTATTTCCCCAATGAAATCTAAACCCCATTGTAGCGACCAAATTTTAAGACAAGGGATCGTCAAGGATTGTCGTGCATAAATTGGTTTCTTCTCATCTTATGCATGCATTTAGGCTGATAAGATACAACTCCGATTAAAAACCCTAACTCGCGACTTTATGGTTAATGTGAAATAAAACAGTGAAACCTATGCCACTAAGAACCCGCGATTCAAAATTGTATATGTTCCAACTAGTTTAATCCTCCACCAATTTGTGCAAATCAAGTAGAACGTGTTGAACCGATTTCATCTCCTCCAAAATAAACAAAAGCTTGCGTTTAAAGGTTAACTACCTTATTAACCTCAAGTCTAATGTTGGTGGAAAATATTTGGAGAAATGATCAAATATCTAGAGTTCAAATTATTTTGGACTATACTAACCAAATACTTAAATAAGCAACTAACTACGTTTATAAGTTTTAATTACTAGCTTTCAAATAGCAAAGGGATACAACAAAATACAAGAGAAATAAAATAAAGAAATTATTTTTCTACGGTGGGACCCGTCTGCAGGTCCATTTCTACACCTGGCCAGCATGCTCCACTGCAAATTTCCTTTTTATATACGTAGCAGTCGGCTCATCTCTGTCCAGACCATCTTCTTCCTCCTGCCTCCCTATTTTTCTTCAACACCAAGAACAAACCTCATGGCTTCTCTCCTCCAAATCCCATCTAAAGGTGAAGAACCAATCCTTGCATGTTATTCCACTGCATTCACCACCTCCAGTGCTCTCAATCCCCCAAGAAAACATCCACATGCATGAACATTTGGGGCATCCTGCCATCTCCTCTTCCTGTCCCCATTTTTCTTGCTCTGCCCCTGCGCGCTGGCCGTGCCTCCCTTCCCTTGCCCCGGCTGCCCCCATGGCCGCTGCTCCCTCAGGCCGCCTCACACCGCCGGAGCCTCTCCGCCCAGCTCCCCATCCGCCGCCGGCCAGCCCCTCTCCAGTCGCGCCACCCCCGGCCTAGCTCGCCCCGGCCGCCTCGCTGCTGGACCCGGGCCGCCCCGCCGCCGGATATGCCCCGTCGCGCGCCACGGCAGCCGCCTCCGCCGCTCGCCGCAGTGGCCGGCGAGCCACTGCCGGCAGCTCCTTCGGCCGGCCCCTCCTCTGTGCCTCCTCCAGCGAGCTCCTCTCCCAACTCGGCTGCTCCACTGTGTGCCTTGCCGCCAGGGGTGAGCAACCCATTTTCCTTTTTGTTAGTTATTATCTCCTGTGATGCACCCGGTTAAGACATTTCTAACCGCCGCACTTAATGAACTAACAACCAGCTAAACTTTCTGTCCTCCGTAAGCATTAACCAATTAGGGCAATACGCGGTTAGTTACTCCAGTAGCTACGTAACTAACCAGCAAACAATTAGCTCAATTAAATGCGGACTGCTGCATTCGGGCAAGACACATTCAAAAGTTTAATTAGCTAACTAATCCACAAGCTGCCATACCTCGCGCTCCCAAATCTGAACGGAAGATTCAAAAGGGGTAATCCTCGTTAGATGATTTAGCAGGATTACTTTGTCGGATAATCCCGAACAACTCATATCGAATTTCCGTAACCCAGTTAGCACAAATTACTTGCACTCGGTTAATGGACTTTTAACTTACTCCTTATGACATGTGGAATCAGTTCAAATCTTGATCAGAATTCTAGCATAGGTATACCGTGAGATTTATCGGCTTAACATCACGCGATTAATATTAAGGCAAACATCCTTAATCATTTAGATGAAGTATTAAATGTGCAGATGACCTTCCCACGTATTGGAGAACTCAGGTAGTTCATTAATTATTGTACTGCTATACTCAGTTTGTTAGTTCAACTGTTGACCTCTGCTAGCTCCTGATCGATGTTTAATTACTCTAGGGATTAACTAACAAGTAGCTAAACATGATTAGCCAACTATCACTAGCTAAATTGGTGCACCACCATAAATACAAAATTAATACGCAAAACCGTTAGTCGTTAGGGAGGACCAAATCTATCAGCATACCAATACCTCTAATGACCACCAGTTGAGTTCGTGGCGATTAATTTTTCTGAACCTGCTAATAATCAACAGATTAACACCCTCACCCAGTGCCAGGTAAGCTGAATTCGGTACTAGACGATTAGGACCAAACTACTCACTATGACCCTTAGCGGTTAATGAGACTTAGAGCCTAATTATTATAATTATTATTTTCTAGATCCCTTTTGCAACCAGTACTAGCTCGCCTAACCATCTCATCAAGGTGAACAGCGTATAAATACATGTATCATATAGTTAGCGACCTAAGTATTCCATCGCTGCCAGGTCAGATCTCTAACAAGCGATTCAGTGAGCTCTGAGGAGATGCATAAATCCCTTTGGCCGAGATCTCTTTTATGCTGGGGTCTAGTTAAGTAAAATGTATTTGGTAGACCTACATTTAAGCTTAAATATGACGTCCAGCCACGGCCATAATACTTGACCAATGATCCAGTAATGCCATAGTTGCTTAAGGACACGGTTGAGCAGGGTGCTACTCAATAAGGACCTTAAATGTTTAAGGAAGACATGAAGAACCCAATTGTCACCTCTAGGTAATATGTTCATACTAGGAATAACATAGTTAATGTATTGTTCCTTACTAAGAAGAAGACAGGAATTACTAAATCTAAGTAAACTCTAAGTATATGTAAACTAGAGAATCTAGCTTAACAGCCAAACCAAAATGCTCAGAATCATAACTCGCCTAAAATCAGCACGAAAACCTAGCATTTCATGCATGCATCCATATAGTTGTTCATCCATGATTAAAGTTATAAAACAGCTGAATCTAAACCAAAATCGAGAATAAGTATTAACCTGCTTATGTACTTACATGTTTTATTTTTAATCCACCATAGTTACATCCATATCACTGGCATTCATGCATCCTCGTCCTTCTCGAACTAGTTCCTTAGGGTTGCTTTTCTCCCCTTTTGAGGTCGCTCGCTTCAGAGCCGAAGAGGGAGACCACCCGGCTTACGACCCCACGCAAGACCAGGAACAACTAGATCAAGGCAAGCAGAGCTTGTTGCATCTTTACCTTCCGTACTCTTGTGTATGCCCTTGTTATATGTGCTATGTGTATGAATGTTTATTTGTGAATTGTCGCAAGTTGCGTACACTAGCATGTGTAGGATGTGTCTTACGTCGAGAACATCTGATGGCTCTTCAACTAAATGGTTAAGTGAGTTGTGAGAGCCGAGGGTGTGCACAATGGGTACGGTTGGTGTTCATCGTAGTTTGATGGCGATGCGGGAGTAAGTAGAGATTTAGTCGTCACACCAACCCTATCTTCAGCGTGTCACCATCCCTTATCACACGTGGACGCTAGCGAGAACCAACACTGAGGATAGTTGGGGGTAGGCATGCACTTTGGAGGCTCGCTACCTCCAAACTGTTATGCACTCACTATGCCTGCAGGGGTTGAGTTGTCGGTAGTGGTTCGAGAGATTAAAATGAACCTTTGAGGATTGGATTAATTTGGATTGGAGTTAGGGGCTGCCCTAATCGAATTGGATGATGTTTGATGGATTGATTTGGATTGAACTCATGGGTTGCCCCAAATGGATTTGGATTCGATAACTTGATCTCGTTGTAAATTAGCTGTGATATGTTGTGTCCTGAGTTAATCTGTTATTTAATCTGTCTTTACTTCACCTTATTAATGTTATGTTCTTAACTTGTATATTGTTACTCTGAGAAGCATCCATGTTTAATTGTTGTTGCACTAGCATGAGTAGGACATTTAATCAAGCACGAATAAGTCTTGCGAGTACGTTCGTACTCACCTAGGTTATTCCTAGAGCTTGCAGGTGAGCCGGTGGTCGAAGATTATTTTGATGATGCCTAAACGTGTGTTTCCTCGGTTGTGTTCGATTGTTGGGATAGTTGTAGCTTTTGTTCAGTGGTCGCTAAGCCGCTGTGGGACTCATCCACTTGTTTCCGCTGTCGTTTAATTTCTCCGTACTCGGATATGCTTTCAGTTATGACTGGATAATGTAAGGTGTTGTCCCATCGTGGGCAGTTAATATTAATATCGTACTTGTAGAGCTTTGTTATGATATCCGAGTTGTTAATTCCAGGCTGCCCTTACGCAATGCGTGTATGGTATGAAGCGTTTTGGGTGTGCCGTGAAGAGTCGAAGCCGTACCTTGTTCTACTAAGTCGAGCAGGTGTTGGTTGAGTGACCCGCTGGCTGAGATGCTGTGCCGGCCAGGCAGGGTGTGGGCGTGTTCTACCGGGCTTTCAAGCGACCCACTAGCCTCCGGGCTAGGTTAGGGTGTGGGTAGAACTGCCGGGCTCCTCCGACCTTGTTTGTCGTGGTAGGATTCGGGAACGACTCTGAACCTTCACCGGGTCATGGAATCGTATGTGGTTCTGGGAAGATTGGTCGCTTCCGGCCGGCTCGCACGTGGCGGGTGTCGGACCGTTCCGCTTTGGTGCGTACGGCGCAGGTACCGTGCCACCGAGCTGACGAGTCCTTCGGTCCTTGGCGACTTCGCGTTCCCTTAATCATATGCAATCCCGGGTCCGTGACACCCATCCTCTAAATGGCCACGGCTTTATAATAGGGTTCATCTTAGCCGCGGGTACTAACTGTATGTTCCCGAACTTCTGACATGTTTCACACCCTCTATAATACCGAAAACAATCTTCTAACATAGTCGGCCAATAGAATCCTGCCCTCTTTAATAACCACTGCATCTTAGGAGCCGACTGATGTGTTCCACATATTCCTTCATGAACTTCTCCCATAGCTACTTTTGACTGGTCAGGATCTAAGCACTTCAACAATACTCCATCTATCGTTCGGCGATACAACTCGTCATTAAACAAGGTGTACTTTATAGCTTGCCGCCGAATTTTCCTATCCTTTATTTGACTCGGATTTTTCAAATAACTAACTATCGGTGCCCTCCAATCACTAACCTCCAAACCGCCTAACGACTCGGCAGCCTGTGTTAAACTGTTGCCCCCCGAGTCGGTACTGGATCTGCACGAACCGGCCTCGACTTCCAGCAAGTCGGCCTGGCCTTGAACAGCAACGAGCATCGGTTCTCTAGCTATAAAAAACTTTCCTCTTCGGACTTGGTACCCAGATGCTTGCTGTGCCAAATAGTTGGCCCTAGAGTTCTCCTCCCTGGGGACATGATTGATACTAAAGGTATCTAAGAACTTAACTATGTCTAAACATCGATCTAAATAGCTATTCAGCAACCCATCAAAGCATTGAAACTCTCCATTGACTTGCTGAACTACTAGCAATGAATCTCCAAAAGCATCTACATCCCTTACACCCATGTCTATTAAGCTTTGTAAACCAAACAACAGTGCCTCATACTCTGCCTGGTTGTTAGTGCAAGGATACTCTAGTCGGACCGATGATTCATAGATGACATTCTTAGGTGAAACTAAAACACTACCAATGCCTTGCCCGCTCCTACAAACCGATCCATCAAAGTAAAGCTTCCATGGATATATGCTAACATAATTAACATCCTCTTCATCATTAACCCTATGATCAACAATGAAGTCGGCGACGACTTGACCTCTCATGGCACGCAACGACTCATATGTTAGATCAAATTCTATTAATGCATAAGCCCATTTTCCAATTCGTCCACTAAGAATCGGTTGTTGCAACATGTACCTAATCACATCGACTTGGCAAGACACTATACATGTACTCGAAAGTAAATAATGCCGAAACTTGGTGCAGGCGTAAAACAAGGATAAGCATAGCTTCTCGATGAATACGTACCGACTTTCGGCGTCGAGTAGTCGGCGACTTACATATGCGATGATGTGCTCCTTCTTGTTGACTTCTTGGGTCAGCACTGCGCCGAGTACTTTGTCTTGTGCAGCAATGTATAGTCGGAACGGGATTCCCGACTTAGGTGCTCGGAGCACTGGAGGACTCGACAAGTATCTCTTGATACTATTGAAGGCATCTCGCTGCTCTGTCCCCCAAGTGAACTCGGCTTCGTGCTTTAGCCGAAGCAAGGGAACAAACGATTCAATCTTACCCGCCAGGTTAGATATAAATCGTCTTAAGTAGTTTATCTTCCCTAATAAACTCTGCACATCCTTCTTGCATGTCGGCTCTCCTAACTTCCTGATGGCTTCTATCTTCTTAGGGTCAATCTCTATACCTCGTTCATGAATTATGAACCCTAAGAACTTACCGGCCGACACGCCAAACGCGCATTTAAGTGGGTTCATCTTCAATCCATACCGACGCATTCTTTCAAAGGCTAGTCGCAAGTCGGCCAAGTGGTGCTCACAGCCGTCCGACTTGACGACGATGTCATCAATATAGACTTCTACCACAATGCCTAAGAGATCATGAAAGATCAAGTTCATAGCACGCTGATACGTAGCGCCTGCATTCTTCAAACCGAATGTCATGACAACCCACTCGAACAACCCGACAAAACCAGGGCAACGAAAGGCAGTTTTAAACATGTCCTCTTCGGCCATAAAGATCTGATTATACCCGGCATTGCCATCTAAGAAACTAAGTACTTTGTGTCCGGAGGCATCATTTATCAACATATCGGCTATAGGCATAGGATATTCATCTTTAGGTGTGGCTTTATTCAAATCCCTGAAGTCTATACATACCCTAATCTTGCCAGTATTCTTCTTCTCGACTGGCACAATGTTTGAAATCCACTCGGCATATCTGCATGGCCGAATGAACCCTGCCTTCACCAGTCGGTCGACTTCTTCCTTGATACGATCGTACAGATTAGGGTTGAAACGCCTAGGTGGTTGCTTGTATGGTCTGAAGCCGGCCTTAATAGGTAACTTGTGTTCGACCAGGCTTCGACTCAACCCGGGCATCTCTATATAATTCCAAGCAAAGCAATCTACGAACTCTTTGAGTAGCGCACATACCTTATTCTTCTGGCCGACTTCCATATTGGCGTTGATGAATGTTGGTCGGGACACGCCTCCGTCGCCAATATCAACTTCTTCAAGTGGGTCGGCTGACGAGAACCCTTGTCCGAGCTTCTCCATGTCGTCAAAATCTTCGATAGTCTTATGCATATCGTTCTTGCCCGAACGATATTCCTCGGTGCGCTTTTGTAGCCATTTAATGCTATCTTCTTTATTCATTATAAAGACAAATTATTGAGCCGAGCTATACAAGCCGGCTGTGCTTGTATCGGTACAAATCCGTCCTTACCGATACTGACATAGTCGTAGTCGGATAAATTCCTACCCGACAAACACTTCATGTCACCGTGCTGCCAATCGACTGTGGTCTCGGCTAAAGCAATGCAAGCCGAGTTGTCTGCTTCAATTACTTCGACATCCTCATCTATCCACTGGATTAAGCACTGATGCAGGGTAGAGGGGATGCAACAATTGGCATGTATCCAGTCTCGCCCCAAGAGCATGTTATATCGGCCTTTGATGTCGACCACGAAGAATGCAGTCGGCAGGGTTTTGCTTCCGACTGTAAGTTCTACCGACAATATGCCCTTGGCTTCGGATAGCTCTCCCGAGAACCCGCTGAGTCCCATGTTTGTCTTCATTAATTCGGATTCCTTTCGGCCTAGCTTGGGAGAACACCGAAAGTGGCATGATGTTAACCCCAGCGCCGCCATCAACGAGCATTCGGCCAATCGGTCTCCCATCGATGTGGCCCTTGATGAATAAAGGCTTCAGATGCTGCCCATGCTCCTCCGGCTTCTTGAATATGGCGGCACTCGGCCCGAGCAGAAGTTCTGCGACTTCCGACTCAGGAGCGCGGAACTCGATCGGCAACTCGAACACCATATTGATGTCCATGTCGGTGGGTATTTCCCCGACATCCTTGCTGGCAGCCTCGTCTTCTTCTTTTGCTATGCGCTTTTCCTTCCAGGTCATCTTCGCGGGCTTCATTGGTCTGGCTTGGTTGAACCATTCGTCGCGCTTCTTCTCGACGAGCTCCTCCCTGAGCTCGAGTGCTCGGAGCCGCTGCACCCTCCTCTTCTGAGAATGTGTGAGTCCTGTGGGGCACCATTGCGGCTTTGGTTTGGTTCCTGGTTCAACCGACTTGATCTTCTTCGCCCGCTGACTTGGTGTTGACTCAATGGTTGTCTTCTGCGCGCTGTATCTTGCCACGTTGCTGGATTCTGGCTCGTCCGAGCTGTTTACTGTGCCAAACCATACATGCCGAGTCCCCGCTGGTGAGGCCGAGTTGATCTGCGAGTTGATCAACACGGCCGACCGTTGTGGTTGACCTTTCTCTGGGACCCGGGTGGTTTTTGCTTCGTCCGACTCGGATAAGGTTTTTGTGTGATCTCCGGGTTCGGACTCGGCGCGCTTGACTGGTACCCAGACTTGCCTAGTCGGCGAGTTACTTCCCCGAGCATTCCTTGGGATCGTCAGCCGACTTGGTACGTCGGGGGCCTTGCGCCGAGTGGCGAGTCGGTTCCATGCTCGAGTTCCTGCCTCGAACCGAGTTCTTTTCCCGTGGGGTTGTTCTCTGAACCCGGACCTATACGGGATCCAACTCGGCTGAAACATGCCGATTGGTCCAACCGGGTGTAACGCCCAAGGGTTGAAACCCCACGGAGGGCACTGCGGGTAGAACGGGTGCGTGCCTCCCCAGTATGCCGGGCTTGTAGCAAGGTATGGTGGTTGTACGTAAGGACCTTCCTGCCAACACTCGGGACCACCAAAACCTTGTCGGGGAGGAGACCTGGGGCGCTTAGCTCCTTGAAGCCGAGTGAACACATCGTTGGTCGTGTATTTATCCAACAACTGTTTCACCGTTGGCTTTGGCCTCATGACTCGACTCTTCCCTTGGTTAACCTTCCAGACTCTGACTTCTGGATTCTTTGGTTTGATCATCCTTGGAGTCGGCGAGGAATCCGAGTTGATCGTTTCTGGAGTAGGAGAGGGACTCGGTCTGATCATCCTTGGAGCCGCCTTATTGTCAATGACGACGTTCTTCCCTTTTGTCGACTCGGCCTGATCCGACCGAATCAATACTTTCTTCTTTTCCAAGTCGATCACGTTGATTGGGAAGGGATCACTGTCAAGCTTCATCTTGGTGCTCTGAGCAAACGTCAATCGTCCGTCATTAATGGCCGATTGCACCTGTCGATGAAACACATTGCAGTCATTAGTAGCATGAGAAAAGGAATTATGCCACTTACAATATGCTCTTTTGCCCAATTCATCCGTCGATGGGAACACGTGCCCTTCCCTTACTCGGATCATATTTCCCTGTAGAAGCATATCAAAAATCTTGTCGCATTTGCTAATGTCGAAAGTGTACCGAATTTCCTCTTTCCGAGTGGGTGTAGGTCTGAGAGCTGGACAAGCAAAAGGTTTTGACTTAGGAGTATTAACCCACTCGGCAATGCATATGTCAGCGTCGTCCTCACTGTCCGAGCTGTTCTCATATGTTATAACATTGATTGCCGACTTCTCTTTGGCTTTGCCCTTAGCATCCCCGAACCGGCTATACGTTTTGACTTCTTTAGCACGGTTCTCCTGTGCTACAGCCCTCTGAGCGACTTGGCTAATGCTTAGGAATTCTTGGCCCTCTAGTCGGTCCTTAATAGGGGCGAGCAAACCTGAAAAAGCAAGGTCGGCAAGGTCTTTTTCGTTTATTGTTAAACTAAAGCACTTGTTCTTAACCTCTCTAAATCTTCTAATGTAATCACAGATCGGCTCATTGTACTTTTGTTTAACCATCGTCAGATCCGAGAGTCTGAGCTCGGTCTCACCGCCGTAAAAGTAATCATGGAACTGCCGTTCTAATTCCGCCCAGGACGTGATAGACCTAGGAGCAAGTGAGGTGAACCATGTGAAGGCAGTACCTGACAATGACAAAGGAAAGAGCTTTATCCTATAGATATCTGATGTGCCGACTTCACTACTCTGTGCCAAGAATTGCCCTATATGCTCGAACGTCGACCTGTTGTCTTCCCCTGTGAATTTGACAAAATCAGGGATTCTGAACCCGCGAGGGTAGGGCATGGTGTCGTAACACTCGGGGTATGGCTTTAGGTAACCACGAGATCCATCCTTAGGTATCACGCCGAGTTCCCTGAGAACTCCGGCGAGTTGATCCTTGAAGCTCATATCGGCTAGCGGGGTACGTGAAGTTGGCTGTGGTAACTCAGGTTGGACTTGTTGCGGGTTGAAATATGTTTCTGGAACCGGCCCGTGGGGGACTCCGGTACCGAGAGGTGGGATAGGTGGTGTGTTGTACGCGACTGTTTGATAGTATGGTTGTGGGATGTTCGCGCCAAGGCTCAGACTTCGGTCGTTATTGGAAGAACTCTGGGACACCGAAGTCGGATTGACCGAAGTCGTGATCACGGGGGCGACTTCTACCCGATGATTGACTCGGGTATGGTCGGGATACATCGGCTGTTTATTCCGATGTTCATCATTGACTTGCAATACTGCGGATCTAACTTGACCCGGCAGACTATCCTGTAGGTCTTTAGCGATCTGTTCTTTGAACTCGTCAAATCGGCTATTCACTACTCGAGCGAACACTTGTGCCGATTTATCTATCTCAGTGCCATACTTGCTGGCTACCGACACGTCAATCAGATGAGCAATTTCATCAGGACAAGTCGGTTTACTTACCTCGGGTTTGAGCGCAGGAGGCGGACTCGGCACGACTTCCTTCTTGATGACACCGTTTCTCGTCTTCTGGTAGCCGGCCAACTTTTACCGGAGTCGTTCCGCCTGCTCCTCTTCAAGTTGTCGTTCGATCTCTCGCCGTTCATCTTCAGATAGATCGTCGAGCGTGACGGCGATGATGTTGTCGGGGTTGACGATGCTTCCGTCTTTGGAGTCGGGATTCATTGTATACTCTTCTCTTCTTCCCCAGCGGAGTCGCCAATTGTGTTCGCACGAAATTGGATCCGTGAAACACCTAGGTAAGGGAGTCGCCAACCGCACTTACGTGTGCGATAAACGGATGCTTTTCGAGCAAAGCAACAAAGGATAACTATCGTACTTACGCGTACGACAAGCGATTGCTTTCCGAGCAAAGCAACAAAGATCTTCTTACTTACGTGAAGAAGAAATGACTGTTTTCCAGCGCAAAACAGCAAAGATCTACTGCTAGGAAAAGGTAAAAAGATAAAAGATAAAAGATTGATTTGATCGATTGTTGGATGTGTCAATCGGCCGTCACCCTTTACATATTTATAGGGCGGCTGGTCTTTCCGTAGGGGATCTGGACTCCTAATCCTAATTTGATTACAAATATATCTCTTTCCTCGTTTAAAGGATCTGGATTCTATCGTACATGTAACTTTCCATTCAAACCAAGATAGCCTTCCAAATCTAACTGCTTCGAACACCGACATCCGGACTCTTCTCGGCGCACGGGATATCCTTCCCAAACTAACTGGATAGACTTCCAAATCTTGTGGGACTGTCCCTTGCGTCTCAAGTTGAAGTCTCTGGCGTCGGGTAAGTCTTGAAGAGTAGCGCCATGACTCAGATATGTTGAGAATGATCCTTCGCGAGTACTCGGGGATGAACTCGGACCGCTCGGGGCCTCACCGAGTGCTCGGGAATCCGCTGAGTACTCGGGGATGGAACTTATACTGCTAGGGAGTCGATCGAGTGCTCGGGGTCGATGGCGCTCGGGGCCGCGAGTGCTCGGGGTCACCACCGTTTGAATATCCAGAAGTACCGCCCGTGACTTGATGACGTAGCACTCGGGACACTGGCACTCGGGGGGCACCTCCGACTGCCCGGGTCTTCGGGAACTTCTGCGAGCACCTTCGCACTTGGGATATGATGACTACTCGGGATATGACGACCACTCGGGGTTACTCGGAAACGCCGTGAGCACTCGGTATCAAATATACCGCGAGCGTCCAGGCCACTCGGCTGTATTGATCCTGCATGTAAGAGTGAATGATGCATCCATACTGTTAGTTTCATTATCTCAACTTCCAGCAAACCTAATACTTAATTTGGCCAACCGAATAAATCTTCGAGCCAAATTACGCTATAAACAAATACTTCAAGGAAATGGAAACCAACTTGATCTGAGCTAATGTCCAAGAGACTGAAGAGCAGACTATGGCCCATTTCTTAGCCGGATTGAACCACCCAATAAAGTGCATCGCTGACCATCAATCCTACAACATCGTTGTGGAATTAGTGCATCAAGCTATCAAGGCCGAGCGCCAGGTGCAAGAGGATGCTCGCTACTCCAAGTCCTCAACATATACCACACGCCCCACTCCTTATGCTTCATGTGCCCCGGCAGTTGCTCCTCTCCCCACTCCGAGTACAAAGTTTGCCCCAAGAGCTACATCAACCAAGACAGAAAGTCATATGGGAGGTGGAAGTACAAGTGTGCGCCAATGGACAAACACAAGCCGTCCTACTACCTCTTCTTCAAAGGGAGCACCGAGTCCGAGCACTGTTTCTTCAATGGCTTCCGCAGGCAAGACTCGTGACATCGTATGCTTCAAGTGCCAAGGGCGTGGTCATATGCAAAGAGAGTGCCCCAATGCACGAGTTATGTTGATCACTGAAGAAGGCGAGTATGAGTCTGCTAGCGAGGGCGAGATTGATGCCATCCATGAAATAGCCCGGATTGAACAAGAAGGAGAATATGAAGATGGACAAGAGTGAATCTATTGCGAGACCGAGTCGGGTCTATCCCTCGTCGTCACCAAGAAGATCCTCACTGTCCAACTTCAAGATGAGCCTGAACAACGGTGCAACCTCTTCCAAACCAAGGCCGCAATCGATGGCAAAATCATCAAAGTCATCATCGATGGAGGGAGTTGTCACAATTTGGCAAGTCAAGAGCTGTGTTCCAAACTCAACCTGAAGTATAAGAAGCACCCACGCCCCTACCATGTGCAGTGGTTGAATGACAGCGGCACCGTCAAGATACAACACATGGTACAAGTCTCCTTCAAGATTGGAGCCTATCAGGACACGGTGGAGTGTGATGTGGTACCCATGACGGTGTGCCACCTTCTGTTGGGCCGCCCATGGCAGTACGACCGAGCGGCGCGCCACGACGGCCACACTAATGAGTACATCTTTCGGTGGCACCATAAGGAGTATGTGCTTCGCCCCATGACGCCAAGCCAAATCATCGCCGACAATGCTCAAAAGTTGGCAAGGTTTCAAGAAGAAAAGAAGAGAGATGAGCGAGAGAGCACAACTTTGAGTGACTTCCACAAATCAGTGAGCGAGAACCACAAGCCCAAAATGAGAGAAAAGAGTCAGGAAGCGAGTAGAGGCTTAGTGATGCTAGCCACCAAATCTGAGATGAGAGGAGTGAGGAATGACCCACCTACACTAAACTTTGTACTTGTATACAAAGATGTGGTTGCTTTGACTAATGATTTACCCCCACTTCCTCTAGCTATGTCTCATGTTTTGCAGGAGTTCGAGGATGTCTTCCCCGATGAGATTCCGGCGGGGCTTCCACCCATTCGAGGCATCGAGCACCGCATCGACCTCATTCCGGGAGCGCCACTTCCCAACCGGCCACCTTACCGCGCCAACCCTGAGGAGACCAAGGAAATTCAACGTCAAGTACAGGAGCTACTTGACAAGTGGTATGTTCGCGAAAGCTTAAGTCCTTGCGCCATTCCCGTTATTCTTGTCCCTAAAAAGGACAGATCTTGGCGCATGTGTGTTGATTGCCAAGCCATCAATAATATCACTGTGCGTTATCGCCATCCCATTCCTCGTTTAGATGACATGCTTGATGAGCTTAGTGGCGCAACCATTTTCTCTAAAATTGATTTGAAGAGTGGCTATCACCAAATAAGGATGAGTGAAGGAGATGAGTGGAAAACCACGTTCAAAACTAAGTTTGGTTTGTATGAGTGGCTTGTCATGCCTTTTGGTTTATCCAATGCTCCCAGTACTTTCATGCGCTTAATGAATCATGTCTTATGCCAATTCATTGGTAAATCTGTGGTAGTCTACTTCGATGACATTCTCATATATAGTAGAACTTTGCATGATCATGTTGCCCACATTAAGCAAGTTCTACTAGTGCTTAGGGAAGAACGGTTGTTTGCTAATTTTGAGAAATGCACTTTTTGTACGGAGAAACTTGTGTTCTTAGGCTTTGTTGTTTCAACTCATGGCATAGAGGTAGATGAGTCCAAAATTGAATCAATTAAAAATTGGCCTACCCCTGTCAATGTGAGTCAAGTGCGTAGCTTTCATGGCCTAGCAAGTTTTTACCATCGATTTGTCAAAGATTTTAGTGCTATTGCTTCCCCTTTGAATGAATTGACTAGGAAGAACATTCCTTTTGTATGGGGGCAATCTCAAGAAAACGCTTTTCAAGAATTAAAGAAACGCTTAACCGAGGCACCCTTGCTTGCTTTACCGGATTTTGCTAAAACCTTTGAAGTAGAATGTGATGCTAGTGGAATTAGTATAGGGGGCGTGCTCATGCAAGAAGGTAAACCGGTCGCTTACTTTATTGAGAAATTGAATGGTGCTCAACTCAATTATCCAGTTTATGATAAAGAATTGTATGCTTTGGTTCGTGTCCTAGAAGTTTGGCAACACTATCTTTGGCCAAAAGAATTTGTTATTCATTCCGATCATGAATCCTTCAAATACCTTAAGGGCCAAGCTAAATTGAACCGAAGACATGCAAAATGGGTTGAATTTATTGAAACCTTTCCCTACGTAGTCAAATACAAAAGGGTAAAGAAAATGTTGTGGCGGACGCTCTTTCCTGCAAAATGACCCTCTTGAATCAACTTGAAGTTAAAGTTTTGGGTTTAGAATGCTTGAAAGATTTATATGCTAATGACCCTAATTTGCTTCTCCTTTTGCTAATTGTAGAGAAGGAAAGGGATGGGACAAATATCATGTGCATGAGGGCTTTCTATTTCGAGCTAACAAACTATGCATTCCCGAGTCGTCCGTGCGTTTGCTACTTTTGCAGGAATCCCACGGCGGCGGCTTGATGGGACATTTTGGGCGGGACAAGACCTACATGATGCTGTCCAACCACTATTATTGGGCGAAAATGTGAAGAGATGTGGAGAGATTCGTCCAACGATGCATCACATGCCACAAAGCTAAGTCAAAGCTAAACCCTCATGGTCTTTATACTCCACTTCCTGTTCCTAGTTGTAGCGACCAAATCTTACAACACTAGATCAGTGATGATCATCGTGGATAAATTGGTGTTTCTTTTCATACATGCATGCATATAGACTATTTGATAACGACATCAACTAGAAACCCTAAAACTGACCCGAGAATATTCCCAACATGCCTTTATAAGTTATACAAAGCGCGGCGATATTCCGTTGCAGCCAAAACCTAATTTCAAATGAATAAAAATTTAATTTAAAGTCCAACCCTCGCATGGACGATCAGACTCCGTAGCGATGTCCGTGTCGTCGAGTTGATCGAAACCAAATATTAACTTTCATGGATCGGATACCGGACGCTCGATCTAGGGTGTATTTTAATCGACGGCACAGATTAATCACAAAAAGAAATAAAATAAACATATAAAAAAAAAGAAGAAACCCTAACCCTAAATGGGGCCAGGGGGCAGCCGGCCACCCCAGCCCCCTTTCACACCGCGCGCCTCCCCTTTGGGGTTTTCCGCCGCCACTCCCCTTGGCAGGCGCCGCCGCCGGCAGCCCCATCTCCGGTCGGCCGCGCCCCCGCCGGTTGCTCCTTCCCGTGCGCCCCCTGCCAGGCCCCCGCTCCGCTACTTCCCGCGCCCAGCCACCGCCGGCCAGCTCCGCCCCGCGCGCCGCGCCCCGACCTCGCCACGGCTCCCGGCGCCGCCGCCACGGGCGGGCCGCTCGTCCTCCTTCGCCGCCCCCCCCTTCGTGCATTCCTGCTGACGAGCGCGCCGGGCCCCGCCTTCCTCAAGCCGCCGGCGTTCCTCTGCCACCACCAGGGGACTGCCGCCGGAGCTCCTCGCCAACGTCGACCTCGGCACCGATAGCAGCATCCTCCCATCACCCGCAACCACGGCAGCTCCGCCTCGCCGCCGACGACGCCGCCCCGCCACATTCAACACCAAGCCCAGCGCCGACGAGCCCCACCCGATTTCCTTCTCTGCCCATGCTGTCGGCCTCTTCTGGTAAACATTTCCCCAAATTCCCTTGTGGTTGCTCCCAATCCTAGGGTTCCTCCACGACTAGCCCGACTGATTTCTATTGATGTGTGAACCGCGCTGCTGCTAGATAGGAGTTGTTGGTCTCTGCTGTTGTAGCCCGTGAGTCAGTGGTTTGTTTAGTAGATAATTGAGTCATCATTAGAGGTAGTTAACTGCATGTCTCTGCTAAGAGTACGATTCAATTGGTTTTAGAATTGCCATTGGCCAATTCGTTTGATCTAATGCCTTCCCCTCTGTCTTGCCAGCCCCTCATGTAGCAAGATTAGTTAGTATATAATAATGTAGTTATTGCCACACTTAACTTGAATTTGATACCGTTCATCATGGCAGCTAATTAGTGGTTAGTAGTGAGGTTAGTTGCTAAGCAGTTGGACTAGCTGTTAGCAGGAACACTAGTCGCTAAGTTAAGGGTTCGATTGCAGTTAATTAACCCATTGTCTACTAAATGACCAATACACTCAATCAACTCTTGTGTGTAAACATCACATATGCACATGAGTATGCCTTCTGGATCTCATGTTAATCCTTGCAATGGATTCACCTGTGAAGAAATTAGTGTATTCCGTAGCTCTTGTATCATATACTAAATGTTTGCTTGATGCCTCCTTTAAAAGTGAATCCGGTTAATAGAGCTTGGGAAATTCTCAACATCAATAATGAACGCAGGTTTGCGCAGTAGTTAACATACATCCATGCCTGAGTAAGCCAATCTGTTGTAGGTATTATACTTCGCATACACGGTGTTTATATATATATGGGTTAACTAATTTGTTGTGTTCATGGTAGTTATCTAAAACTAATATACTCAGTTACTTTGGTTACATGAGTTTTCTGTTAAGACCTAAACAATGCTCTAGGCATTGATGAGCGTCAGATGAATGCTAAATGATCGAGTGTTGGATACACACGCCTTAGTGAACAGAACCATGTAAGATTAACTATTGTTCAGCCAATATGGATATTCCTAAGTGAACTTAATCAGTGCACTAATGTGTAAAAACGTCACTCCAACGAAACAAGAACAAAACCAAAAAAGGGGTATATCAGTTTGGACCCAAATGTCATTTCCAGTAGGAACATTTTCAGCTACTATACATACTTGATCCATTAACTAGTCAAGGTTGACCAATCCACCCGAGTCAAGTGGACCCATTTGTCATCTCCTAGCCCCCACCATCCAACTAATTACAAGAATATTTAGATTCCCTTTTCTCTACTGAGAAAAATACAAAAAAAGGGGGTTAATCTAGAGAATCTAGCTTAACGGCCAAACTAAAGATGCTTAGTGTCACAATTCGCTTAACGGCCAAAGTATAACCACAAACCCATGTCCTCATCTACCACCACTGTGAATCAATCGGATGAGCCCTAATTCTAACCATTGATATAACAACTCTTTTCCTTAACTACCCATCACATCCCATGCATGCATCCATCCCCTAGGTTCGTCCAAGAATTAAAATGATAGTACAACTAAAACTAGGCTAGAATCTGGAATAAAGACCAACCTGCCTATGTATTTGTACACTTTATTTTAATCCACCGTAGTTGCATCCACGTTAATTGCATCCATACATTTTCGTCATTTTCAAACCGGTTTCTTAGATTTGCTTTTCCTCTGTTGGAGGTCATTTGCTTCTTACCAGCATTTCGAGTGTTCTGGAGTTTTCACGAAGAATCCTCTTACTTCCCCAGGCAACCAGGCAAGCTCCATTGCTTGTTGATTAATTATTATGTTGTGTGTTAATCCTTGTTTGGCTTAATTAATTGAATGGATTTGGTGCTTGTGTGAATGATTGCTTGATCTGTGCTAGATACCTCATTAGTATGTGTAGGTCTTGTTATTATGCAGTAGCTAAAGCTGATACTTTAACCTGATGCCTTTCAACTTGAACCTAATAAAGTGAGATGTGAGCGCCGAGGGGACATGTATGTGGGATACGACTAGTGGATAGTGAGATTATTGAGATTGTGTTTGTGCGCCCCAGTCTGAGGTTATTCCCACATACACTACCCTTATCACACGTAGATGAGAGTCGAAGGTGCACCAAGACCAACACTACGGTATAATGGGGATAAGTCTCAGATACTGGTGGGAGCCTTGTGAACTCCACCAGGGTTGCACTCCTTATACCCGAGGTGGTTGAGTCGACGGTGAAGATGAGAACCGAGGGTGTTACCGAAACCAGCACTACGGTATATTGGGGATAAGTCTCAGAGACTGCGTGGAGCCTCACAACCTCCAGCAGGGTTGCACTCCTTATACCCGAGGTGGCTGAGTCGGCGGTGAAGACCCAAGGGAAAACGCGTAGGTCACCAATGAAACGAAACTACGATATAGTTGAGGTAAGTCTCAGAGACTGGGGGGGAGTAGTGTGAACTCCACCAGGGTTGCACTCTTTGTATCCGAGGTTGTCGGCTCGTTGGTGACAGTTAGGCATGTGTTGCCATGAGAGTGAGTTTAAAGGCATGTGTTGCCCTGAATGGGAGTTTGAGGCAGGTGTTGCCGTGAGAAAGATTGAGATTTTTAAATGGGTGTGGGCTACCCAAATAAATTGGAAATGATGACATTGTATTGTTGTATTTGTGTGTATGCTCTTAAGTTACTTTTATCGTCATGTGTTTATCATTGCTATGCTCTTGCTACGATGAGATTAAATTGTGTAGTTATGTTCATTTCATGTCTAGTATGTAACTTGAACTTGTTATGGAATGTGAACCGTTATCAATTGTCAAACTTGATTAATACCATGTTTTAATTAATCAATAAGCAATGTCTTGCGAGTATGGTGGTTGTACCACCTAGGTTTATCCTAGGCAGGTTCTTGGAGCAATTGAAGTTGACGTCGCTGCTTGGATTTACCACTCTAGGTTTCGATTTCCTCGGGAACTTTGTTGCGAGCTGTTTGGAGGTGGTTTCCTCACCATCTTGGGCATTTTCCGTTTTTCTTGCGCTACTGTTTGTAATAATGTATATTGTGATCGACTTCCGAGTTGCCATGTATATATATATGTATTCTATAAATCTTTCTCTAGTAGAGTTTGTGCTGTGGTAGTCCAAGTTGTTACTTGCGGTTGTCCATGTACAATGCGTGTATGTGATGAAGTATGTGGATAACTGTGCAGCGGTATTATTGTGTGCTAGGATTGCGTTTCGTGATGGCAGAGGTGAGCGAACCACTAGTCCTGTGTAGCTTTGGTTGAGTCGATCCAGGGGATTCGTCCCGTACTCGCTAAGCCTCCTACGACCGTCACGCATCGCGCTGACGGCAGAGCAGAGCTGGATTCTCCCAGAGTCGCACCTCATGGCTAGGTTAGGTTGAGGGGATGCATATCTTGGGCTCCAGTCCTCCTATGACTATCGCGGAGCGCAGACTTATCACGCGGTCTTACCCCTTCACCGGTATCTGGGATCTATATGTGGTTTGGGGAAGATTGGTCGCTTCCGGCCGGCCCGCACGTGGCGGGTGTCGGATCGTTCCGCCTTGGTGCGTACGGCGCAGGTACCGTACCACCGGGCTGACGAGTCCTTCGGTCCTTGGCAACTTCGCGTTCCCCTAATCAGATGTGGATTCCGGGTCCGTGACACTAGTGCACCTTGGGAGGATATTAGCATGGACTTTGTTTTAGGATTGCCTAGGACCAAAACGTGGAGGGACTCGGTCTTTGTGGTTGTGGATAGATTCTCAAAAATGGCACATTTTGTTCCTTGCCACAAGACCGACGATGCTTCACATGTTGCTAATTTGTTTTTCAGGGAAATTGTGAGGCTTCACGGTGTGCCCAAGACCATCGTCTCCGACCACGACGTCAAGTTCCTCAGCTATTTTTGGAAGACATTGTGGGCCAAGTTGGGAGTCAAGCTTCTCTTTTTCACAACTTGCCACCCATAAACCGATGGGCAAACCGAGGTCGTCAACCGCACCTTGTCAACTCTCCTCCGCACCATGATCAAGAAGAACTTGAAGGAGTGGGAAGAATGCATTCCCCATGTGGAGTTCGCCTACAACCGAGCGGTCCATTCTACTACAAGCATGAGCCCATTCGAAGTGGTGTATGGCTTCAACCCCTCTACACCACTCGATCTTCTTCCACTACAGTTACACGAACGAGTCAACATGGATGCCTCCAAGCGAGCCGCTTTCATCAAGAGGCTCCATGAGACAACAAGAGCTACAATCGAGCAACAAGTGCTTCAACACGCCAACAAGGTCAACAAGAGCAAGAAAAAGATGGTGTTTGACCCCGGTGATCTTGTGTGGGTTCACCTCCGCAAGGAGCGTTTTCCCGAAGAACGCAAATCCAAGCTCATGCCCTGCGGTGATGGACATTTCCAAGTCTTCAACGCATCGGCGACAACGCCTACAAGATTGATCTTCCACCGGCCAAGTTCTCGGTGAGCAACACCTTCAACATCACGGATCTTTCACCCTTCCATGGCTACAACGAGTTGGAGTCAAGGTCGACTCCTTTTCAAGAAGGTGGGAATGATGCGGACATCACCTCCATCAAGGATGACAAGAGCCCAAATCCACCTTTGAAACCTATTGGACCAATGACAAGGGCTCGAGCCAAGGCTATACAACATGAGATGACTCTATTCCTTGATACATCTCCACTTGATTTGAGTATGAATGGTATGCTACCTAATGCTTTGATTCTTTGCTTGCTAAGGTATGAAGGAGCAACCAAGTGGAAGAACCAACTGATGAGCAACGGGACTGAGGAAGAGACGTCAAGCATCAAGTCCCCAAGCTCCAAGCCGAACCCCAGCCAGATTGCTGCTTCGGAACCCCCGGATGTGCACTAGAAGTGAAGACCTGGACTGTCCTGCTGAGGCCCAGACCCTCCGGATCTGAGCCGGACCTCAGCCCGGACCCTCCGGGCGGGTATCCAGATCTCCTCTGGAAAGCCCAGACCTCAACCCGGACACTCCGGCAGAGTGTCCGGATCTCCTCTGGAAATCCCGAACATCAGCCCGGACCCTCCGGCCACCCGGACCCTCCGGCCTCAATCTGGACCCTCTGGATTCTGCCTGCGAGCAGTAAAACGGGCTGCGGCCCATGTATCCAAGGGTTACGAGGTTAGGACTATAAATACTCGTACCCAAGCACTAATTAGGGTTAGACTTGTTGTTAAGACTAATAGAGAGTTTTGCTCCTAATCTAGGGTTTCATCCCTCTAGATTTGGAGTTCCACCTTAGACCTTTCTTTCCTTTGGATTGAACTGATCGGCGTGTGCCTCCGAGTGGTAAACGTGGCATTCAATTGAGAGGTTTGTTGAATTGGTTCCTAGTTCCCAAAGGCTTTCCCATTGGGGTTTGTTGTTGGGGTGGGTTTTCCAATTAGGCTTGCCTAGTTATCCTTGTCCAAATCGTGAAGATCGGGAGCCCTCCGTATCACCACGTCATCATCACAGTTGTTGATCGTTGGTTCAACGACAATCGGGTATCGTCCTGGTCAAGCACAATTCTCGGGGCAATCTGCTTGGTTGAATGTGATCGTGACCTCCGACCACTTGATTGCCCGAGGGACTCATGGTACACTCGTGAGAACTTCTCGGGCAATCGCCTTGTATTGCCTCTTTGACTCATAGGAAGTCGAGCCCCCGAATATATGTTCGATTGCTCTAACATGCCCCTGGAGTGGCTCAGGGGCGGAGTCATCGTCATCGGAAGTCATGTCTCGACTGTTATTTGTGACATGCGGGTTTTCCTCACAGAACTTCTCTTTTCCTCCTTGAGGTACTTCTTGAAGATGCGGCACTGACGGAGATCATGCGAATCGGTCTGGTGAAAGTCGCACTAGAGCTTGGATGGCTTGTCGGAGGAATTGGTCTACTTGTCCTTAGGGCGTGGTGACCAGGTACATTTCCCGGGGAGGTTAGCCATTATCTCCTCAGCTTTAGCCCTCTTTTCCCTGCTCCCTCCGAAGGACTTCTTTTTGCGTTTTGTCTTCCTTGAATTGTCTCTGGTCCGGAGGGGAGAATTAGCCGTCCTGCCCTGTTGCTGCTTGATGTAGCGTAGGGTTTCCTCCGCACAGGTAGCCTTTTCAGCCAAGTCCATGAGTTGTGTCATGGTTTTCGGTGGATGCATGATCAATTCGTGCGTGCACATCTCGTTTCTGCTGCCCCGAGTGAAGGAGCGGATGATGTCCGAGTCAGTTATCTCAGGTATAGTGTTGCGGACAGCACTAGACATTTTAGTGAATTCTTGGAGAGTCTCGCCTGGTTGTTGGATGACTAGGAACAAGTCGTCAACTCAGCCAGGGCATGTGAAGGTACCTTGGAAGTTTTCGAGAAACATGTCACAGAGTTGTCCCCAAGAGCGGATCGTTCCTGGGGGTAGGTTGGTCAACCAAGTCCTGGCGGCTCCTCTGAGAACGGTTGGAAGATAGTTGGCCATAACCTTCTCGTTCTCGCCTACAGCCTCGATCATCATAGTGTAGATCTGTAGGAATTCTACAGTATTCGTGGTGCCATCGTACGACTCTAAGGCCCCAGGCTTGAAACAAGATGGCCAGTGCATATGTCGGAGCTCTTGGGACAGCGTTTGGCACCCATTGATAGTTCTCTAATAAGGCACATTCTCGCCGCTGTTCAAGGTCGGAGAACGTCCCCGAACGTTGGCATGGTGTCTGTGGTCTCTCCGAGGGGGTGATTGCTTTCGTTGGCACCTTTGGAAATGGCGCTCGTTGATTTGGTCGCGGAGGTCGATGCGTGGTTCCCCCAGGGGAGACCTATTTCTAGGATGTCGTCCTTCTTTGTCATATTCCTCTGGTCGAGAAGGGGTTTTCCCTCGAGTGGAGATGCATGTCACTGATTGGGCCCGAGAAGATTCGGCTTGGTTCTGGGCCTGTTGTAGGTCAGCCCCCAGCCGTTGTAGCCACTGCCTTCCCTCAGGTGTCGACAAGTCTGCCGCCGGTGGTTGTGACAGCAGATTGCGCACCTTAGCAAGCCTTTGAGCGGTTCAGGACACGTACTCCCTCGTCCCCAGAGGGGTTCTGTCTGCTGCCGTAGGCAAGTTCCCGTTCCTGGGGAAGTAGCCATCGAGCTGTGACATCACGAGCCCTCATGCTGATCTTGATCCTCGAACTCTTCGCGACCGTCATCGATCGTGAGAACTACTCGAGCATCTGGATTAGATGGGGTGTAGTCCCACTCCATCGTGTTATCCTCATTGGACACGATGTGAGTGGGATCATGATCGTTTGGACAATCAGAGGTTGCAGGTGACAACCCGGACATTGGGCTGGTCGCTCCTGCAGGGAGGTTGTCGGTTAACACCAACTTCCCCTTGAAGGCCCTGGTGCACTCGGTCCTGAAGCGACCTGCTTCGTAATCCAAGTCCTCACCAGGGGAGTATTCTCCAAAATCCATGCAGTCTGTTACCGGATACGGATCTATAGGGCCGAAGTTGTCGTAGAAACCCTGGTCCGAGTACCCAGTACGGTGCACGGGGGCGATCGGATTCCCCGCCAGAACTGCTTCTTCCTTCTCGAGTCGGACCGGTAAGGGCTGTGCTGTGCAGTCGGCGTAATGGGCTGATCGCGACTAGTTGCGCATCTTGCCGACTCTGATTCTTTCTAGACGGCTTGAGCTAGAGAGGTCCCCACGGTCGGCGCCATCTGTCGACGATCGGTACACCGCCGATCTTACGGTATTCGTGGAACTATGATACTTGGGGGGTAGGGACCTCTAGGGCACAAGGCCAAGAGATCTGACAGCAAGAAAATGCCCTTTTTATACAAGTTCGGGCCTCTCTCAGGATAACAACACTATGTCCTGTTCATATATATTGCTCAGAGAATCGTCTTACAAGGGATGTGTATGTTAGTGGCTACCCTAGGCCTAATCGTAGACTAATCTGACTAGTCCCGCTGAGCTCGACCCTAGGCCTAATCGTAGACTAATCCGACTAGTCCCGCTGAGCTCAACTCCTTCGAGGTGGCGGGTCTTCTCATAGGAATAGCTAGGGCTTCTGGATCTAGAAAGGCTTCCCCTCCCCTATGGGACTGCTGATCCTTTTATAGGGGGTTCATCTGGTCGTATTGGTCATGGACTTTGACCTAGGTAAGACTCTGGCTTCCTTAAACATCGGGATCGCATCCCTAGTTTAAAGGATATCTTCCCTACTTACGAGGGGTTGCCTTATCGTCCTGGGATCCTTACCTGGTACGTGGTGCACTCCGGTAATCCAGGGAATCGTATATGGATATTTCCTAATATACGGGATACTGTACTATCCATCGTCAGATACTATGGGAGTCCTAGTAGGATACGGGTAGAGTCGGAGTTGGACTCATGTATCCTAGGCCTCCTATATAAGGAGGGGGACACCGCACAATGTAACCAAGCCAACACAATGTAACTTGAAAGAGAGTTATGAGATGGGGAGGAGCGCCCGTAGTCAAGCCCCGTGGATATAGGCCTCGCGGCTGAACCTCATTAAAAATATCGTGCCTCTAATTGCCAATTCTACGGTATTCTCGATTTAGATCTACGCTTTCGCGTTTAGTGTCGTGGTTTTCGCAATAGAAAAAAAAGGGAAAACATGACAAACTAGGATGACACACACGACTTTCCCTATTGAAAATTTAAAATCAGAATAAGAATAAGAATAAGAGAGTTCTTACAAATAGAAGATACTAAGAAGAGAATGCATTCATCTCTGGGTTTTAATAATATAACATTAGTGGCACACGATGTTGGAAGCAACACGCAAGGACTTAAGTAGAAGGATAAATGAGCCAAAGAGGAGGAGGCGGCACACTCCTGACTAGCCTAGAGCTTAAGGGAAGAAAGACCAGGAGATGGGAGCCTTTACCTTCCCAAACGTCGAGGATGAGGCTGCCATCCAACGCTTGGTAAAATATCAAATTATCTATATCCATGTATAACTTTGTTTCAAAGTTAAATGACTTGTTATGCTTTTGTGGGCCAAACTGAGCTCGTAGTCTTCTTAAATCTCTATAAGCACTGGCAGAGCTCAAGATACGCTCACGAAGGCCCTAGGAAACTGGAGCACTTGGGTTGCACACGTGCGTAGGTAGTACCACTAGATGGAAGAAGGGTGTAAAGGCCCTCTTATGTATTTACATGTAAATGAGATAAGTGAAGATCCATATGTTATAATGTGGCTTTGCTTCATCTCTTTTTAGCACATAGATGAATTAAAATGACCCCAAACAAAAAAGCTTCCAAATTTGATCTAGAATCAACCCAAATAAAAATTATGAAACCAAATTTACCAAAATTCTCTAAAAACCTCGGAGAAGCTCTCTCAAAATTCTCTAGTCATCTGAAATAGAGATTGCATAATTAAATAAACGGTTTACCATAATATATTCAAATGAACAAAACTGTAATACTTTAGCTAAGTAAAATTTCCCTTATTATAAATTAATAAAATTTTATATTGGTGACACCAAAAATACTTGGAAGACTTAAACAAGCCACCTAGACAACGAGGGATTGGTATAACTGCTTGGTTCAAGGAGAAACATTTTTTCTACGCACCAGGAGATGTGGTCATGGACTATGGAGACATCTTCTCCTTTACAACTTATGGGAGTTGGACGCCTCCTTGGTGAGAATCTGACACTAAGTATTTACACCGAAAATTTTATATTCCCTTTCAATTTGCTACATTAATGCATATAATAACCACCTCCTTTGTTTTATGTGTCTAGTCACATAGTCGCTCAACCCAGAGCATGTAACAACCAGCGGGTATATCGACCTATACTTGGTCTCCAATTAAAGCTTGGATGCCAATGAGAAATTTATTGAGGGCTACGTGGCAGATGCAATATGGAGGCAACAGGAGAAGGATTTAAAAACTCCTTACCTTTAACCGAGAGTAAGTGATCGATGCTCATACTTAGATAGTTTATACACAATAGCAATTATATATAATCATGCAAAACTATTTTTATAGATTTCACTAGACACTGATTGTGGTAATATACAAATGGAACAAAATTATAGAACTTGATTCCTACAAGCGTCAGAAGCATGACTTCATGTGTATCACCAATTTAATCGACAGGGTATTTGCTACTTACGTGTCCCATGGTGGGAGATCCAATTTAGTAGCCCAAGACAAATTGATACACGATTTGAATTTAAGGTATTCTCTAAATACAAAATAATACCCTATACCTTCATTTTCTATTAATAAAAAAATCTCTTCTTGAACCAAAACATTTTCTCTTTCCAGTGCCGCCAGCAGTCACAAGGAACCAACTTTTGTGGGTACTACGTGTGCCATCATATGCGGCAGCTCATGGCGGTTTTGAAGATCAAAGACACTAAGGTTTGTCAATCTTACTTTTACTTCTTCATATATTCATATCTCTTTTATATCTATGAATTTAATCTTACTTTATATAGGTTGTGATTAATATTGGAACAAAGATGATGACTACTGCCGAACTCATAGAAATTTGGGGGCAGTTCGTGTTATTCTTCATGGAGCAAGTACTGAACGTCAAGGACGAGTACCATCAATCCTAGCTGCTGGGTGTGAATTTGAACTAGTATGAGTACTTTATGATGTGGATGTGGATTTATTGATACTTAGTAGAATTAAAATTCATTTGTTCTTCATGTATGTGGATGTTGATGGAAATGTTAATGTGTTCTTTCTATGCATGTGAACTAATATGTTGCATGCTATGAATGTCAAAGTATTTGTTATTGTGAATGTACATTTGTACATCTGAATAAATTCTGTGAAATTTTGTGTTTCAGGATAAAAAAAATAAAAATCAAAACTGCTACCATAACTGCTATCTCATATGGATCAGGAAGCAAAAACCAATTGGGTAATGAACTATCCCAGATAGTTCTTATCGTGGAACCGTGTGGGATATCATGAAATCCCAGACGGTTCCTTGAAGTGAACCGTCTTGGATAACATCACATTCCAGATGGTTCACACCTCTGAACCATCTGTGATGTTTGTTATCCCAGATGTTGCTAACCATCTAGGTTAAGGCTCGATTATCCGCGACACATGTTCCCAGATGGTCGCTAAAACCGTCACGGATGACGATTTTGAACCATCTGGGAACAACTTTTCTGTAGTAGTGATTGTCACAGGTGACTGAAAACCTATTAAGTTTTAGTCAATTCTTTCTGCCCTTGGATCCCCTTGATGCAAAATCAACACATATCATAAAGCACATTGGATGGACAAAAGAATTGGCTAAACTTAAAAAAAATCAAGCGACTGTGCACTAGCAAAACTGATGAAATTTTCTCTTCCAACTAAGCTACGAGATTTATCTTGAAACTCTTCTGATTTTATCCCTACTCACATTTGATCCCTAAGGGCACTAATACTACTCATATTGTGTAATAGTATAGATTGATGTTGATCTTTAGATCCATAAGAATGAATGGTTCCAATCGATTCGAGGGTACCATAAAAAAGTTCATATTCAGTGGATCACCTATGACGTACCGCTTAGAGGGCACGTAATAGGCCACCATATGTGCAAGGAACATGGCAAGCTAGTACGTTGCATGTCGATAGTAAAAGATTAAGCAATAAGTAGTCTTGGAAACCCACTGAGGACAAGGCTGAAAAAGGAGTTTCATGTTGGCAAGGTAAGGTAGCTAGCTTTTGTCAATTAACAGGAGGTCAATTTATATTGTTCAATGCTTGTCTCAGCAGTGTTCCTTGTTATATGTTGTTTTTCTTTCGAATCCATAAAAAGCAAACTTGAAGAAAGTGGATTACTTTTGAATCCACGACAAAAGGACCAGGATATCAAAGGATACCATTTGGTTGATTAGCTAGCAGCTTGTCACCCAAGAGATTAAGGAGGTCTGTGTGTGGTAGGTTAAGAGGAAAATGGTTTGTAAGTTAGTCAATGGCTGAAATGATGTTTGGCAAGAAATGTTGAGAAATAAATATCGCCATAAATAGATTTTGCCAAATGTGCACTCTAAGGAATGGTTACTCACACTTTTTGCAGGGTCTGATGGGAACGACGGATTTGTTTTATTCTTCTCGCCAGAAGGAAAATTGGGAGCGGCAAAACAACTCTTTCTTTTTGTTAAGATGAATGAAATTAGTGGCGAGACTTTGCTCTTACAATTTTCTAGATTATGTAATCTCACTTTCAGCAAGCATGTGTCCGTGGAACATGTTTGTACCGTGGAACATGTTTGTACTTTTGTGAGTTTATTTATTTATTTTTTGCGGGAAAGGGCAGGAGGGCTGCCATTGCATTAAGGACGAAAGAAGTTTTTATGTATAAAGAACCAAAAAAGAGAAAACTAGAGTCTCACGGTGAATTTTTCATAATACCTTATACTCAACAAGGGTTGGGACTACTAACCAAATCTGGTCTTCCGTTTTTTCTAAAGGGAGTGGTCTTTCATTTGACGATGATAATTTAGACTGTTCTCGTGTTAGCTGAGCGGAAGTATTATTTTTTATCCTTATTCGACTGGAGTTCCTAGACTAATTTCCTGCTGCAAGCTGAGGACGCCTCCTCGTCCTCCCAATCGAGCGCCATCGCCTGCCCAGTTTTCGTATCTCTGTGTTGCTCCGCTATGATGACATCGGCCACGGGGGCATGCACGAGCTATTGTTGTGGAATTGCCACCTGATTACCGTCTCCCAGGTCACGATCATCAGCCCCCAGCCCACAGCCTCACTACTACAGATAGCATTTAACGGGACGCCCCTTGTACAGACGGCAACCGAGAGACGTCTGTACAATACTTATCCCAGACGGTTCCCAACACCAACCGTCTGTACAAATGATAATTAAGGATGGCGACCAAGCGGGACGGCATAATAAAGACGGTTCACACGCGGAACCGTCTGCACAAATAATACAGACGACTGCCAACTGCAGCCGTCTACACTGCTGTCGACGATCGGTAGACCGGCGATCTTACGGTACTCGCGAGATGATGATTACTGGGGGGGTAGGGACCTCTAGGGGCCAAGCGCCAAGAGATCTGACAGCAGGGAACAGCCGTTTTTATACAGGTTCGGGCCTCCCTCAGGATAATAACCCTACGTCCTGTTGCTATATATTGATCGGGAACACGCTTTACAGAGGGGGTGTATGTTAGTGGCTATCCTAGGCCTAATCATAGACTAATCCTAGCTAATCCTCCGGGCTCGACTCCTTCGAGACTGCGGGTCTTCTAGGGCTTCACCTCTTGGGACCTTGAGCTGCGATTAGTTGAATCTGTTGGATCTATCTCCCTCTGCTTGACCTAATTTGACTTATTGCGACCTGTCCTCCCCTATGGGATTGCTGATCCTTATATAGGGGGTACCCAGGGTCTACCGGACGTGGACTTACGCCCGAGTAGGACTCTGGCTTCCTCAAACGTCGGGATTGACTTTCCTAATTTGAGGGGAGTCTTCCTTCCTTAAAGGGGCTACCTTATCGTTCGAGGATCCTCATCTGATACGTGGTACCTTCCTAAATCCTCAGGGAACTACGCACGGATACCCCGAATACACGGGATACGGTACTACTCATCATCAAGCCCCCCATCAGTACGCGAAGTGAGGTCAAGATGGCTCTGTTAGAAATCTGCCCTTGTCGGGGAATAATCCCGAGTAGGCGACCCGAGCAGTCCTTGTCGATGACTCTTCCGAGTAGACTCTACCGGGTAGTCGCAAGAACCTTATCGGAATAAACCTTTGGATAAATCCAGGATGCCTTTCTGGACTGATCTGATCCGTTGATCACGGACACGCGTCCGCCGGGCTGATTTCCAGGAAACGGATCCATCGTGGCGGAAAATTCGCGTGGTGATGAAGAATCTTTTCTCTCTCTGGCCCATCTCTTGGGTCGTGGGTTGTCAGACCCTCTTTTTCCCGCGACGTGCTCTGTGCGCGAAAAAAGCAACTACCCGCATTAAATGCGATGGAACTGATCGTGCCGTGAACCGCGCCCGGCAATCGTTCAAATCTTTAGGAGTCCAAGAATTGGGGGTTTTTTGCCCACATTGCCTTCCTGCCTCCTAGCCTTCTTGTTCCCTTCGTCTTCTTCCTCACGCTCCTACCCAAAAAACCTTCGCCTTTATCCTCTCGTGGTCGGAATGACGAAGATGGGTAAGAAGAAGGCCGTGAAGGGATCCGGATCTCCCGATCGTGCTGACGAATCGGGGAAAACTTCGAAGGGGACCGCAGTCGCCATTCCGGAGTTTGAGGCTTCGGTAATGGACGCCTCTGCCCTTGAGAAGCTCGCGGCGGAGGAAGTGATCCTCCCGGAGGTATTCGTACCTTATCGGGAGGCCGCGAAGGAGACGGTCCCCAGCCTCGACACCGACTGGACCGTCGTCTTCGCAGATTTCTTCAGATGCGGATTCCAGCTCCCGCCTTCGGCCTTCTTCCTCTTGACGCTCCAGCACTACGGGATCGAGTTGATTCACCTCAACCCGAACTCAGTCCTAATGCTGGCTGTCTTCGCACATTTGTGCGAAGCTTACCTCGGCATTAGGCTGAGCCTGGAGCTCTGGAAGTACTTCTACAACCTCCGCCGTCAGAAGGGCAGCGGCGCAGGAGTCGTCGGCGGAGCCGGATTCCGTCTCCGAGAAGGAAAGAAGGACGAGTACATTGCCTCGTCCTAGAAGTCTTCGTGGTCGAGCTGGCACGCCCGGTGGTTCTACTGCCAGCCCCCAGCAAATTCCGAGATCTCCTACCGCGGACTCGCCCCTCTCCTGGTCAAGTGCTGGGGGGAGGCCCCGAAGGAGACCAAGCATCTCAAGGCGCTCGTCGGCGACATCACCAATGTTGCCGCCAAAGGATTGACGGCGTGGGATGTCACAGAGGACTTCCTTCGACGCCGCATAAGCCCCCTTCGGTCGAGAGTCGTGGCGGCCTGGGTAATCCCGGATAACCAAGACCCGACAAGGGACTTCGACACGGGTAAGCGCAGTGGCCTACTCCGTACTGATTTAATTATTAAGATTCCTCACGTTCTTCTGCCTTGTCGTGCCATGCAGAGCTGTCCTCAGGGGAACTTCGGAATAGGTTGAACAACCTATTCGAGCACTCCCCCCAAGGCGGGCGCAAGGACGTGCCCTTGCCCCTTCTGAGGCAGAGTCCAGAGAGCCGGCAGGAAGTATTCTCGGTGAGTTATCCGCTTTATCCCCTTGTCTAGGCTTGATCTCACCCGAGTGGCCTTACTGAAGACCCTCGGGCTCATTTCCCTGCAGCGAGTAGGCCGCGGGGGTCCCGACTCGGAGTCCGAACGAGCTGGCGCTCCTGTCGAAGACGATGAGGTCGAAATGTTCGAAACGGCCCCGCAACTCTCCGAGACAAGAGAGGAGGGCCCTTCTGCCGCCGAGGGGGCGGAAGACTTCTCGTCGAATTCTCCTGCCCGGGATCCTCAACCGCAGGTTCAAATTCTCGCCCGACTACTTTTCTTCCACATTCTTTCCCGAATACTAAATATATGGGTGGACATGTCGGATAGCCGGAGGCGAACGACCCTCCCTCCAAGGAGCCAACTCCCCCTTCCTCGACCATTCTCGAGGAGGAGACCGCGGTGGACAAGGGGGAAGGCGCCGCCACCCTCCGGCAAGCGAGACTCAAGTGCCTTGGCGCGGAAAATCCCTCCGGCGGGGAAACGCCCGAAGTAAGTTTCCCGTTGCCGCCTTTCTTCTTTCGACTTTATTGCGTTGAAGATTTAACTTGATAGCTTTTGGGCGACTAGGGTGATGATCCGCCCCGGCAAGGCCCCGACTACCGCAGCCGCTAAGCTGCAGCCCCCGGCGCCAAAACCAGCACCGGCTTCTGAGGCGGACTTGCCACAGGCCCCTTCGCCGGACTTGCCGCAGGTTCCTGCGCCGGAGTTGCCGCAGGCTTCTGCGCCGGAGTCGCCGCTGGCCCCCACCGAGGACCCGGAGCCCCCGGCGCCGGAGTCGGGGTTACCCCTGGTCGAGCAGGTCACGCCTTCGGGTCCTTCGGTGCCTGAAGGTCTTCGCCTCTCCTCCTTGCTATAGATAACGTAAAGGAAATTAGCGACAAGGTAATTTGACTCTGCTTATACTAACCTGTTCTTTTTCAGCTCGCTATCTCCCAGGTCGTTCCGCTCGAGAAGGCCCAAGAGGAGCTGGACTCGGTGCGCGACGAGGTGAAGAAACGACTCGACGAGTCCGAGAGGCAGCGGGCGGAGATCGAGACGCTGAAGGAACGCCTCGAGGACTCTGAGAAGCAAAGGGCGGCGGAGAAGGAAGCGCTGCAGAAGAGTCTCGATGACTCCGAGAAGCAGCGTGCAGCGGTCGAGGCGAATCTCTCGTCCGCAAACGCAGGCCTCTCCGACGTCGTGCCTTCCCTGCAGCGGAGCCGCTCCTATGCGAAGAAGCTGGAGGAAGACCTCGAGCGGGCCCTGGGCCTACTCGAGAAGGCGTTGGGTGAAATCGGCATTGCCGTCGCCCCAAGTTCTTCCTCGGCCAGTCGCCTGGCCGAGCTGACGTCGTCCGTCTCCCAGCTGAAGCCGAAGGTCGAGAAGCTTCTCAAGGAAGAGCTTCAGCAGGGGGTTCGCGACGCCTTGGCCTTCGCTCTGGCCCTTTTGAAGCGCGAGCACCCGGACCTGTCGCTGGAGGCGCTTGATGCTGACTTGCCGGAGGAGGAAGCAGAGAGCCTTGTCGGCGCCGTGCAGTCGGCAGCAGATGCCTTTGGTGATCGAGTCCAGGCTTCTGGCTCGCAGTAGGCCTGTAATAGAAAATACTTATGCCAATACAGTGGTCAGTAACTGTGCGTTAACTAGTGTGTTTTTGACTTTTTTCAAAAACCTTGTCTAATCTGCTTGCGTGAAACTTTGTCGGATGCAAGCATAGGCTTTAGCCGAAACCAATGTCCTTTGCCTCCCTTTGGTGCGGGCGTGCGAATAGTGCCGTAGGTCGCCCTTTGCTGCGATTGACCAGTCCTTAGGCTTAGTCGGATGGAGGGCTCCGTGGCTCCTCGTCATCAGCAAACGCGATAAGGGGTCTTTCGTACAGCTTGTCGTGGCCATGGCAGCGTCTCCGTATCCCTTGGCTGAGAGAAGACTCCGGCCACTTGGCTAGTAAATTCTATGCTTGCTTGATCGACAAGGTTTCACTCTACCCGAGGTATCTTCTGCTTTGAGTGGCCGGAGACGTGGATAAGCATACGGGTTCCGCCAGTCTAGTCGTACTCGCACTTCCTTCCCTTCCTTTACTCGGGATCGGGGGACATTGCTACGGAACTAGGGAGCTCAGTCAACCAGGCCTTAGGTCTGGTCAGGTGGGGGGCTCAGTGGCTCCCCTGTCACCTGCAAACGCATTAAGGGGTTTTCCTTGCGTCCCTGACAGTTGCAGCGCAGGACCCTTTTCCTTTGCGCTGGTCGAAGAAGTCAGTACTCGTACTCGTATCTTGACTTGACCGTATTCTTGTCCAGCCCCCGACTGACTGTTTGAGAGATATCTCGGATAGGCAGTCTGAATAGATAATGAGAAACATTGAACTAAGGGCTTTATATTATTTTAAGAAAAACTGTGTCTTTTACAGGCTACTGTAAGAAAAACAACTCTAAGAAAGAACTAGAAAAAAAAACTAAGCCATCCGCTCCTCTTTTGGCTTGTCGTCGGTTGCGCCAAAGGCTCCCGTCCTCTTGTCGCGATCTGCTGACCGAACATTGTAGAGTGCGCGTGCTGGGCGGTGGCGCCCGAAGCATCTTATCGTCGACTTGTTCGTAGCTTGGCGACTCTTGAGGTCGGGGTTGGTGCGACTTCGGAATCCGCCGTCGAGGGGTCGATGGTTGTACGATCTTACCGGTGGCAGTTGTGCTAGACTCTCTAACGGACGCGACCTTTTACCACTGACGCGAGCGACCTGGATCGGGCGGCTTCTCCCGAGGAACCGTTGTCCTGTCCGGGGAAGGCCCTGTTTTTCTCCCAGCTCCGACTTAGTCATGGAGCTCTTTCTCCGACTTGGAGGGGGTGCTTCCCGAAGGCGTCGCTCGCAGGCGTGGAGGTGGTCTTGACGATGTGGTGGCGGGAGCCTCCACGTCGGCGTCTTGGTTGGAGGGTAGGTGCTGCTCTACGAGGTCGAGGCTGCGCTTGTCGCAGAGGAGTGCTTCTTTGGGGGAGCTTCTTATCGTAAGGACACCCTTTGGGCCGGGCATCTTTATGCACTGGTATGCATAGTGCGTAGCTGCCATGAACTTGGCCAGGGTAGGTCGTCCCAAGATAGCATTGTAGGCTGTCTCGAAATCGACTACATCAAACAGGATTTTCTCTGTTCGGAAATTCTCCGGTGTACCGAAGGTAACCGGGAGCGTGACTTGACCAATCGGCGTGGCCGATGAACCCGGGACGATGCTGTGGAAAGCGTGCGTCACCGTCTGTACGGACGACCGCGGCACTTGCATGGCATCGAGGGCGTTGGCAAATAGGATGTTGAGGGAGCTCCCTCCGTCTATTAGCACGCGGCCTACTCGGCAATTGTTGATCGTGGGTTCGACCACGATCGGGTACCGTCCCGGTCGAGCACAGTTTTCGAGGCAATCGGTCTGGTCGAATGAGATTGCTACCTCCGACCACTTGATCGCTCGGGGGACTCGCGGTACACTCGCGAGGACTTCCCGGGCGATCGCCTTATACTGCCTCTTGGACTCGTAAGAGGTCGAGCCCCCGAATATGTGCTCTATTGCTCTGACATGCCCCTGGAAAGGCTCAGGGGTGGATTCGTCATCATCGGAAGATGTCTCCCGGCTGTTGTTGGCGACTTGAGGGTTCTCCTCGCGGAACCTCTCTCGCTCTTCCCGAAGGTATTTCTTGAAGATGCGGCACTGTCGCAGATCATGCGAGTCCGTCTGGTGGAAGTCACACCAGGGCTTGGACGCCTTGTCGGAAGAGGTTGCAGGTTTATCCTTGGGGCGTGGCTTCCAGGTGCGTTTCTCGGAGACGTCGGCCATCACCTCGTCGGTTCTGGTCCTCTTCTCCTTGTTCCCTCCGGAGGGCTTCTTCCTGCGCTTGGCCTTGCGCGAATCGCCTCTTGACCGGAGGGGAGAACTGGTTGATTCGCCCCGCTGCTGCTTGATGTAACGCAGAGTTTCCTCTGCACAAGCAGCCTTCTCGGCCAGGTCCATAAGCTGCCTGGTGGTTCTTGGTGGTCGCATGATCAGGTCGTGCGTGCACATCTCGTTTCGACTGCCCCGAGTGAAGGCGCGGATGACGTCTGAGTCCGTTATCTCAGGTATAGTGTTGCGGACAGCACTGAACCTCTTCGTGAACTCACGGAATGTCTCATCTGGTCGCTGGACGACGAGGAATAGGTCGTCGACCCGACCAGGCCTCGGGAAGGTACCCTGGAAGTTCCCGAGTAGCATGTCGCATAGCTGTCCCCAGGAGCGGATCGTTCATGGGGGAAGGTTCGTTAACCACGTCCTAGCGGCTCCTCTGAGAGCGGTAGGGAGGTAGTTGGCCATCACCTTCTCGTCGCCACCGGCCGCCTCGATCGCGGTGGTGTAGATCTGGAGGAACTCCACGGGATTCATGGTTCCATCGTACGATTCAAGCGAGCCTGGCTTGAAACGAGAAGGCCATCGCACTTGCCAGAGTTCCTGGGATAGCGCTTGGCATCCGCTGAATGATCCCCGATAAGGCACGTTCTCGCCGCTATTCGGGGTCGAGGAGCCGCCCCGAGTGTTGGCGTTGTGCATGTGATCTCTCCGAGAAGGTTGCTGCTCCTGTTGGCGCCTTTGGTGGCGGCGCCGCTCGAGCTGTTCTCGGAGGTCCGCCGGTTGCTCCTCCTGAGGAGACCGGTTTCTGGGGTGTCGTCCCTCCTGATCCCATTCTTCCATTGGAGGAGGGGTATCCACCCGAGTAGAGCTGCGGGCCACCGATCGGGCTCGAGAAGACTCGGCCTGGTTCTGAGCCTCCTGGAGGTCAGCCCCCAACCGTCGTAGCCACTGCACGCCCGCGGGTGTCGATAAATCCGCTACAGGAGGCTGTGACAGTAGATTGCGCACTTCCGCAAGTCTTCGAGCAGTTCGGGACACGTACTCCCTCGTTCCCGGGGGGGATCTTTCTCCCATAGCAGGCAGGTCTCCGTTCTGACGAGGAGTTCTCTCCCCGTCAGCGGGCAAGCCTCCGTCCACTTGGGAGGGTGCTAGCGCATTGCGCGGCTGTGAGCCCCCAGGCAGATTCCGATCTTCGGGGTCTTCTCGACCGCCGTCGATCGTGAGTACCATCCGTGGTCCTTGGCTGGACGACGTGTACTCGTACTCCATCGCGTTGTCCTCATCGGACACGACACGGGTACAATCTTGATCGTTCTCACGATCAGAATTAGCAGGAGAAATTCCAGCCATGGGGCTGGTCGTTCCCGCCGGGGAGTCGTCATTCAAGACCAACTTCCCGCTGAAGGCCCTGGCGCACTCGGTTCTGAAGTGGTCAGCTTCGCAATCCGAGTCCTCTCCAGGGGCGTATTCTTCGAAGTCAACTCGATCCGTCACCGGGTACGGGTCCATAGGGCCAAAGTTGTCGTAGAAGCCCTGGTCCAAATACCCAGTGCGGGGCGAGGTTGCGACCGATTTTCATGCCGTGCTTGCTACTTCCTCCTCGGTCGATGCCGAGGAGGGCTGTGCAAACGGCGCTGGGATCTGATCGCGCCTAGTTGCGCGTCCTGCCGACTCCGAATCTTCCTGGACGGCTTGGTCCGGAGAGGTCCCCACGGTCGGCGCCATCTGTCGACGATTGGTAGACCGGCGATCTTACGGTACTCGCGAGATGATGATTACTGGGGGGTAGGGACCTCTAGGGGCCAAGCGCCAAGAGATCTGACAGCAGGGAACAACCGTTTTTATACAGGTTCGGGCCTCCCTCAGGATAATAACCCTACGTCCTGTTGCTATATATTGATCGGGAACATGCTTTACAGAGGGGGTGTATGTTAGTGGCTATCCTAGGCCTAATCGTAGACTAATCCTAGCTAATCCTCCGGGCTCGACTCCTTCGAGACTGTGGGTCTTCTAGGGCTTCACCTCTTGGGACCTTGAGCTGCGACTAGTTGAATCTGTTGGATCTATCTCCCTCTGCTTGACCTAATTTGACTTATTGCGACCTGTCCTCCCCTATGGGATTGCTGATCCTTATATAGGGGGTACCCAGGGTCGTACCGGACGTGGACTTACGCCTGAGTAGGACTCTGGCTTCCTCAAACGTCGGGATTGACTTTCCTAATTTGAGGGGAGTCTTCCTTCCTTAAAGGGGCTACCTTATCGTCCGAGGATCCTCATCTGATACGTGGTACCTTCCTAAATCCTCAGGGAACTACGCACGGATACCCCGAATACACGGGATATGGTACTACTCATCATCAACTGCGTATCACAGTGCAGACGGCTCTCAACAAGGACCGTCTGCACTAATACCACAGACGGTCCCAGTTAGGAGCCGTCTACACTAATCCATACAGTACAGACGGCTCTCAACCGGTACCGTTTGCACTAATAGCACAGACGGTCCCAGTTGGGAGCCGTCTGCACTAACCCATAGAGTATAGACGGTCCAGTTGGGAGCCGTCTGTGTTATTTGTACAGACGCTTCCATACTTGGAGCCGTCTGCACTAAAGCTCACTCTCTCACTCCCACTCCCAGCCGAGCTTCGTGTCCTCCGGAACCTCGAGCCGCCCGCAAACGCCGCCACCGACCGGAGCTCGTGCCGCCCGCCGCCGACCTCCCCAAGCCGCCGCCGCCACCCGCCGATGCTCTCCCGCTGCCGCCGCCGCCGCTAGTTCAGCCGCCGAAGCTTCCCCGCCTCGCCGCCTCCCTCGCCGCCGCCTGCCGCGCCGCCTCCCGGTAAGCCGCCGCGCTCCGTCCTCCCTCCTCCGTCTGCCGCCGCTTCCCGCGCCACCACCGCTTGCCGCCGCGGTCGATCGAGCTCGGCCGATCGACCGCCGGCCCTCAGGAAAAAAAATAATAAATAAAAAAATAAAAATAAAAATATGACCAGTGGGACCCACCTGTCAGGGCCTATTATTTTTGAATTTAGTTATTTATTATTTTTACTGAGGAAAAGATCAAAAAGAGTATTTAAATATTTAAATCTTATAAAAATCATAGAAAATTCATTATTAGTCAGAAAAATGCAAATAATATATCAAAATGTTCAGAAAAAAAGATCTATGCAATTATGTCATTTTCATTCATGTTTGCATTGTAGAAAAAATAAAATTGACTAAAAACTCAAATTAGGGTTTCTGGAACCGTCGGAGAAATTCGGATCGCGATATTTTGAGCGTCCGGACTCTGATTAAATTGATTACATTTGCATTAGTCTTTATTTTATGTCCTCTATTCCATGACATGCATTTCATCTCATGCCGATGTTCCGCATTTTGATATTTACGTTTATACCCTTAAACCCTTAAATTGCAGTACGATTTCTACATAAGCTCCTTTTTTTCGATGAGAAGCTAGGTGGCTTTCTTTTATTAGGTCAATTTAACACTAATTTTCTTGTTGTGCAGCGCGTGTAGCCAGATGGATCGGGTGTGGATGTACGGTTCTCGTACGAACCAAGCATACCTTGATGGTGTGACGAATTTTCTTAGAGTCGTAGAGGAGGATAGGTTGAAGAAGGGCGTTGAATTTACATATTGTCCTTGTTGCGATTGTAGAAATGAGAGATCATTTCTCGGACACAACTCAGCCCTACAGATCCAAGCGCACTTGATTATTAGGGGCTTCAAACCGGACTACACGTGTTGGACCAAACATGGTGAAGAGCAGAACGTGTTACACGAAGACGTTGGCACTGTCCAAGAACCCGAAGTCAACGAAAGGAGAGAAGATGACGACGAAGTAGGTGCAGACGATGATTGTGGCCGCCATGAGGAAGTACGTGCAGACGATGATTGTGGTGGCGCAGAGGACGATGATAGGTTGGATCAGATGCTGCGCGATGCTGACGTGAACTTTAATACTGAGAGAGACCTAAACAAGTTCATGTACTTGATTGAGGACTCAGAAAAACCTTTGTTTCCGGGTTGCAAGCCGAAATACACAAAGCTGTCGTCCGTGCTCGAGCTGCTTAAATTGAAAGCAAGCTATGGTTGGTCAGACAAAAGTTTCACGGCGCTCCTAGGTCTCCTCTCGGAGATGCTTCCGGATGGTAACGAGCTGCCCAAAAGCACATACCGAGCAAAGCAGGTGGTTTGTCCACTAGGGATGGAGGTAGAAAGGATACATGCATGTCCGAACGACTGTATCTTGTACCGGAATGAATTATCAAACTCACGTTCATGTCCAGTGTGCAAAGCATCTCGCTACAAGCGTAAGAGCCAACCACACGACGGCGAGTCTTTCATCGAGCCGAAGAAAGGAGTTCCCGCTAAGGTGGTGTGGTATCTACCCGTAATTCTGCGTCTGAAGCATTTGTTCGCAAACCCAAAAGAGGCCAAATTGTTGTGCTGGCACTCGGAGGACCGTAAGAAAGATGGAAAGCAAAGACACCCTGCCGATTCCGCGCAGTGGAGAAACATCGACATGATCTTCGAACACTTCGGTGCGGAGCCGAGGAATATAAGGTTCGCGTTGAGCATGGACGGAATGAATCCTTTCGGCAACATGAGCAGCCGGCACAGCACTTGGCCAGTTGCTCTTAGTATGTACAACCTACCACCTTGGCTGTGTATGAAGCGGAAGTACATCATGATGTCACTGCTTATCCAAGGGCCGAAGCAACCCGGGAATGATATTGACGTCTACCTAAGACCTTTTGGTGGAAGATCTGAAAACACTGTGGAATGAAGGGGTACAGGTATGGGATGCGTACAAACAAGAGAACTTCACCCTACACGCCATGTTGTTCTGCACGGTCAATGATTTGCCTGCCCTACGTAACCTTTCGGGCCAGAGTAAAGAACCAGACAAGGCTTGCCCTCAGTGCTTGGATGGTACCACGAGTAGGTGGCTGGCCCACTCCCGTAAGACGGTGTTCATGCGCCACCGTAGGTTCCTTAAGAGGAATCACCCGTACCGCAATATGAAGGAACAATTTGACGGGACGAGGGAGAGAGCTTTATGTCCAAGGCATTACAGCGGGCAAGAAGTGTACAATATGGTTAAGGATATCGATGTTGTCCTTGGAAAGAGCGGTAAAAAAGTGAAGGCCAGCGGCATGTGGAAGAAGAAATCAATATTTTGGGAGTTATCCTACTGGCGGCACCTTGAAGTTCACCACTGCATCGACGTTATGCATGTAGAGAAGAACGTGTGTGATAGCCTGATTGGTCTCTTACTTAATATTCCAGGGAAGATGAAGGACGGCCTCAACGCACGTCTCGACTTAGTAGACATGAAGATCAGGCCCGAGCTGGCACCTGAGCCCTCCCAACAAGGCAGAACAAGGCTTCCTCCGGCCTGCTATAACCTGAAAAAGGCCGAGAGGACCGAACTATGCCGGTGCTTGCAAGGTGTGAAAGTTCCGTCCGGTTACTCCGCCAACATCTCGAAACTTGTTTCGATGGAAGATCTAAAATTAGTTGGTATGAAGTCCCATGATTGCCATGTGTTGATGACACAGATGCTTCCTGTTGCAATCCGAAATATCCAGCCGAGCTATCTCCGAGACACAATCATTAGGCTGTGTTACTTCTTCAACACAATCTCTCAGAAGGTCATCAATCCCGAAGCACTAGATGCGTTGCAGGCCGATGTGGTGAAGACATTATGTCATCTTGAGATGTACTTTCCTCCGTCGTTTTTTGATATCATGGTCCATGTTACCGTCCACCTCGTGAGAGAGATAAAGGTCTGTGGACCGGTATTTCTACGTCAGATGTACCCGTTTGAGCGGTACATGGGAATTCTCAAGCAGTACGTAAGAAATAGATCTCGTCCAGAGGGCAGCATCGTCGAAGGTTACACAACCGAAGAGGTGGTCGAGTTCTGTATCGATTACATGGAACAGCTCAAACCAATAGGTGTGCCTACGTCTCGCCACGAGGGGAGACTGGATGGCAAAGGGACCATTGGAAGGAAAAACACTCATTCCTGACTACGCGTCGTTATCTCAAGCCCATTTCGTAGCCTTGCAACACATGACTGAAGTAGCCCCGTATATCAACATGCATAAGGACGAGCTACGCAGAGAGAATCTAGGCCGTACGGAGGCTTGGCTTACCAGACAGCACAACCGCAGCTTCAACAACTAGTTGCAGGTTCGAAGTGCTAATAGTACAACAGAGGAGAATATTGACTGGTTGGCTAGATGGCCAAGTCACACAATCCTAAAATTTGAAGCATACGACATAAATGGGTACACCTTTTATACTAGAGCACAGGATACGAAGAGCACGGTACAAAACAGCGGTGTCCGCATAGATGCCTTCCAGGACAAACGTGGGGTGTGTGTGTACTACGGCCACATTGAGGAGATCTGGGAACTCGACTACGTACGTTTCAAGATCCCCCTCTTTCGGTGCCGTTGGGTCACACTCTCAAGTGTTAAGGTCGACAAGTACGGCATGACTACAGTGGACCTCGAACGTGCCGCATACAAAAATGAACCATTTGTACTCGCTAAGCAAGCTGTTCAAGTCTTTTATGTCCAAGACCCGGCAAATCAGAAACTTCACGTAGTCCTTCAGGGGAAAAGAAGGATTGTCGGAGTTGAGAATGTCGTGGACGAAGAAGAGTACAATCAATTTGATGAGTTCCCTCTTGGAGACGGCACCGCGCTCAACGAAGAACAACTACCGATTGGGGCCACCTGCTACCTGCGCGTCGATCATCAAGAAGGGCTGGTTGTTAAAGGAGATTATGTTATTTTCTATGATGTAACCCGATTGTTATGTATCGTCACCAGGGTTTTCTGTATGAACTATTAATGCAATAATAGGTTTGCATATTTTGAGTTATAGTAATATGAATGAGACCTACACCATGTGATAGTACGTACGAAACCATAAATTTACATAAAAAAATCTTGTCATGTGGATTTTGTTTGCATTAGCTATGAATTTTACAAGTTTATGGGTTTAAGGGCATTTTCAAACATTTCCATAATAGTAACATGAATAACAGTTATACCATAAAATTTTCAAGATTAAAATATGAATTTACAAAAAAAGTTCAACTCAATTGGAATTCATATGAATTTTCTATGATTTTCAGAAGTTTAAGTCATTTCTAGTAATAGATAACCCTATTTCTAGTAATAAATCAATAACATGAAAGTCATGACAAGTGGGACCCTAGGTCAACTCGGGCAAAAATCTTTGTACAGACGGCTTGTAGTACAGAACCGTCTGCACTAATCATTATCCAGACGGCCCTGTATTGAGAACCGTCTGCACTAATATAGCAGGCGTCCCACCTGCAGTATTAATACAGACGCGCAATTTATTATGAGCCATCTGTACTATTAATCCAGATGGCTCCGTATTGAGAACCGTCTGCACTAATGTTAGTACAGACTGCTCCATATTGAGAACCGTCTGCACTAATGTAGCAGGGTCCCGCCTGTAATATTAGTACAGACGGCTCCGTACTGAGAACTGTCTGTAGTAATAATAGTGCTGACGGATCTTGGTATAGAACCGTCTGCACTATTAGTCCGGACGGTTCTGTTTTTCGGACCGTCTGGAAAAGCTTCTATAATAAATCCCCTCTTTCCAAAGCCGCGCTCCAGTTTCAATTTTCGCTAACCCCAGCCTGTCGCGCCCGAAGCCCTCTGCCCCGACGACGCCGCCGCCACCCCGACGCCATCCCTCTGTCCCGACACCGCCGCCGTCACCTTCCCGACGCCATTCCTCTGTCCCGACGAGCTCCGCCGCCCCCGAGCTCCCCGCCCCCGAGCTCCCCGCTGCCCCCGAGCTCCCCGCAGCCCCCGAGCTCCGCCGCCCCCGAGCTCCCCGCCGCCCTCGATCTCCGGCGACCTTCCTCGACCACCCCCAAGCCGGTAATGTTGTGCCAAGGCCAAGTGTCATCTTACTTACTGCTAATCACCTGTAGAAAATCACCATCCTTGGTACAACTCATGGACTCTATGTTCACCATGTCACTCATGAACTTATTTGATGTTGCGCTGTGACTCGAATGTTGTTTACCTCGGAAAAAAGGACAATTTTGTCATCTTTAGTTTGAATATTTCACAGTAGTGCTCGTGTGATGAAACATCAGAGAAACAGAAAGAGTTCAATTATGTGACTGGAACATTTTTCTACCTTCTCTTCCAAGCATGTGTGTTTGCCAACCAAGAATCATGTAAAGATCGTGCTGGTTTACAGCAAATTGGGGAAAATATTGTAGCCTTTTAATGTACAACAATGTTTTTTCCCATTGTGCTTTGTTTCCTGAAGATTACGAATTTACAAGCAAAGAGTTAATTCACTTTTGGATAGGACTAGGGTTAATAGGTACTAGTGATCAAAACAAAAGACTTGAAGATATAGGGCAGAGCAATTTAGATTTGATGGTTAATCATGGATTTTTTAGAAAGGATGAAAAGGAGAATGGTCGCCCTTCTTATGTTATCCATGACCTATTACATGAGTTGGCAATAAATGTTTCGTCATACGAATGTCTTAGTGTACATAGTTCTTGTAATACCCAGATTCGACAATTAGGGTTTTGCTCTGCATTTCATGCATACATGCCATCATCATCACCCACACCTTACTTAAACTTAGTTGTATATCAACTCTACTTTATAGAATATGTCCATATCTCATCCTCAGTGGTAAAATTTCACAAACACCAATCAACTTATTTGAAGTGTCGAACTTCAACAACAACATTCACAAGTGGTGGACCAGTGGACCCCGTCAATGGATCCCTCTACTAACCCTCTCTTTTCTCCCCAAGATTGCTCCAAAAACCCCATGAAATGACCACTCAATCCGAACGTCCGATCGCAAACCCTAAAGTGCCGAAGAATTAGGGTTTCGACGATAGAGCAAATCCCAGTGGATGAAAAGATCCCAAATTCTATAAGTAGCCCCAATAGTCAAAACCCTAGTTATCTACCAAATTTCAGAATTTTTGAATATCTCTAGGGCTTAATTAGGGTGCAAGTCCAAATTAAAACCCTAATTCAAATTTGAATGTGAACATAGGTCAAATAGTGCCCAAATCAATTCAAACATTTCCAGTAGGTCCCATAAATCATTTTGAATCTCCTACCAAAATTTCATAAATTTTGGAGTAATTCTGACACATAAAATATCACAAACACAACCCAAATCAAGCCCTAATTTGAAATTGAACAGAAACCTAGGTCAAACCTGGTTCAAATTGATTCAAAACTCCTACAGTAGCTCCCAACTAATATATTAGAGCTCCTGTAAAAATTTCAGGATTTTTGGAATTTATTTGGAGCATAAAATAACGCAAGAAGTAGCTCTGGCATAAAAGAAAAAGAAAAAGAGAAATTGACAAAAGAACCCAGCGTATGGGCCGAGGCCCATACCGCCAGGGCGGGCCAGCCCAATTAATCCCCGCAGCCCCAAATCCCGCCTTCCTCTCACCATTTTCCGCCTTCCCCTTCTGATAGCGTCCCCGACCCCGAGGCGCTTTCCCCTTCTCTCCCGACTACGCGTGGGGCCCGCCTGCCAGAGCTCCTGCTCCACGTCGCCGCCGGCCAGAGGCCGAACGGGGCGGTGCCCGTCCCGACCAGCTCCCCTCCGACCGAGCCGCCGCCCTATAAATGCGTGCTCGGACACCCCTCTGTTATCCCCGCTAACCCTAGTTCCTTCCCCCTCTCTCTCCGGTGCCGAGCTCTTCCCTCCGCCGCCTTCGTCTCGAACTCCGGCGAGAAATTCTCTCGCCTCCGGTGAGCCCTCGGTCCTCCTTCTCCTTTCCCGAGCACCATCTCTTCCTCCTTAACCTCCCCCTCTCCCTTCCATCACAGGTCCGAGCCTGAGGCTCCCCGCCGCCGCATTTCTTCCCCATCTCCGGTTACTTCGCCGGCGAGCTCGGGCGGGCGTACCAGTGCTTCCCCGCTCCCCTTCTCTCCTTCTTGAGCTACCCTTTCTCCTCCTCTAACCTTCCCCCAGTCCACTTCGCAGATTCTGGCCTCGAAGCCTCGTCGCCGACGACCACCCGAAGCTCCACGTCGCCCTCGCCGTCGCGCGCCTCATCCCGGCCACCGCAGCTACCCCACGCCCGCTCATCGCACTCGGGGTGAGCTCCTCTTCCCTCCACCATCCTCGGCCGGGCGAACCGAGCCTCGTAGTGCCGTTGCGCTTGCTCCGGCGAAGCTCCGGCGTGAGCACCACCGCCGTGCTCCTCGTCCAGCACAGAGAGAGAGAGAGGAGAGATGGGAGGGTGAGGTGGCAGGGGGGATTGGCCCCCGAGGTCCAGTCACCTGCTGACTGGGTCTCCACTGCCCAGTCAGCCCTGCCGCCCAGGGGCCCGCCTGTCTGTTGGTTAGGTTTAGGGTTGGGGAGTCTGGTGTAGCTTAGCTCGGGTGCGCGTAGGAGCTCAGATCTGGATCTGGGGAGCGCTCGGGTAGCGTTAGCATTTAGGTCTGCGTGGATTAGGGTTAGGGTTTGGATTGTTTTTCCGACGATTTTGAAACGGCGATATCTTTTGATCCGTAGCTCGGATTTTAACAAACTTGGACTTTCTGGAAACCTTAGGAAATTCCCTACATTTTGGCTGAAACAAAATTTTATTTTGACCAATCACATTATAGCCCAACTTGAGCTCAAATCAATCCACCCCCTTTTTAACATCGTTCTTCGATAAGCTGTATCTCGATGGTGTTAGCTCCAAAGTTAGTAAAACCTAATGCTCTAGTTTCGTATCGTAGAGCACTACTGTGGTACCACCTTTTTAAGTCATGAGCATCCATTATACGTAGTAATTTTCCACCCTAACCATACAACCAACCAAATTGACCTGCATGTGGTATTAGGGTTTTCCAACGGTCTTCGAATTAGCGTAACTCTTACACAGTAGCTCCGTTTCCGATAAATGTTATATATTTGGAAACCTCGTGAGATTATCTACGAATTGGATTAAACATGATGTCCAGAATCCCAACTTAAACCTAAAACTAATTCGGAGTGAGCTTATTTCATCATGCATGCGTATAGGGCTATGACCTCATGTTACTAATGACAATTAGGAAATTCTTTCCGCAACAGATCCTAAACACTTCTAAGTCATCTTGCACAGGACATGCATAACTAGCACCAAAATTCATGCATACATGCTGGATCTCACTTCTTCCTTTTTATCATTTTGTTTCCGGTGCCTCGATTTGCTCGCTTCAGAGCCCGAAGAAGGAGACCACCCGGCTCACGACCTCACGCAAGATCAGGAACCCTACGACCAAGGCAAGCAGAGCTTGTTGCATCCTTGCATTGTTACTTACATTCTTTACTTGATTATATGTTGGTTTGTGGATCGCTGCTTGGAATGTGTGGTTCAGTTCAGTAAACTAGCATGTTAGGATGTGTTGTCTGTTGTGTCCAGCGATGGCTGGGAATTAATCCGGTGCTTCTACTAACTTGAACCTACTAATGTGAGATGTGAGAGCTGAGGGTGTGCTCGATGGATTCGGTTGGTAGGTTCTATCATCCTGAGGAGATTCCGCTCGACGAATACGGTTGGTAGGTTCTACCATCCTGAGGTGATTCCGCTCGACGGATACGGTTGATAGGTTCTACCATCCTGAGGTGATTCCATCGTACCACTCCCTTATCACCGCGTGGACGTTAGCGGAAATCTCTGCCATGGACGTTGCGTATGGTAAGCCTCGGTCACGTGGAGATTAGCTACCGCCGGGTGAAGAGCACTGGTTATTTCCATGGGGATGCATTTGCCGGTAACGATCCGAGAGATTAAGTGAATGTGTGTCATGATGGCTTGTTGTCAATGTGCGATGTGGACTGTCCCAAGTGAGTGGGAAGTGGCAAGTGAGTGCCATGTTGTCTATCCATCGAGGTGTCTAGTTGGCAAGTGAGTGCCTCTATACCCATCCATTGTCAATGTTGCGATCTAGGTTGTCCCAAGTGAGGGGGAAATGGCAAGTGAGTGTCTCTATACCCATTCGTGGAAATGTGTGAATTTTGAGCTGTGATTTATTATCTGTGGTTGACCTCTTTCTGTCAATGAGATTTTTGTATGTTTGTACCTTCCAGCTTGAGTTATGCCATGTTTAATTACTGCTATACTAGTATGTGTAGGACATTTAATCAAGCACGAATAAGTCTTGCGAGTACGTTTGTACTCACCTAGGTTATTCCTAGAGCTTGCAGGTGGGCCGGTGGTTGAAGACTATTTCGATGATGCCTGAAATTGTTGTTTCCTCGGTTAGTTAGTCGATTCATGGGATAGGTTGTAGCTTTTGTTCAGCGGTCACTATGCCGCTGTGGGACTCATTTACCTTGTTTCCGCTGTCGTTTAACTTCTCCGTACTCGGATATGTTTTCGGTTATGGCCGAATGATGTAATGTGTTGTCCCATCGTGGACAGTTACTATTAATATCGTATTTGTAGAGCTTTGTTGTGATATCCGAGTTGTTACTTGTGGTTGTCCATGTACAATGTGTGTATGTGATGAAGTATGTGGACAACTGTGCAGCGGTAGTATTGTGTGCTAGGATTGCGTTTCGTGATGGCAGAGGTGAGCGAACCACTAGTCCTGTGTAGCTTTGGTTGAGTCGATCCAGGGGATTCGTCCCGTACTCGCTAAGCCTCCTACGACCGTCACGCCTCGCGCTGACGGCAGAGCAGAGCTGGATCCTCCCAGAGTAGCACATCGTGGCTAGGTTAGGTTGAGGGGATGCATATCCCGAGCTCTAGTCCTCCTATGACTATCGCAGAGCGTAGGCTTATCACACGGTATTACCCCTTCACCGGGTCAGGGATCTATATGTGGTTCTAGGAAGATTGGTCGCTTCCGGCCGGCTCGCACATGGCGGGTGTCGGATCGTTCCGTCTCGGTGCGTACAGCGCAGGTACCGTGCCACCGGGCTGACGAGTCCTTCGGTCCTTGGCGACTTCACGTTTCCCCTAATCATATGTGGATCCCGGGTCCGTGACAGCTTGGTATCAGAGCCGAGCTGACCGTAGGAAGCCAATTGCAGGTGGTCGTTAGTTAGGACTCGGCAACGTCGAGAAAACTATTTGCAAAATTAAACCCTATATGTAAACTAGTAAGTAGACTGCTTTTTATTCCTTATCCTCCCCACTCTTAGTTCTGAGACCCCGTCCCTGTCGCTTTGATTTTGTGTCTGTGACTGACCTTAACCCTGTTGTCTGCTCTGCCAGATGGTTTCCCCACAGCTGATGCATGCCACCCATGCCCTATATGTTGATGGATTTCCGGAAGTACTCCTGTATATGCTCCGAGAGCTTGGATTCCCACACCTCCCGGAGTACCTGATACATAGAGCCGACCTAGGGTTTGGTCTGTATGAGTATCGGGCACGCGTGTTCATCGACCCCCGTGACAGTGACCCTCCACATCAGCCACGCTTCTTCAACGGATATGGAGCTGAGTTGGAGTCTGCCGTCCAGGATACGGCCTACTCAGCCATTTGTCATCTTCGCCATGAGCTTCCGGGCCTTGCCGAAGGTCCCTTCGTCTACTTCCCATCACGCACTCCGATATCGTCTTGTCTCGAAACCACGAGCACGATATGCCACGTCCAAAGATCGGACAAGGCGGCCCAAATGAGCTAACGCCACATTAGGCTCTTGAGTAAAATCTTCAGGTGGTATCACGTTCTCCATAGGAGTCCGCGACGGAAAGAAGGAAAAAGGGCCCTCAGCAAGACCCGGAAGCTCATAACGAAGATGGCACATAGCCAAATACGCTGCGTCTTGGACGGCAGATTCTAACTCTGCTCCATAACCATTAAAGAAACGCGGCTGATGAGGAGGATCACTCTCACGCGGTTGAATAAACACGCGCGCCCGATACTCATACATGCCGAATCCTAGATTGGCCCTATGCACGAGATATTCTGGGAGATATCGAAATCCGAGTTCCCGAAGCATATACAACAACACTTCAGGAACCCTTCGACATCCAATCCATGGGTAGCATGCATTAACTGAAAAGAAGCCATCTGACAAAACAAGAAACAGATCAGGATCAACCACAAGCAAAAACAAATGCAATAGAGAAGGAATTTTAGAACTAAGACCGATGAAGATGAGAAATAAAGAAGCAATCTACTTACTAACTTTTAAACATAAGTTTTTAACTTTGCAAATAATTTTCTCGGCATTGCCAAGTCCTAACTAACGCCCACCTGCAATTGGCTTCCTACGGTCTGCTCGGCTCTGATACCAAGCTGTCACGGACCCGGGAATTACATATGATTAAGGGAACGCGAAGTCGCCAAGGACCGAAGGACTCGTTAGCCAGGTGGCACGGTACCTGCGCCGTACACACCAAGGCAAGACGATCCGACACCCGACCAACGCGAGCCGGCCGGAAGCGACCAATCTTCCCAAAACCACATATGATTCCCTGACCCGGTGGAGATTTAGAGCCGTTCCCTGATTCCACCACGCAGAACAAGGTCGGAGGTGCCCGGCGATTCTACCCACACCCTAACCTAGCCCGAGGGCCAGTGGGTCGCTCGAAAGCCCGGTAGAACACACCCTCACCCTGCCAGGCCGGCACAGCATCACAGCCAGCGGGTCACTCAACCGATTCCTGCTCGACATGGTAAAAAGGGGAACAACGGTAACTCTCCACGGCATGCCCACACACTTCATATCATACACACACTGTATATGGGCAGCCTGAATAACAACTCGTATACCATAAACAAGCACTACAGTACTATATTAAAGCTAGTTGTCCACTGAGTGAACTTTACATATACTTCAGTCGGCGATAACCGTAAATTTAGTTGGAACTGAAATATGTACAATGCAGTGGAAAAACAAACAAAAGCCCCGCAGTGGTGCATCAACCACTGCATAACAGCCAAACCATTCCCACGAGTCGAACGCGGACCAAGGAAACCATTTGGATTAAGCTTCAACACAAAACTCCGCAACAGTTGGCTCACCTGCAAAAGTCTAGGAATATCCTAGGTGAGTACAAAAGTACTCGCAAGACTTATTCGTGCTTGATTTCATGTCCTACACATGCTCACTACTACAGGAATTAAACATGATGCAATTCCATCGAAATAATACATAATCGAGATAGTAACCTAGTCCATAGCATAATTATAAATGATAGAATCAAAGTGAACTTCAGGATTCAAATGAACACAAGTAATCGAGACAATTGGAATATCACATTGGGGTAGCCCACACCCATTAAATTCAATCAACCTCTTGGACCGTTGCCGGTAGTACGATCACCCTGGACATGATGAGTGCATTTCCTTTGGAGGTTGCAAAGCTCCAAGTGATATCGAGACTTACCTCAATCATTCCCGGCATCGATTCCGCTAACGTCCGCGAGGGCTATCAATCCATCTCACATTACATTCAATCAACTCTCGGATCGTTACCGACAATCGATCACCCTGGACATGGCGAGTGCATTTCACTCCAAGTGATATCGAGACTTACCTCAACCATACCCCAGCCTCGATTCTCGGTAACGTCCACGCGTGACAGGGAAGTAACACACTCCGGCATGCGGTTGGTGTGTGACCAATCTCAAATTCTAATCACCAAACCCCTGGGTCACTTCAACACTTCAATTAACACCAACCGTATCCATTGCGTACGCCCTCGGCTCTCCCAACAAACTTAACCAATTTTAGTTGAAAGGGCAATAAGGACGTTCTCAACGCAACGATACACCCTACGCATGCTAGTGAACTCAATTTCAATACATAGATCAAACAAACATTCATCCACATACACAATTATGAAAAGTAAAAGAATGCAACAAGCTCTGCTTGCCTTCGTCGTAGGATTCGGAGACTTGAGTGAGCTCAACAGTTTGCGGTTCTTCTTCTTCAGGCTCTGTCGCAAGTAACACGAGACATCGGCAAGAAAACGATAAAAGAATGAGTTTTCAGCATGTATGCATGATGGAGATGCTATACATGAGATGCTAGGGTTGTGCAATAAGAAACATGCTTCATGATGAACTTAAGGAGTTAAAGTAATTATCCTAGTAGATATATGCATGGTTTATTGAGTTCAAGTTTATATTAGGGTTAATCATAGCTAGTCATGAAATAGACATAACCTATTACAAATTAGTAAGAAACTCTTGGTTACTTTAATATACATGAATGACATATTCCATTAACTCTTATTAGGGTTCTAACATATTAACTTTGCTTTAGTTGGAGATATAAACAAAGATACAAATTTTTGTGTTAGAACTTTACCCAACTACAACTGGAGAATCTTCAATGGCTAACTTGCACCAAAGCTTAGCACTAACTTCACCGCCAACCTAACCCTAACCTGCCCTCCTTCTTACTGAGATTCTGCAGCCCGGAAGGGATTCCGGATGGCCCGGAATGAATTCCGGATGACCCGAAAAGCTACTGAGGAACTTGGCTGGAGCTGAGGAAAGGAAGAAGGGGAAGTGAGGAGAAAGGGGAATGGGGAATGGTAGGAGAGGAAGGGGAAAGAGAGGAGTTTGCTCACCGGAGCGGCGCTGGCTCGCCGGAGCTGGCGCCGGAGCTGAGGAAGAGGAGGCACCGGCTGGAGAAGAGCAGCTCGGGAGAGAGAAAAAGAGAAGAAAAAGTGGCCGGGAGGAGAAAAAGAGGAAGGAGGGGGCCGTTGGCGCCCTTTTATAGGGGCCCCGGAGGGACCTCCACGCAAGCACCACCGCCCACCGCCCCCCAAACGGCGGTGGCGACGTGGCAGCTCAGATCTGACAACCGGATGTTCACCCGGAAAACCGTCCGGAGGACGACTCGGAATCCGGGTAACCCGGACGTTGCACCCGGAGGGTCCGAATGGAACCTCCGGCCTTCACAAACCACATCCAAAACCCTACTGGACTCACCCGGAATTCCACTCGGAAATCACCCGGATGTTTCCGGGTTCACCCGGATGCTCATCCCGGAGGCTCCGGATTGGACCTCCGGTGGCACCGGGATCCCAAAATGCTCTCTGGACTCCCCCGGAAGTTGACTCGGAATCCACCCGGAATCCGGACAACCCGGAGGTTGAAACCCCGGAGGTTCCGAGACAAGCCTCCGACTGACCGACTCACTCAAAATCCCTCTCTGGACTCACCCGAAAGTTAGTTCGGAATCCACCCGGAATTTCCGGGTCACCCGGAGGTTGCATCCGGAGGCTCCGGAGCAAACATCCGGATCAAGCGTAGAAAAGAGGAATTTGCAAAGTTTAAGATTTTGAAATGAGATATGCACGTATTCTATAAAACTTAACTATGAAATATCCAAGTTTATGCAAGGTTGAGCATGGATGATGCCATGTATGCATGAGGCAAAGATGAAAATCCATTTATATATTAGGATGGGTGTTACAAGATGTGTACATGATGATACTTTTTTATCTTTTATGTTCATGCCATGCTTAATATCGTAATGATGAAATACTTTTGTTGTATTGTCATTTTTGTTTGTTGCCATGCTTAAAATAATTTGGATGACCTTACAAAGCATCTTGCAAGTACAAAAGTACTTAAGTAATTCCATTCGTAATTGTTGCATGTGATCATAGCTTATGTGAGTATTGTAATGCTGAAAATGCCAACGTTGATGCCATGTATGCATGAGGCAAAGATGAAAATCCATTTATATATTAGGATGGGTGTTACAAAACCTACCCCCCTTAAAAAGATCTCGACCCGAGATCTCTAACGCTCGGTAAACAAGAAAGGAAACTCAGCTTGGAGCAAATCTTCACGTTCCCACGTAGCTTCATCTTCGGTATGGTTATTCCATTGCACTTTGAAGAACTTAGTGGCACGACGACAGGTTGTGCGCTCCGATTCATCAAGAATGCGCATTGGGTACTCCCGATAGGTGAGATCTTCGCGTAGCTCTTCTATTTCAGGATTGGTTTTCACTTCAGGGACACGATGACAAGCTTTCAACTGAGATACATGGAAAATATCATGTACCTTGGATAGCGAGGGAGGTAGCTCCAATTGGTAAGCTACGGTTCCTCGTTTGGCTAATACTTTAAACGGACCGATGTACCGGGGAGCTAATTTTCCTTTTATCCCGAAGCGATGGACACCTTTGAATGGTGTAACCTTAAGGTAAACATTGTCCCCAACTTGAAACACTACTTCTCGGCGGCGAGGGTCAGCATAACTCTTTTGCCTCGATTGAGCTTCTCGAAGCCGCTGTCGGACAAGATGAACTTGCGCTTCGGCTTCCTGGATAGCATCCGGTCCAAAGAATTGCTTTTCACCGGTCTCAGACCAGTTAAGGGGAGTTCTACACTTTCTACCATATAGCAGTTCAAAGGGTGCCATACCAAGACTTGCTTGGTAGCTGTTGTTATAAGCAAACTCTGCATATGGCAAACACTTCTCCCAATTGGAACCAAAGGTGAGAACACATGACCTCAACATATCTTCCAGGATTTGGTTTGTTCTCTCAACTTGACCTCCAGTTTGAGGATGGAAAGCTGTGCTAAAGGATAACGAAGTTCCCATAGCTTCGTGCAGACATTTCCAGAATCGATTGGTAAATTGGGTGCCTCGATCTGAAACAATTCTCACGGGCACACCATGGAGACAAACGATTCGGGCGATATACAGCTCAGCTAATTGACTCACTTTATGAGTGGTCTTCACAGGAATGAAGTGAGCTACCTTAGAAAGGCGGTCCACAATCACCCATATGGCATCATTGCCCTTTGGAGACTTCGGCAAACCTACCACGAAATCCATACCAACTTCTTCCCATTTCCATCCGGGAGGATAAGCATAGGAGCAGTGGTCAACTTCTCTTTGAGCTTTTGGAAACTCTCTTCACATTTAGTTGACCACACAAACTTGTTGTCCTTCTTCAACAGTTCGGTCATTGGTTTTGCTATAGAAGAAAAACCCTCGATGAACCGGCGGTAATAACCTGCCAATCCAAGAAAGCTACGGATTTGAGTGACAGATTTGGGTTGCTTCCACTCTTGAACGGCTTGTACTTTACTCGGGTCTACAGCAACACCCTCTGCTGAAAGAACATGACCCAGAAATTCTACTCGGAATTTCCAAAATTCACACTTGGAGAATTTTGCATACAGCCGATGTTCTCGGAGCTTTTCGAGCACCTTCCTCAGATGGTTTTCGTGCTCCGGCTCAGATTTAGAATAGATGAGGATATCATCGATGAAAATGATGACAAATTGATCAAGATACTCCATGAATACCGAATTCATGAGTAACATAAAAGTGGAAGGAGCATTGGTTAATCCGAAGGACATAACGGTATATTCGTATGACCCATAACGAGTGGTAAAAGCAGTTTTGGGAATATCTTCAGATCTGATCTTAATCTGGTGATAACCCAACCTGAGATCGATCTTGGAGAAGACACATGCTCCAGATAATTGGTCAAATAGGTCATCAATTCGGGGAAGAGGGTACTTATTCTTCACGGTGAGCTCGTTTAATGGGCGGTAATCGATTACCATCCGCAAGCTCGAATCCTTCTTCTTCACGAACATAGCAGGACAACCCCATGGTGAGGAACTAGGCATAATGAAGCCCTTGTCTTCAAGCTCTTTGAGTTGTTTCTTCATCTCTAACAACTCGTTCGGGGGTATCCGATATGGACGCTTCGAAACAGGAGCAGTCCCTGGCGGGAGTTCAATAACAAACTCTACCGCTCGATCAGGAGGCATACCAGGCAATTCCTCAGGGAAAACATCTGGATACTCACAAACCACGGAAATGGACTCAAGTCCTTGACTATGAGTGCCACACGCGGCAAAGAGATGCCCTGACAAGGATGGCGATACAAACTTCACTTCCTTGCCAGAGTTGGCAACAAGAGAAACCGACCTTTCGGCACAGTCTATTTTTACCTTATACTGGATTAACCAATTCATCCCCAGAATGACGTCTAGCCCTTCCGATCCCAGAACTACCATATCAGCTAGGAATGCTTCTCCACCAATTTCTAGCTTAACACCCTCACAGACAAGCTCGGTCCTCAACTCCGAGCCGGGTGTTGCGACAATAAGAGGATGGTGCAATGCTGACGATGGGACATGATTCTCATATGCAAATTTACTGGATATAAAAGAATGAGATGCCCCAGAATCAAAGAGAACTAGGGCAGGAGCTGAGTTAACGGAAAGCGTACCCAGAACCACCTCGGGTGCTTCCTGAGCTTCCTCGGCAGTGACATGGTTCACCCTGCCACGGCCAACAGCTTGAGCCTTGTTAGGAGCTGGAGCCCTAACTTGAGAACTTGCACCTGTCTGTCCTGGCTGCATCTTAGGGGCAAAGGCATGCCCTGTGCACGGACGAGTGCAACGACTCGCAAAGTGTCCCATACCTCCGCAGTTGAAGCACTGAACCTTACTCAGGTCAAGAGAAGACTGCGGCTGCCCTCCTTGAGGACGAAATTGGAAACTCTGTTGCTGCGGACGGGGAATGAAACCCTGCAACTTTTGTGGGTACGACCCAACTGGACGGGGTGGTGTTGACTGCCACACCCGCGACCTTTGCGAGCTACTTGCAGCAGACTTCTGCACCTCTCTCTCGCGCTTGCGAGACTTATCCAAAGCTAATTCCTTGGCTTCCACCTTAACAGCCTTATCCACTAGATGCTAGAAATTGTTTCACATCAACAGTAGCAAACTTAGCTTGCATATCCTCATTCAACTTCTCCATAAACTTTTCCACTTTATCCTCATCTGTGGATACTTCCCGCGGTGCATAACGAGCTAGATGGTTGAATTCACGAAGGAACTCCAACACTGACTTTCGACCTTCACGGAGATCACGGAATTCTTCCTTCTTTAAAGCCATGACACCAGCAGGAATATGGAATGCCCGAAAACCAGACCGGAACTCTGCCCAGGTGACGACATGACCCGGAGCTTGCATGGCAAGGAAATTATCCCACCAATCTGCAGCAGCACTCTCGAGAAAATGAGAAGCAAAACTGACTTTATCGGCTTCTGCACATTGAGCCAGCTGGAGTTTTCTTTCAATAGTGCGAATCCAGTTGTCTGCTTCCAAAGGATCATCTGCCCGATCGAAATGGCTGGTTGAGTTCGCTGGAAATCAGCTAGACCACCACGAACTTGCCCACCTCCTAGGCTCTGATTACGAACCAGTTGTTCAAGAATCCGATTCTGCGTTACCAGAAGATCCGCAATATTAGGTTGCTGAGGAGGAGGAGGTGGCACTTCCTCCTCGTCACGATCACGACGAGCACGACCGGCTCCACGAGTTCCCGAAGCCATCCTGTTGCAACCATCCGACAACACGATGAGACGACAACACGAGAGGCTGGAAAATAACTCTTTCCACGATAGTAAGACAGGGTATCCATGAACATGTTACATTGATTCATACACATTTTCAGGAGGAAAATGAAGTATAGAACGAAGGTAAGAACGATTGACAAAATACACAAGTGTATTAACACGTTCAACATAGTTCATTACATGGGGCTGCGGTTTAAATCACCGTGAAGGAGAAATAAACATACACCATGTACCAAAATTGGCAGCCACCAATATCCGCTTACATGCCCCCAAAAGCTATCTTAAAGGATTGGGGTTTGGATCAACTTTACATTCCAAAATTGTGACCCAAACAGAAGCTAAGGCTGAACCACACCGCTATGGACTATATGGAAATCCTTCATGGCGACGAATCTCCATTGCCTCCAAATCGGTGGGCAGAGGGACCATGGTGTGGAACAAAGGAATTCCATGGCCAAACGGAGGAGTGATGGTAGGGATGCGACGAATGCCATCCACAGCCATTTGCGGGCGCAGAACATCAGGATGAACTCCAAGCTCTGTCCCGCCCACTGACGGATATTGATACGCCCACGGACCTCCTTCATAGACCGAGTAGATGCCTTCCCCGGTCCAGAAGTGTGGTGGTGGTGTGAAAAAGTTCCCTTGGTGTCGAGCGAGCTCAAGGGAAATAATAAGACGGTGACGATATTGTCTTGTCTCGAAACCACGAGCACGATATGCCACGTCCAAAGATCGGACAAGGCGGCCCAAATGAGCTAACGCCACATTAGGCTCTTGAGTAAAATCTTCAAGTGGTATCACGTTCTCCATAGGAGTCTGTGACGGAAAGAAGGAAAAAGGGCCCTCAGCAAGACCCGAAAGCTCATAACGAAGATGGCACATAGCCGAATACGCTGCGTCTTGGACGGCAGATTCTAACTCTGCTCCATAACCATTAAAGAAACGCGGCTGATGAGGAGGATCACTCTCACGCGGTTGAATAAACACGCGCGCCCGATACTCATACATGCCGAATCCTAGATTGGCCCTATGCACGAGATATTCTGGGAGATATCGAAATCCGAGTTCCCGAAGCATATACAACAACACTTCAGGAAACCCTTCGACATCCAATCCATGGGTAGCATGCATTAACTGAAAAGAAGCCATCTGACAAAACAAGAAACAGATCAGGATCAACCACAAGCAAAAACAAATGCAATAGAGAAGGAATTTTAGAACTAAGACCGATGAAGATGAGAAATAAAGAAGCAATCTACTTACTAACTTTTAAACATAAGTTTTTAACTTTGCAAATAATTTTCTCGGCATTGCCAAGTCCTAACTAACGCCCACCTGCAATTGGCTTCCTACGGTCTGCTCGGCTCTGATACCAAGCTGTCACGGACCCGGGAATTACATATGATTAAGGGAACGCGAAGTCGCCAAGGACCGAAGGACTCGTTAGCCAGGTGGCACGGTACCTGTGCCGTACACACCAAGGCAAGACGATCCGACACCCGACCAACGCGAGCCGGCCGGAAGCGACCAATCTTCCCAAAACCACATATGATTCCCTGACCCGGTGGAGATTTAGAGCCGTTCCCTGATTCCACCACGCAGAACAAGGTCGGAGGTGCCCGGCGATTCTACCCACACCCTAACCTAGCCCGAGGGCCAGTGGGTCGCTCGAAAGCCCGGTAGAACACACCCTCACCCTGCCAGGCCGGCACAGCATCACAGCCAGCGGGTCACTCAACCGATTCCTGCTCGACATGGTAAAAAGGGGAACAACGGTAACTCTCCACGGCATGCCCACACACTTCATATCATACACACACTGTATATGGGCAGCCTGAATAACAACTCGTATACCATAAACAAGCACTACAGTACTATATTAAAGCTAGTTGTCCACTGAGTGAACTTTACATATACTTCAGTCGGCGATAACCGTAAATTTAGTTGGAACTGAAATATGTACAATGCAGTGGAAAAACAAACAAAAGCCCCGCAGTGGTGCATCAACCACTGCATAACAGCCAAACCATTCCCACGAGTCGAACGCGGACCAAGGAAACCATTTGGATTAAGCTTCAACACAAAACTCCGCAACAGTTGGCTCACCTGCAAAAGTCTAGGAATATCCTAGGTGAGTACAAAAGTACTCGCAAGACTTATTCGTGCTTGATTTCATGTCCTACACATGCTCACTACTACAGGAATTAAACATGATGCAATTCCATCGAAATAATACATAATCGAGATAGTAACCTAGTCCATAGCATAATTATAAATGATAGAATCAAAGTGAACTTCAGGATTCAAATGAACACAAGTAATCGAGACAATTGGAATATCACATTGGGGTAGCCCACACCCATTAAATTCAATCAACCTCTTGGACCGTTGCCGGTAGTACGATCACCCTGGACATGATGAGTGCATTTCCTTTGGAGGTTGCAAAGCTCCAAGTGATATCGAGACTTACCTCAATCATTCCCGGCATCGATTCCGCTAACGTCCGCGAGGGCTATCAATCCATCTCACATTACATTCAATCAACTCTCGGATCGTTACCGACAATCGATCACCCTGGACATGGCGAGTGCATTTCACTCCAAGTGATATCGAGACTTACCTCAACCATACCCCAGCCTCGATTCTCGGTAACGTCCACGCGTGACAGGGAAGTAACACTCCGGCATGCGGTTGGTGTGTGACCAATCTCAAATTCTAATCACCAAACCCCTGGGTCACTTCAACACTTCAATTAACACCAACCGTATCCATTGCGTACGCCCTCGGCTCTCCCAACAAACTTAACCAATTTTAGTTGAAAGGGCAATAAGGACGTTCTCAACGCAACGATACACCCTACGCATGCTAGTGAACTCAATTTCAATACATAGATCAAACAAACATTCATCCACATACACAATTATGAAAAGTAAAAGAATGCAACAAGCTCTGCTTGCCTTCGTCGTAGGATTCGGAGACTTGAGTGAGCTCAACAGTTTGCGGTTCTTCTTCTTCAGGCTCTGTCGCAAGTAACACGAGACATCGGCAAGAAAACGATAAAAGAATGAGTTTTCAGCATGTATGCATGATGGAGATGCTATACATGAGATGCTAGGGTTGTGCAATAAGAAACATGCTTCATGATGAACTTAAGGAGTTAAAGTAATTATCCTAGTAGATATATGCATGGTTTATTGAGTTCAAGTTTATATTAGGGTTAATCATAGCTAGTCATGAAATAGACATAACCTATTACAAATTAGTAAGAAACTCTTGGTTACTTTAATATACATGAATGACATATTCCATTAACTCTTATTAGGGTTCTAACATATTAACTTTGCTTTAGTTGGAGATATAAACAAAGATACAAATTTTTGTGTTAGAACTTTACCCAACTACAACTGGAGAATCTTCAATGGCTAACTTGCACCAAAGCTTAGCAACTAACTTCACCGCCAACCTACCCTAATCTGCCCTCCTTCTTACTGAGATTCTGCAGCCCGGAAGGGATTCCGGATGGCCCGGAATGAATTCCGGATGACCCGAAAAGCTACTGAGGAACTTGGCTGGAGCTGAGGAAAAGGAAGAAGGGGAAGTGAGGAGAAAGGGGAATGGGGAATGGTAGGAGAGGAAGGGGAAAGAGAGGAGTTTGCTCACCGGAGCGGCGCTGGCTCGCCGGAGCTGGCGCCGGAGCTGAGGAAGAGGAGGCACCGGCTGGAGAAGAGCAGCTCGGGAGAGAGAAAAAGAGAAGAAAAAGTGGCCGGGAGGAGAAAAAGAGGAAGGAGGGGGCCGTTGGCGCCCTTTTATAGGGGCCCCGGAGGGACCTCCACGCAAGCACCACCGCCCACCGCCCCCAAACAGCGGTGGCGACGTGGCAGCTCAGATCTGACAACCGGATGTTCACCCGGAAAAACCGTCCGGAGGACGACTCGGAATCCGGGTAACCCGGACGTTGCACCCGGAGGGTCCGAATGGAACCTCCGGCCTTCACAAACCACATCCAAAACCCTACTGGACTCACCGGAATTCCACTCGGAAATCACCCGGATGTTTCCGGGTTCACCCGGATGCTCATCCCGGAGGCTCCGGATTGGACCTCCGGTGGCACCGGGATCCCAAAATGCTCTCTGGACTCCCCCGGAAGTTGACTCGGAATCCACCCGGAATCCGGACAACCCGGAGGTTGAACCCCGGAGGTTCCGAGACAAGCCTCCGACTGACCGACTCACTCAAAATCCCTCTCTGGACTCACCCGAAAGTTAGTTCGGAATCCACCCGGAATTTCCGGGTCACCCGGAGGTTGCATCCGGAGGCTCCGGAGCAAACATCCGGATCAAGCGTAGAAAAGAGGAATTTGCAAAGTTTAAGATTTTGAAATGAGATATGCACGTATTCTATAAAACTTAACTATGAAATATCCAAGTTTATGCAAGGTTGAGCATGGATGATGCCATGTATGCATGAGGCAAAGATGAAAATCCATTTATATATTAGGATGGGTGTTACATGATGTGTACATGATGATACTTTTTTATCTTTTATGTTCATGCCATGCTTAATATCGTAATGATGAAATACTTTTGTTGTATTGTCATTTTTGTTTGTTGCCATGCTTAAAATAATTTGGATGACCTTACAAAGCATCTTGCAAGTACAAAAGTACTTAAGTAATTCCATTCGTAATTGTTGCATGTGATCATAGCTTATGTGAGTATTGTAATGCTGAAAATGCCAACGTTGATGCCTAGTTGTAGTTTTTGGCCTTATCGGTCATATGTGGGATATGAGTGACTTTTGGAGACGGTAGAGCGCTGCCATCTGGGTGTTTTTAATGTGTTTTCACTACTGGTATTATAATTAATTTTACTTTAGATGACTTCGAGTCACATGTTTGTAAGTTAAATAATTGCCACGAAGGATCCTCATGTCTCAAACCATGAAGGATCCTCATGTGTCAAACCACAAAAGGTCCCCTAGTGAGTCTCAAACCATGGAGGGTCCCCTAGTGAGCTTCAAATCACGGAGGGTCCCCTGGTGAGTCTCAAACCAAGTAGGGGCCCCTAGCGAGTCTCAAACCACGAAGGGTCCTCGTGTGTCAAACCACCAAGGGTCCCCGAGTCTCAAACCACGAAGGGTCCTTGCGATCTCAAACCACTTTGGGAAAGCCTTACCACGAAGCAACAATTCAAGTGAATCTTCACGCCTCCTAGACAACCACCCCGTCGCACGCTTGACTCAAACTTCCACACAACTAACCCCCCTCGCGTGCACCAGTTACATGTACTCAACAGCTATGAGGGGGAAAGGGCAACACAGCCTAGCAACAACACACGAAGAGTGACACCACGGGAGGGCAGCGAATCAGCATTGCAAGAGAGGCAGTGGCGTTGACGACCTGCACACATCATGGCAACAAGGGCCTGCTCTGGCTGGACGACCGTGGTCGACATGGCCAGCAAAGTAGCGGTAGTGGCGGCCCGAACGTGTTGGCCCAAGGGGGCAACCACTTGGTCGCTACAAGCCGCGGCTACGAGGCCTCGCATCGGCCGCCTCCGGATTGCCAATGCCTTGCGTTGGCCGTGTCTACCCCGACGGAGCCCCGCCGCTTGCCGTAGCCCATCAACGTCAAGACGCCCAAATCTCGGCCACCGTGGAGGAGCTGCGGGTTGGCACAGCAGGCCGAGCAACGAAGCCGTCGGTGAGGCTTTTCGCCGCATGCCACTGTCCGTCCCCGATGCGGTGGTCGCGGACTGCAACAAAAGGAAGCGGGAAGCGCGTGAGCCAGATGACCGAAAGCAAGGGGCACAGGCGCGGCATCGTTGGCCAGCGGCGACGGCAATGTTGGTGGATGCAGCGGCTGAGGGGAGTAGAGGAGGCGATAGCAGCGGCGCAGGCTGGTGTTGGGGGCGAGCACAAGGGAGAGGGGGCTTCACCTCCCGCAACCCCTAGGATAGACCGTTTAAACTCCAAATTTTGGATTGCTTGTTAGTCGCAAACTTTGACATAGGGAAGACGGAGCCCTGATGATCAACTCAGACCGCATGCCGACCCCTCAAGAATAGGTGCGCCAGCTCGGGCGCTTGTCATCTGACCGCTCGAATCGTCGAGGGGCTACTGTTGGAGGGTGTCGTCGACCACGCGGTCGGACAGTGAACTTGAGGCACCCCCGGTTGAGTGCTGGGTCACCCGGGTGTGTGCAGGGGGTAGCGAGACAGAGCGCGCAGCAACGAACCAACACTTAGCGAAAATTTGGGCGAGTCAATAAGTGAGTGTAACTTGTATTCCATACCCCCCACCTGGGGGGGTGCTCCCCTATTTATAGGCCTCGGGGAGAACATGGTCGGATTACAATTCTGCCCCTAGGCAGGTTACGGTCTTACCCCCGGTCCGCCGTACGGACAGGGGCACGCAGGTCATTCACACACCACCCGCGGAAGCACATGCCCTAGCATCTACGTGACGTCCGGTACGACATGCCGTACGGTACGTCACATGGTGGGGTCCCGCCCCCGGGGTGCTCGTACCCTGCTTCTGCACCTGCGCTTGCACCCCGCGTCTACACCTGCGCTTGCACCTCGCATCTGCACCTGCGCTTGTACCCCGCGTATGCACCTGCGCTTGCACCCCGCGTCTGCACCTACGCTTGCACCTCGCATCTGCACCTGCGCTTGTACCCCGCGTCTGCACCTGCGCTTGCACCCCGCGTCTGCACCTGCGCTTGTACCCCGCGTCTGCACTCGCGCATGTACCCCGCGTCTGCACTCGTGCATGTACCCCGCGTCTGCACTCGCGCTTGTACCCCGCGTCTCATGGCTGCAAAAGAGTTAGACGTGAGTTTGTAGCAGGGATGCGTGCCTTACCGTTGCTCGTGGCATTCGGGGCGCACGGGGACCCCTCCCACAACAGTAGCCCCTTGCCGGTGTGGGCGGTCGAGAAGCGCCCGTCCGGACTGGCGTTATACCCCTTAAAAAGGGGTTGACGGGCGGCCCGGGCCAACGAGGTCCTCCCTCGGAGTCGATCTTCCATCCCCTTCTTCACCTGGCAAATAGGGCCTTCGTACTCAGCGCAGAGGCGACGCACCCAGGGGACAGGGACCGCCCGGAGTAGGTGAGTTGTCGGGAGTAGACCTGTCGTCTAAAGCGGACGCACCGCGTCCGGAGCGGAGCCATGCATTCGGGGTAGGGGAGATGCCTCCGGAGTATGCGTCCTGAGCTCTGCGTCCGGAGTGTGCGTCAAGAGCTCCGCGTCCGAAGTATACGCGTCATGTACGAGGTGGTCCTGTGTCCGGGACAGATGTACTATGCCCGGAGTACACGTGACGTTTGGAGCTGCCACGCCATGTCTGGAGCGCCCACGCTGCCCAGGGCAGATAACATGTCCGGAATGCTCAGGTTGCCCGGAGTAGACATGCCGTGCCCAGAGTACGCGCTGGCCACACAAATTGCGCGTGGGCTATCTCAGAGCGTGCGACATGGTCATACACCGGAGTACGCACAAGCTCTCGCGGACACGTAGGCGACGTCTGGAGTAGACACGAGCCGCGTCCGGAGCGCGCACAGGCGGCATCCGGGGTACGCGGGGGCTGCGTCCGGAACAGGCACGACGCGGAGAGGCATGCGCACGCGCGGAGCAACGCCCGGAGCTAAGCCGACGCGCGCGGAGCGCCACGGGCTTCGGCACGCGGAGCAGCGTCCGGGGCGGCGGCGTAGTCCGGGCGAAGGCCGGGGCACCACGGGCTGCTGCGTGCCCGGGGTCCGGAGCCTTACCCTTTTACCTCAACTGTCATATTCATCATTATTATTTATATATATTTTTACTTATTATTATTATTATTTTATTTTTTATTTATTATTATTTTTTTTAGGGCGGTTAGAGCGGCAGGGGTATAAAAAGGGGAGAGCCGACCTCCTTTTCACTTTTCCTCCGACCGGACAGCCGCGCGCAAGATTGGTCCGGGCTACACGGGTCCTCCGGGGTTCGAGCCCGGGGTTCGAGTCCTCCGGGGTCCATCCGGGGTTCGAGTCCTCCGGGGTTCGGCCGAGTTAGCGAAGCGGCACGCGGAGCGGCGGGCCGGGGTTCGCCCGGGCTAGGCGAGGCGGCGCACGGGGCCGGGGTTCGCCCGGGCTAGGCGAGGCGGCGCACGGAGCCGGGGTAGCCCGGGCTTTAGGCGAGGCGGCGCACGGAGCCGGGGTTCGCCCGGGCTAGGCAAGGCGGCGCGCGGAGCTGGGGTAGCCCGGGCTTCAGCTTGTCTCCGGCGCGGACGTGCAGTGCTGTCGCAGGCTTCGGCCGGGGTCCAGGCGGGGTAGCCCTGGGCTTTGGCTTGTCTTCGGCGCAGGCGAGCGCGGCGCTGACGCGGGCTTCGGCCGGGATCCGAGTGCGGTAGACCCGGGCTACAGGTCGTCTTCGGTGGCGGACAGGCGACGCGGCGAGGGGCGCCGTTCCGGGGTCCGGCCGGGGTAGCCCCGGGCTTTGGCTTGTCTTCGGCGCAGGTGAGTGCGGCGCTGACGCGAGCTTCGGCCGGGATCCGAGCGGGGTAGACCCGGGCTACAGGTCGTCTTCGGTGGCGGACAGGCGATGCGGCGAGGGGCGCCGTTCCGAGGTCTGGCCGGGGTTGAAGCCCGGGGGAGCGGCGAGCTGCAGGTCAAGTCCGGCGCGGTAGCGGCGTAGCCCGGGACTCGGTCCGGGGTTGAAGCCCGGGGCACGGTAGCGGCGTAGCTCGGGGCGGCGGCCGGGGTTGAAGCCCGGGACTCGGCGGCCGGGGTTGAAGCCCGGGAGAGGCACGGGAGGCACGGGAGCTCGGCGGCCGGGGTTGAAGCCCGGGGCGCCGCGGCAGGCACGGGTGAAGTCCGGCGCGGTGCGGCGAGCTGCGGGTGAAGCCCGGCTCAACGGCGGCGTAGCCCGGGACTCGGTCTGGGGTAGACCCGGGGTCGGGCGATGTGAAATCATGTGTGATGTGCAACATTGGCAAGTGCTAAGTAGAACATTGATATGGATACTTTGGGTGATATGGATACTTGTGTGGTGATTGGTATCTTATATTGTGTTTAATACTTTGCTAGTGGTGTGCTGATCCATTAGCTTCTTGTGTGAAAATACGGTGTGAATTGTGTGGAACTTACCCTGAGTCAAGTCGTGGACTTGTGCTCGTACTGGTTATTTGTTGTGATCACTTTCAGGTGTTGCCGGAGCCGGAGGAACGTGGTCGATGACGGGATCAAGGGACGAAGCTCGGGAGAAGCTGAGGTCTAGGGATCAAGGTCATGCGGAACGTTCGTGCGAAGGAACAATGGAAGTGAAGGCTACGATGATCCGGGAGGGCACCGGTTTTTCGTACGTGGCTTGTACCGGAGATGTACGGTATTGAAGATATTGTTCGACATGATGGTCGAGGTTTTGAAGGCATCACAAGAAGATTTGGTGATGCGATTTGACAAGGCTCAATGCAGATTGAGATAAAATAGGCAGGTTCAGGGTTGATTAAAAACTGAACCTAGGTGTATTTAAGATGGCCTCAAATGAAAAAGTGGTCAACATGAAAGTTGTGCGCGTCGTCGAGGCGAACAACTTTGCTTTTTGGACCAGCTCAATCCGAGGTCGTATGCGGCCTGTGGGTCACGATCAAGGATCAGGACAGAGGTGTTCGTATTGGATTAGGACTCTGTTTAGGGTTTCTTTAGGGCCACGAAATTCCCTCTTTAAATAGAGGGGTCCAGGTCACGGTTTAGGAGATGAACGTGAGGGAACTCAGAGTTTTAACCTAGAGCTATTCTTGGAGAGTTCTTGGATGCACGATCGCATCTTCTGTAATCGATCGACATCGTTGCAATAAAGTGATTCATTGGCGGTGTCATCTTTGTTTCTTCTCAGATCTTCATGGAACCTTCGTGCTAGATCTTTCGAACACTTTGCTGCAGGTTTCTCACGAGATCATGGGAAGTTTGTGTTGCGGTTAATCCATCCTTCTTGCTGTTCCTCGAAATTGGTTCTAGATTGATTCTCGTAACTTTCTGTCAGCTGTTACTGTTTTGGTGATATCTTTTGTTTCGTAACTCCGATTGAGCTGATTCTTGTTGCGTTGGTTAGATAATTTCCATACCTTTCGTTGGATTATTCATACGCAATTTTTGGTTCAGTAGATCTAAAGTTACAGCTGTTTTACTATCACGAACAGATTAGAGTTTTAGGGTTTGAACTTTTGGGAAAAGTTTTAATTTGCTTCCGCGCAATCATTCACCCCCCCTCTGATTGCCTATCTCGATCCCTCAATTGGTATCAGAGCATAGGTTTTTCTAATTTATCTTAACCGGTTAATTAGAATTGCTAGACATGGATAGGTATTCTATCAAACCCTGTGTTTTCGATGGTGTTGACTTTCAGTTCTGGAAGGCGAAGATGAAGGCATACATCATGGCGCAAAGCTACGCCATCTGGGAGAAAGTCGCCAAGCCCTACGAGCTTCCCGCGGATGATGCGATCACGGCAACAAACTTGGTCCATGTGGAGAACAACTACAAGGCAAGGAACTACATCATCCAAGGTCTACAACGGAGTGACTTCGACCGTGTCTCTCACCTTGCATCCGCCCATGAGGTATGGAACGCACTTTGTAGCTATCATGAAGGATCAAACTCAGTTAAGGAGGTGCGTCAGGACATGTACAAAAAGGAGTACATGAGGTTTGAGATGAAAACAGGTGAATCTTTGGATGAATTTTTTGCTCGCTTTAATAAGATTCTCAGCAATTTACGTGCATTAGGTGTTACCTATACTGATGCTGAGGCTTCTAGGCAGCTTTTGAGTGCTTTAGATATGTCCATCTGGGAGATGAAAGTTACATCTATTAGAGAGTCTACTGTCATGAGCACACTTACACTTGATATCTTATATTCAAAATTGAAAACTCATGAATTAGACATTCTTGCTAGGAGAACTGGTTCCAAATCAATTGCTCTTGTTACTAACCCTAGCAACTCTAATGATGGTACTTCTTCACATTACTATGCTCTGTCTTCTTTGTCTCAACTAACCGATGAACAGCTAGAGCAATGCCCAGAAGAAGAATTGGCACTCCTCACCTCTCGTTTTACACGTGCCCTGCAAAATGTTCGCTCAAGGAAGAGAGGTGGGAACAGCGCTCCAAGGTGTTTTGAATGTGGTGACCCCAATCACTTTCACCAAAACTGCCCCAAGTATTTATCCAAGATGGCGAAAGAAGGGAACGGGGATCGTTCTGCCAAGGAGGACAAGAAGAATAAGCGCCCCTTCAACATCAAGAATAAGAAGAGGGGTGACTTTGCTCGAGCGGTGGCTCACAGTATCTTCTCGGTCATCAATGAATATGGTGAACCATGCTTGAGTGATGTGGATATCGAATCTGATGAAGATGATGCATCCAAAGACAAACGCGACATTAGTGGGATGTGTCTTATGGCTGGCAGCAAGAGCGATACCTCCTACGACGACTACGACAGCGACAACAACAACAACAATGAGGTAGAACTCACTTATGATGAATTACTTGAAAGTGCTAGTAAATTGAGTTCTTTGCTAGACCATGCCACTAAAAGAATTAAGAAATATGACTTGAAGATTGCATCTCTAAATTCTGAAATTACTAGACTCAAATCTATGATTCCTGATGATGATTCTTGCAAGTCTAAACGTAAAGAAATTAATGATGCTAGCATGGATACTTCTGATTTGACAGATTCAACCTCTTGTAATAATTGTCATATTCTTGAATTGAAGTTGAAAGATGCAAATGCTAGGGTTTCTCATGTTGAAAATGCTTTACATATCCATGAGGTTTTCTCGTGTGCTAATTGTAAAAATGGGAAACAAGTCATGGATGCTGCTTGTGATAACTGTCTTGCTTTGTCTCATCAAGTTAATTATCTACAAGCTTCTTTGCAAAAGTTTTCTAGTGGGCATAAAAATCTGAATATGATCTTAGATAAGTCTAAAGTGAGTAAAAATAAGACAGGACTTGGTTTCAATGCTCATGCTCATTTTAAGGCTAATCCACCCACTATTGTTAAATCACATGGTAATGGAATTTTTGAAACATCTAACAAGCCAACCAATGTAATTTTTAAATCTGCTGGCATCATGTCTAATGCTTCATCACCTAGTGCAAATGTAGCTCATACATCACATGCTAAACCTGAAAGTAGGTACACTTGCAGTTTTTGTGGTAAATCTGGACATGTTGTAGGTTCCTGTTTTAGACTAGCTAAACTTATTAAGAAAGAAAGAAAGCAAGCTAGATCTAATTCCTTCAAGGCACATTATGCTCATCATAATTATGTTGCTCCTCAATTTGCGCCTAGGGTGAATGTTTCACCTTCTATTACTACTTGCACGAGACATGTACAATCTGTCCCAATGTATAAAGAAACTCGTGCTTTGCCTACTCGCCGCATGTCTCAGTACTGGATACCTAAAAGTTTTTTATCTAACCCCAGTACTGAGACCTCGGCATGTGTTTGTTGTTTGTAGGCACTTCGCGTGAGGAAGGAGAACATATGGCTAGTGGACTCCGGTTGTTCTCGTCACATGACCGGTGATAAAAATTGGTTCTCCTCCCTCACACGTGCATCTCGGGCTGAAAGTGTAACTTATGGAGATGCTTCTACCTCTACTGTTGTGGCGAAAGGTACAGTAAAGGTAACCGACAATTTTATGTTCAAAGATGTTGCTTTGGTTGAAAATCTGAAATACAATTTGTTGTCGGTTTCACAAATGGTTGATGAGGATCTTGAAGTATGTTTTAAGAAAAATGCTTCCAAAGTTTTAGATGCTTCTGGTGATCTTGTTTTTGAGATATCACGCTGTGGGAGAGTTTTTAAGGCTGATTTCCATGCTTCTTCAAATGTTAAGTTTAGGTGTCTAGTTGCCAATTCATCTATAGATTTATTTTTTTGGCATCGTAGACTTGGACATATTGGTTTTGATCATCTCACTCGTATTAGTGGTATGAATCTTATAAATGGTTTGCCTAAACTTAAGGGAGAAAAAGATATTGTATGCTCTCCTTGTAGACATGGTAAGATGGTTGCAGGTTCACATGCACGCATTACCAGTGTCATGACTGATGCTCCAGGACAGCTTCTACACCTTGATACGGTTGGTCCATCAAGGGTACAATCTTTTGGTGGTAAGTGGTATGTTTTGGTGATTGTTGATGATTATTCAAGATATTCTTGGGTTTATTTTATGGCATCTAAGGATGAGGCTTTTAGTCATTTTAAGAGTCTTGTGCATAGATTAAATGTTGAGCACCCAGGATCTTTGAAAACAATAAGAAGTGATAATGGAACTGAATTTAAGAATTCATATTTTAATCTCTTTTGTGATGAATTTGTCATTGAACATCAATTTTCTTCACCTTATGTACCACAGCAAAATGGTGTAGTGGAGCGTAAGAATCGAACTCTAGTTGAGATGGCCCGTACTATGCTTGATGAATTTTCTACTCCTAGAAAGTTTTGGGCTGAAGCTATATCTACTGCTTGTTATGTTTCAAATCGTGTGTTCTTGAGATCTAAAATTGGCAAAACACCATATGAACTACGATTTGGGCGTAAACCTGTTGTATCTCACCTAAGAGTTTTTGGTTGTAATGCTTTGTGCTTAAATCTGGCAATCTAGATAAGTTTGAGTCTAGATCATATGATGGCATTTTCCTTGGATATCCTGCTCATTCACGTGGTTACCGTGTTTATGTTTATGGAACTAACCGACTAATGGAAACCAGTGAAGTGACTTTTGATGAGGCTAGTTCTGGCTCTAGTCCTCTTATTTCTGATGCAGGAACATATGTTCAGGGGGAGGAAATCTTTGTAGATGATGAAGATGAGGAGGAGGATGGCGCGCCCCCTGCTGTCCCTGCGCCATCTGTAGTTGTTCCTACACCTACTACTACTGCTGCTACAGCTGGACATCCTCAAGAGACTACTTCAACTACAAACGTTGGGGATGAGCAAGCTGCTGAGTCAAATATTTCAGCACCCCGACACATTCAGAAAAAGCACCCTCCTGAGCAGATTATTGGAAGCATGACTGAGAGAGTCACACGATCAAGGTTTATCAATTCTGACTCTCACACTCATTCTGCATTTGTTGCTTCTTTCGAGCCCAAAGATATATCTCATGCATTAACTGATGAATCGTGGATCAATGCCATGCATGAGGAATTAGAAAATTTTGAGCGTAACAAAGTTTGGACTCTTGTTTCACCTCCTCCTGGTCATACTCTTATTGGAACTCGTTGGGTTTTCAAAAACAAACAAAGTGAGGATGGTGTTATTGTTCGCAACAAGGCTAGGTTGGTTGCTCAGGGTTTACTCAAATTGAAGGTCTTGATTTTGATGAAACTTTTGCTCCTGTTGCTAGATTGGAAGCTATAAGAATTTTATTGGCATTTGCTGCATCTAAGGGTTTTAAGCTTTATCAAATGGATGTTAAAAGTGCTTTTCTTAATGGCTTTATTGATGAGGAGGTTTATGTTAAGCAACCACCTGGTTTCGAGAATCCAAAGTTTCCCAACCATGTTTATAAACTTTCAAAAGCTTTGTATGGTTTAAAACAAGCCCCACGTGCATGGTATGATAGGTTGAAAACCTTTTTACTTGAAAAGGGGTTTACCATGGGAAACGTTGATAAAACACTCTTTGTACTCAAACATGGCAATGATCAACTTTTCGTACAAGTTTATGTTGATGATATTATCTTTGGGTGTGCCTCTCATGCTTTGGTGTCAGAATTTTCAGAAATTATGAGCAGGGAGTTTGAAATGAGCATGATGGGTGAACTTACTTACTTTTTGGGATTTCAAATCAAACAAACAAAGGACGGCACATTTTTACATCAAAGTAAGTATACGAAGGATCTTCTTAGGCGCTTTGGGACGGAAAACTGCAATCCCATTATGACACCAATGGGATCTACGACGTCGCTTGATCTTGATGAGGATGGTGAACCTGTTGACCAAAAGATGTACAGGAGTATGATTGGTTCACTTCTTTATCTCGCCGCTTCAAGACCGGATATACAATTTTCTGTATGCTTGTGTGCCCGGTTTCAAGCTTCCCCGCGCGCATCACATCTACAAGCTGTCAAGCGGATTTTCAGGTATCTACATGGCACCCAATCTTTTGGCATTTGGCTTTCTGCTTCCTCTAGTATTTCATTGCGTGCATTTTCGGATGCTGATTTTGGAGGTTGTAGAATTGATAGGAAGAGTACATCTGGTACATGCTTATTTTTGGGTGATTCATTAGTACTTTGGTCTTCTAAGAAACAAAGTTCTGTTGCACAATCTACTGCTGAAAGTGAATATGTAGCTGCTGCATGTTGTTGCTCACAGATTTTATGGATAATAGCTACAATGAAAGATTATGGGGTTACTTTAGAAAGTGTACCACTTTATTGTGATAACACTAGTGCTATATGTATTGCTAAAAATCCCGTGCAACATTCTAGAACTAAGCATATAGACATAAGATATCACTTTCTTAGAGATCATGTTGCAAAAGAAAATGTTGTGCTACATTTTATAGATACTGAACATCAATTGGCAGACATTTTTACCAAACCTTTGGATTCTTCTCGGTTTGCTTTTCTTCGAGGTGAACTTGGAGTAATCAAACCATACGGGATGGTTTGAGGGGGAGTTTTTGAGTCATTTTGTAACATATGTAAAATACTTTTTCTCTTGTGTGTCTCTAGT